>BLBF01000016.1:30253188-30272111 GCA_015471245.1 Laticauda colubrina | reverse complement strand
TGTGTGTGTGTGTGTGTGTGTAATCCTCGACTGACGACCACAAATTGAGCCCCAAATTTCTGTTGCTAAGTGAGACATTTGTTAAATGAGTTCTGCCCCATTTTATGACTTTTCTTGGGACAGTTGTTAAGTAAATCACCTTAGTTGTTAAATTATTAACACAGCTGTTATATGAATCTGGCTTCCCCATTGATACTGCTGGTTGGAAGGTCGCAAAAGGGGATTATATGATCCCAGGACACAGCAGTGGTCATAACTATGAACCATCTGCCAAACATCTGAATCACATGGCCATGGAGATGCTGCAACGGTCATAAGTGTGAAAAATGGCCATAAGTCACTTTTTTCAGTGCCATTGTAACTTTGAACAGTCACTAAATGAGCCGTTGTAAATCAAGGACTACCTGTACATAAAACTGTAGATAGACAATAATAGATTTAAGGAACTAAGTTACAACTAAATATAATTTAGATTTGAGATCAGATTCTTTTTTACTTGTTCTGCTGTTTTGACATACAGTACCAGATGGAAAATCTGTTTTGCTTCCACAGCACCATTTTCCAAAGAAACTTCCAATGTCACAGTCAGTGCCTCAGATTTATATCCAGGTTAAAGAATTTATTTATGCAAGCCTTAAATTTTCGGAGTCACTTCATCGGAGGTAAGCTTTGATAAAGTCAGTGTCTGTAAATTAAGATTTAATTGAATGTGTTCTGTCTATGCTTCAAGACAATCAGAAAGTAAAGGGGTATCCAGTGGCTTTGTAATATGCCAGGTGTTTGGTTTCAGAAAGTCCTGTGCTGAATCTCTAGCATTTAGCTGGGAAGAATTCCTCTTTAAAATTCCTCTTTGAAATTTAAAATATATAGCCAGGGATGAGCTGGATCAGTCACCTGTCTCAGAAATAGGCAAGTTATCCTCATACTTCCTGATTTGTCTTCCTATTTACTCTGGGTGCAGTGTAAGAAATTGTTTTTTATTTTATTTTGCTTTATTTGTAAAGCCAATAACAACTCATTCTAAAATAAAATTATTATTTTTTTTAAAAAGAAACATATTGAAAGAGTTAAAGTAAAAATAAACTATAACGCCAAATTAATTAATGAAGAATTAATTAAATTAATTAATTAATGAAGAATTAATTTAAAACAGGAAACAAATTGAAAGAGTAAGGTAAATATAAACTATAATGCCAAATTACAAAGTACAGAAATTAAAATCCATGTCAGACCCATAAAATTACAATCAATTTTACAATCAATAACAAATGTTATGAATGCTATAATCAGGGTAGATAACTATAAAAGGATACAAGTGCAGGTTGTCCTCAGCATACAACCACAATTGAGACCAAAATTTCTATTGTTAAGTGAAACATTTGTTAAGTGAGTTTTGCCCCATTTTTACTAGTTTTCTTGTCATGGTTGCAAAGCGAATCACTGCAGTTGATATAAGTTAGCAACCCGGTTGTTAAGTGAACCTGGCTTCCCCATTGAGTTTGCTTGTCAAAAGGTCGCAAAAGGAGATCACATGATCTCAGGATACTGCAACGGTCAGAAGTATGAACCCGTTGTCAAGTGTCTGGATTTTGATCATGTGATCATGAGGATGCTATGAAACTCTGAAAAATGGTTGTAAGTCACTTTTTTCAGTGCTGTTGTAATTTTGAATGGTCACTAAATGAACTGTTGTAAATTGAGGACTATCTGTAGTGGTAGGAAGTTTCTTTTAATTAGTTTACACAGAATTTTTATAAAAAGTAATAGATATTCAAATTCTCTCTCTCTCTCTCTCTCTCTCTCTCTCTCTCTCACACACACACACACACACACACACACACACACACACACACACACATGCAGATTGGTAGAAGAGAATAAAGCTTTGTTCTTTTGTTGTTTGAATAAATTCCCTTCTTTCTTCGGCTCAAAGTTTATTTTCATGATCCCAATAATACCTTCGTATTAAAAAAAAATCATTCTTGGAATATTTAGAAATTCACTTGTGGTGCAGGACATATTACAAAGGAGAATTTACTCCACTTTTCAAAGGCTTCCATTTTCATTAATCTCAAAGCATTACTTACCTTTAATTGGATGGAATGTGTAGTTCTTTGCTTGTTGAAATCTGGAAACTATTTCAGTTTGTTGTCAAGCTGTGCCTACTGTTGACAGTGGTAAATTACTCCCCTTTCACAAATACTGAGCTAATAAGGCTTCTTAATCTCCATCTCCAAACAGGAATTAATTAGTTATGCAAATTATTCTTCACAAATACATACTAACAGCTAGAGTTCAAATTACATAAATACATATTCTAAATTTTGTCAAATTAGTAACAAATGTTAGCTTGAGTGAAATCCAGTGCTTTGTAGCAGTTAAGCAAGCAGACTTGATAACATATGTGGACAAATAAAAATAACAATTTTGTATCTGTAAAATTCTGTATCTACATCTTTGAAATAATTTATGTATTACCATGCCTCCAGAAGGAAGGGGCAACAAATTATAAAAATCATATTTTGTCATTCATAATATGACTATTTGAGTAGTCAGTAAACACTATTTTATATTAATACACAACAGACTTCCAAAATGTAATGCGTTTTTGTCTCCCTTGGACTTTGTTAGTGATGATGTAGTGATAGAGTAGCAGTATTTTGGGTGTGCTGATTTTAGCACACCTCTTGTAAGTTTCTATTGGTGTTCCATTTAACCTTGGAAAAAACAAACTAATTAATTTTCCAGGTAAATCAACTTGGCTTCTACATCACAGGGAGCATTGCCCCATAGATTCATCATCTTTCCACAGAAGCTGTGAAGCAAAGTGCGTTAGCTTGCTCTTTAAACCTTTGGGGCACCAGGGACCAATTCCATGGAGAGAGATTTTTCCGTGGACTGGAGGGGGCGTGGTTTCACATGCTGTCTGCATCCTGTGGATGGTCAGAGGTTTGCTTGTTTGCACGGCCCAGTTTCTGGCATGCTGTGGACCAGTGTCACTCCACAGATCGGGAGTTGGGAAACACTTTTCTAGACCTGTCAGTGGCAAGACTATTCTACGACAATAGTTGGCTTTTTCTTCTTCCTCACTATGAAATGCTAAAACACGGAGCAAAGATATGTGATTTCAGTTTTCAGTTTTGCACCCCCTCTAGTTGGCTGTGGGGAATGCTGGCAGCCCAAAATGGGAAAGATGGTGGCAGTTGGTGGGTGCTCTGCAGAATCCCCAAAATGGAGAAGGCAAAGCCAACAGTCACATGGAAAAGGTTTCAATTTCTGCAGGTAGCCCTCCGGAGTAATTAAAACAATGTATTGGTTGCAAAATGCATCTGTATAGGGTGGGATATGGAGCTGAAAACTGGAAGGATATATGTTAAATGGAAAGTTGTTCCAAGCTCTCCAAGACAATCAACATGCCAAGAGTTATATTGACACTGGATTACAATCAGGTGGTGGGAAAGCAGCAGAGCTGCATGTTTACTTAGTAATTTTATATGCAGTATTCATCTGTTTTCAAAGTATCTCATTTTTTTTCTGCAGTTCAACAGAGATAGATGACATGCTTAGGAAATCTACAAATTTATTGCTGACTAGAACTTTAAGCAGTTGTTTGCAAAACCTCATTAAAAAACCTCACATAGGTTTGACAGAGGTAAGTGCCAAGACATATTTTCTAATATTCAATACATTGTCAGGGGCTTTCAAACTTTTTCAGTAGTTTGGGGACTTCCAAACTTTCTCCTTGGGAAGAATGTGATTTCTCCAGAACCATTCAAAGAAAATGAGGAATTGTGGATAGGTTTCTTTAAAATACATCTTGGTATTAGTTCAATGCCTTGCTTGGACCTGTGGTTCCCCAGGGGAGATTTTCAGGTAATTTGAGCTTGTATGTTAAATCTGTAGTGCTTGACTAGAGTAGGTAGATTTCAGTCCAAATAAATGGTGAAAAAACAGCACAGGAAAGTATGTTCTATCTAGCACAGAGATATTCTTTAGGGAACAACTTAAGGTTTCTTTAGTAGATATATACGTGTATTTCCTGAAGGTAGAAAATGTACACATAATATTCACAATGGAGTTTTTTTTCACACATTGGTATTCCACATTAAAATGACAACCTGCCTTTAAACTAAGACATATCTATCTTGTTATAATCAATCCAGGACATTCTATATGTTAGGTTTTGTATTATGTACTCTGGTTTGGGAGGGGGCTCCATAATGAACAGTGACTTAAATATAATCTGAAACTTTTAAAAAGTGCTTTATTAGAATTTGTTCTTATATCTTTGTTTTCACTTTTTTTTTTAAGCTGGTGCAAATTATCATAAATACAACACATTTGGAACAGGCATGTAAATATCTTGAAGACTTTATAACTAACATTACAAATATTTCCCAAGAAACTCTCCACACAGCAAGACTGTATGGTCTTTCAACATTTAAGGTATGGGAGATGTGATCGGTTTTCAAGTCCCTGTATAAGCCACTAAATTCTTAATTTCTAGATATTATGCTTTAGTTCCACATTTTATGTGCAGTTTATATGTGTATGAAATTTTATGTGCAGTTTATATGTGTATGAATAGCAGTACCCAACACATTAGGTAAAGTGACTCAGCATCATGAAATATTTACCTATAAAGAATACTTTTTTAAATTTTAATCCCTGTAATCCCTTGCTTTGCGATGGATGGAGATGGGGTGACTGATTGGAGCAGAGCATTACTGGCCGGATACCCTTCCTGATGCTTATGAAGAGTTCACAGCAGACAATTACTCATTGCAACCAGAGAAAGAAATATCTGCCTTATCTAGGATCAAACATACAGCCTCCTCATTGTCAGGCGTGAACTCCATCTCTAGGAGTTCCACTCATCTACAAAGAGTACATTAATTAAGCAAAAAATAGTGATATTAACTTAAGTACATCATTGTTATGATATAAAAATAATCACTTTTAGAGTGCTGCTTATTTTAAAATAACCTAATCTCATTAAATTAATCTACGGTGAATTATATTGGAATGATGGATCATATTTGGGAGGAGACAAAACTAAAATATGCTTGTGCTCAACATCTTCAGTTACACCTATATGTTTCTCAAACTTGATCATACATGTTGATGGTTGTTCCAGATATTTTCATTAGCAAAAACATAGCTTTGTGAAATTTCCAAGACAAAAAAAAACACAAAGAGAATGTCAGGTATATAGACATTTAGGTGTTTGGTCGCTTGACAATAAATTTAAACTAGTGTATATGTGCTACAGTTATTACACAGACATGTATTACTGAGTTTCCTACCTTTGTACCACTATAGGCAGTCCTCAAACTCATGACCATAATTGAGTCTGGTGTCAGTGTTCCAAATAACGCATCTTCCAAAAGCAGAACTCTGAGGCAGGTAGATTCCTCAAAGAACATGCTTATTGGATACATCATATCGACACAGCTAGTGAAAACCAATTCTAAAAGGTTCCACAGTTTTCCCCTAATTAAAAGAGCAAATATTTCCCTCCCCAGATGTCACTGGTTATATTATCCAATAAAAGTAGATGGCAGGCTGCTTGGTCACTCCTCTCCTCCTTCAATTGCTACCTGTTGGGATGACCTTGGTTCCCACAAAAAAATTTTTTTGTTTTGACTATTAGCCAGCCTATCTATTTCCACCTCCCTTCCCCCTCTCAGAGTTGTTGGCAACTAAGAGGCAGGAAAAAATGGCTTCAGCCAGGTTTGCTTCAGGATTGACACTGACATTACAGTCATAAGTTGTGGCAGCAGTTGTTCAGTGTGATTACATTATGTGGTTGCTCCCAATTTTACAATCTTGTTTTCCAGTGGTTATTAAATGAACTCTGTGATTGTTAAGCAAACTCATTGTACACAATGGGTATTTTTTTTCCAAAACTGGAAGGAAACCCTGGGTTCAATCAAAAAATGCTGAAAATCATGCTCATGTGACTGGGGAATGCTAGAAATGCAGGGTGATTGCCAATTGCCCAAAATGCAAATCTGTGATTGCAAGTCTGAACTTTAAAACTGGGTCATCAGTATCTTTGGGGAGATCCACCATATCTTTGAACAGTTGCTAAGTGACTGGTTGTAAGCTGAGGACTATCTGTACCAGAAGAAGATCAGTATTCCGTTCTGGCTCTCTGATCTCTGGTACTTGTAGTATCTCCAGATAAGTTTAAAGTAATGACTGAAAGCCAAAAATCATTTATATACACTCAGATGTAAATGAGCTAGTGGAAACTGACCAGGAAAATGATTTTGGGGCAGAGCTAAGAAAGATGTTGGAAACAATGACCATAATCATCACAGAGCTGACACTGTCAGGGTTCCAAGTAACAGACCCAGTGCAGTTAAAACTCTGAGGTCAAGGTGCTCCTCAAAGTCCAAATTTATTAGGCATATCATATTGGCACATCTGGTGAAAACCTGACTCTGAAAGTCCTGCGGTTTTCTCCACCCAAATTAAAAGTCCAAGTTCTTCCCCCTGTTCACATGTCCATCATATGGTCCAACCTGGTCACCGTCCAAACTCCAGTTGGTTTTAGTTCATGCCTCTCCAGAACCTGGTGAGAACATCCTTGGTTCCCAGAAGAAAGAACTTTATTTTGGCTACAAGTCCCCAGCTATCTCTATCTCCCCCCCCTACCATTCCCATAGCTCTAGCCACCTCTACTGTGGCAGCCCTGAAGTTGTTCCAAAATGGCTTCAAGGTTGACAGACAAACTTTCCCAAAGAACAAATTTGGAAACAATTATATGTATTATAATTATATGTAATTTTCCTCACATTTTACAAAATAACTTTTAACACCATCAGACAACTGCTACCTATTCCAGGTCCTTGGGAAGGACTTAATAGGAGTATAAGAATGATAAAAATCCCAAATCCAACCTAAAATTCTGAATGTGTGATCAACCATAAAAAATAATAAGGGATTCGTGTGTCTGCTTTGGAGACTATAAAACTAGGTTTATAAAACTTCAGACAGCTAAGTTTAACTGTACTGACTTAGAAGTAAGGCCCTCTCTATTCAGTAAAATTATTCCAATTATTTAAATATGTATAAGATTGAAAATAAGTTCTTACAGGAGATTTATGCAAGGAATATGTTTGTTTCCGTGCCTGCGCGTGCACATCATTATCAATTCATGCATTTACTTATGACCTTATCCTAGAATAATAGTTTCAAAACCATCCATTTCAAATGTAGTTTATCATATCATATTGTTTTGAGAAGATTCCAACTTTATATTCTTTGGACTCATGGAATTAGCTGCATGGTCTGCTGGCTCCTACCCTAACATGGGTATTATTTTAATACTTTAGTTAATGACCTGTATTTACTTTAGATAATGATCTGTGGAATAACAATGCAAAAAAGTGGTTTATGTTTCTCATTTCTGAACCTATTTGTGCAAATTTGGAATGTTTTCTTTCACTGACATTTTTTTAAAAGTACACAAAAACAGGCATCAGTTAATTCCCTAACAATTACATCTTGAGTTTCAAGTAATTGCCTTACTGTGTATACACCCAAACAGAGCAGGATTTTACAGACCAACAAACTAAGAAAGGATTATTCCCACTGAGAGTAATTCTGTCTTCAGCACTTTTATTTTGTAACTAAATCTAAAATGATACCTATCAAATTCCTGCATTAGTCTCTGTCATCAAGGTTAAAGGATGATAGGATAAAGAAATGCTCAAGGGATTAACATCATGCCTCTTGTATTTTCTGCGTTGAAAAAGTAAGTCTAATCCTCACGTTTTCAACCTTCACAAGTCAAAGCAAAACAAAGCAAAACTGAACTAAGACCATAAGCATAGTTGTATCTTCACAGAGCAGTTGCTTTATTTTGCTTAGTGGCCAATCTACATTGTAGTCACTAAACCAGGACTATACATGGCTGCTTCTTAAATATTCTGCACACAAGTTATGTTGCTTCAGCAGGCTTTCAGCCCTAGCTTATTTCAGTGTTTTCCTTCCTTGGACTATTGAAAATTCCTCTAAGTATTTTGTGGGAGTTAGAATCCATCCAGGAATCTAGAATCCTGATATATGTGCTGGTAGCCTTTACAGCAAAAATAGGGATGGTGAAAATGTTTAGTGGGCCTTCCCCACATCTTAAGCCTGTATGTGAGGGGAGGTTCCTTTAATGTCCCCCATTACTTCAAAAACTAAAATTAAAATAAAATATGATCACTATGGAAGCTGCTCATTTTCATATCCCAGAAAGCAGTTCAATTCAGAGATTGAGGGTTTCCTTCCTTAAATTGTAGAAAAGATCACAAAACACACCCTTGAGGCAATGTCTCCCTCGCATGTATTTCACATGTATTGTTTAAGGATTTGTTTCAAGGGAAAAAAGAATCCAGAAGACCCTGGAGTCTTTTATTGTCTCTTCTTACCTTTCTTTTAGTCTTTCAATTAAATTCTTCATAGAATCTGAAATTTTCATGTTTACTGCTAATTATATGAAGACCAATAAATCATATGAGGGAAAATCTAATTCATTTAAGCTGTATTATAACTGCTTCAACCTTCCTACCAGAGCTTTTTAAATTATATCAACTAAATCAGTATGCTTCAGATGTGTTGGGCAATTGGCGTTACCCTCCTCTCAATGCCTGGAAAAACCTTTTGCATAATTCTCCTTAGGCAGCCATAAAGTATACAACTATGTGAAAGAAGAACAAGTCGGATTTCGCTGTGGAAGGTCCTGCTCATAAACTTAAAGATAATAATGAAACTTTATGAAATAACATAGAACATTGCATTGAATATTAACATCCGCTGACCATTAATATTATTGACTTTAAGAAAGCATTTGATAGTGTCCACCAAGAATCTCTCTGGCAGATCCTATATTTATACGATGTACCAAAGGTCTTTATTATTATCTTTAAGGACTTAAACCTATGATTAAACTGCTGTATTAAGACCAAATATGGCCATATGGATGTCTTTGAAATTATTACCAGAGTTAAACAAGGCTATCTATTCTATCCCCACTCCTCTTCCTCGTGGCCCTTGATTATCATAGGTCAGGGCTGTCAAACTCAATTTCATTAAGGGCCACATCAGGGCTGTGGTTGATCTCTGGGGGCTGGACTGGGCGTGGCCAACTGGGTAGGCATGGCCAACTAGGTGGGTGTGGCCAACTGGGTGGGCGGGTCAGCTTGACGCCATTCCCCAAGTTGCTGGCATGTTTCCTCTTTGCACTGGATAGACTGGCTGAAGCCATTCTGGCCCACTGTTTCCTTTTCACATTGGATAGACCAGGCTGAAGCCATGCTGACGTGATGTTACCTCTTTGCATTGGGTAGACCAGGCTGATGCGACATGGGCCGGCCCCTTACATTTTCCAAGATGGCCCCATGGGCCGGATCCGACCACATTGTGGGCCAGATGTGGGCCTTGTGTTTAACACCCCTGTCTTAGGTGATGAACATCATGCACCCGGAAAGGCATTCATTATTCTGAAGAAGATCAGGCAACCTGGATTTTGTAGATGATATTGCCTTACTTGGGGAAGATGAGACAAATGTACAACAAGTGACGACTGCCTAGGATGAGGAAGCAACCAAAATTGACCTCAAGATCAGTGTTGAGAAATTGATGATATGTTTGTGAGATTCACCACACAGATATGGGGAAGCACAGTCAGGTTACAGTGACTTGAGGAAGTAGAAAGGTTTACCTATGCAGCAAGTACAGTCACCAGAAATGGATATGCAGAGACAGACGTCAGGTGATGCTTGGAAAAGCAAGAGTTGTTTACCGAGGATAAATAAAATCTGGTCCTTGTTGTCTATATCAGTGGTCCCCAACCTTTTTTGTACCAGGGACCAGTTTCACGCAGAAACACTTTTTCAAGGACCAGCAAAATCAGTTCTTTCCCAATCGTAAAGGGCTTCTTTACCATTTCTTTACTAAAAACATATTTTATATATATTTTAATCACAATTATTCATTCTTTGCGGCCCGGTACAAAATGATCCATGGACCGGTACCAGTTCAGGGGCCAGTGGTTGGGGACCCCTGGTCTATAATCACTCTTGTCTATACCACTAAATTCTGTTTGCTCACCTCTATGGTGATCAGCCATTTGTGCCAGTGAGATCTGGAAGGGATCAGCAAGCATTAATTAACAAGAGAGTTGATGCCTTCCAAAAACGATACCTTTGCTGAATCCTAAAGATTCGCTATTTTGACCATATTACTCATGAAGAAGCGCACCACGAGAGTTTTTCCTGGAAATTACATAACATTGTCACACACAGAATACTCCAATTTGTAGGTCGTATTTTCCACAAGGAGAACAATCAAATCCCCTAGATGGTAATGAGATGGACTGCCTGTTGCCAAACAACCAAGAAGACACCCTTGAAATACATGGTGAAAAATGTTCATGGAAGACCTAAGGACTCTAAACATCACATGGGAAGACATTGAAGTATTCACTCAAAACTGTAAATGCTTGAGATCCCTTGCTACCTAATATGGAAGGATCCTAATATCCTGCTACCTAATATGGAAAGATCTGAAGCTACTGTTAACGTGTTGGGCAATAAGTCCATCATATCTCATGAGCAAATCAGTAATCAAGCTGATTGAGGATGATGTCCAACAGTCCAGTACAACTGGAAGGCACCAAGTTGCAGAAAGTTATTTAAGCTGCTTGTTGTGATTCTTCAGAAGTTGGTCATCTTTAGAATCAAATATTATTTTGATGAAAGTTCTGAAAAACAACTACTGTCAGTAAAACTATTATTTTCTTTTCACCAATAAAAAGTTTTTTAGGGCCCTTTGATTTTTTTCTGTAGGAATTTGTAATTTGTTCCATATGTATAAGCAGTACCTTTAATGTAATATCTACCATATAATCCATATTATTGCTGTGTGGTATCATGCTGTGTGGCTGTCATTTGTGACATCTGTATGGGATTTCGCTTAGGAACTCTGGTTTCTCTGGAACAGATTTAGGTTAGGAGCAGGTTATTTGAAAAGGTCCCACTTCTATACAAAACTCAAGAGCAGAATACATGGCAATTTTGTCTAAATGACCTCTTTAAGTTTTCCAACTTTATGATTCTAGTTCTGCTTTGTATATAATTGCACTGTTAGCAGCCTACTTGGTCAATAATTTTCTACATCTAAAAATATTTTGTCATTTACTTAAAATGTTAAGATTTTAAAACTATAGAATGATGTCGTAAAGAATAGTGATAAATAGTAGATTGATAGCGATCCATGGGCCGCACAAGTGGCAAGCAAGTAAGCAAAGCTTCATCTATGAATGTGTGAGATCTAGGTTGCATGCAAATTCCCCTGCCTCCTACACATATGGTCTGTGGAAAAATTATCTTCCATGAAACTAGTCCCTGATGCCAGAAAGGTTGGGGACTGCTGCTTTATAGCATATGGTGGTTATCTTTCAGATGCATATAAATGTATTCAAAATGAGTCAAAGTATTAAGCATCATGTTCCTTTAGGAGTAGAATTTGACTTGCATTGATATTGGTAGTTGACTTGTTTTTAAATACCTTACAATTTGAATTTTAAAACTTTTCCATTTTTCTGGCCCACAATTGCTGTTTACAGAATTTACTTCAAACAATTATCCTTAAGTTGGTAATAGAAAAAGATATACTGATATCTTGTTATCTGTTCTTTTCAGGATGCAAGACATGCTGCTGAAGGGGAGATTTATACGAAACTTAATCAGAAGATTGATGAATTTATCCAACTTGCTGACTATGATTGGACAATGATTGAGCCTGATGGGAGAGCTAGTGGCTATTTAATGGATCTAATTAATTTCTTGAGAAGCACCTTTCAGGTTTTTACTCATTTGCCTGTAAGTATAGAAAATCAAATCTACAATAGTTCACTTTAATTTCTCCATATCTAAGGACATAGATGAGAGGAAAAAGTCCCCATCCCTCGAATGTAGAAATGTAGCACCTACATAGGAGAAATGTAGATTAGTTTTATCCTTTTTCTTCTTCTGTTTGGCTGTGAAAAGCAGTTTGAAAGCATTGGCTCCTGTTTCAGTTCAATCTCAGTTAGCAAGGCAATCCTGGGTGAACCACCTGCATAAATAATAGCTGCAAATGGCTTCTTTAGGTAATCAGATTTAAGATGAACTAGCAATTATCCGAATCTGGATGATTTAGTAATCTGGATGACTTTGATTAATCCGAAGGGGAATTAAAATGTCTTATGGTCTTGCACTTTCAACAAGGCCAAAAGAAGGGAGAAGTTCTTCCTTGTTTTTGTAATCTTAAACTAAGGGTTTCGTGTTGCTTCTAAGCAAGTCTGTGATCAGCTTTGGGACAGAAGGATAAGATACAAAATGAAATCTTAGAGTAATAATATCAACAAAAAAGTCAATCACTATGCTCATTAAATCAGGGATATCCCTGTCCCATTCAATTTCTTCCCTTTTCCATTTGTAGTGAGCACTTGGGGCAATTAGATAATTTTACACTGTGGACTTACTAACGTACTTCTTTTAGACAGTCATACGTATTATTTGGGAACAGTAATCACTTATTGTAGAATATCAACAAATGGTAACATAGTAAAATGAGCATTTGTTTTTAAGCGTTTTTAAAAATAAATACTGTGGCAGGGTTCTGGATAGTCAATTGGAGGCCCCCATTAAGTCCAGCCACAATAGTGTTAATGAGTTACCAGGATTCACCCTCTAGTTTAAAAAATGAATGCTTCTCAACAATAACTTGGAATTAGTTAATGGCATTCTATATTTCCTTTAGCAATAGAAAGAGGTGGAAGTCTTTGAGTTCTCTACCCATTTTCTGCTTCTTATGAATGGCTAAATGTCTCTAACAGCTCCTATCAAATGGAACCTGTTTTTAGACCATTAAAAGCAACATACAAATTGTGCTATATGTTATCTATATACTATGAGAACTGGGAGGGGTAAAATACGACTTCTGAAGCATTTTTATATATCTGTAAACTCTAAAAGGTGTTTTTTTAAAAAATATAGGCACTATATACTTGAATATTTTTATACACACACACACTTTTATTTAACATTATCTGGTTCACTGTAGGGGAATGTGTATTAAAACCACATTCACAGGTATGGTGTAAACGGTCTTTGTCGGTCAATGCTTCAGATTTTGTACATTATTTGAAACTTTTTCCCTTACAAGCTTTTATTTCACATTTATTCAGAAATCCAGGTTATGATTTTAATTTTTTTTTGTCAGCATTATTGGATCAGATATACTGTGCCTCAGTTCAATGAAATTATCAATGTGATGTCTTGGTTGTTCGTTTGGACTCTCTCATTTTGTCTCCTACATTTTTTTTTTCATATCTTATGTGAAAACACCCTATGGATCAATCAATATTGTTCTGGAATTTTGAGTTAGGAAAGACTTTGCTATTATTTCTATATACAGTATAGAAATATATACAGTAAATCTATGATACATCTGTAAATAGTAAAATCTGTTAGTTTGCCACGATTTTCCCCTTCAGCCACTTTGGAGGCAGGGACAAAGGACTGATGCTTAAACAGTGTAGTTCATAGAATAGCTCTCTATATGAAGATTTCTACAGCTAACAGGTAACAGCTGCAGTGGCACAGTGGTTAGAATACATTACTGCAGGATACTTCTGCTGTTGCCTGTAATTTAGCAGTTCGAATCTCACCAGGCTCAAGGTTGACTCAGCCTTCCAGCCTTCTGAGGTGGGTAAAATGAGGACCCAAATGCTGACCCTGTAAACCACTTAGAGTGGACTGTGAAGCAGTATGACTAACACTTTTTTCTCTTTTCAAGATTTCAATTTCAAGATTTCAATTGATGGATATTCAACCATGGCTATTCTGCAACTTTTCGGCAGAATCTGTGGGATGAAAGCTCATGTCAGTGTGTTTTGAAGATGGCAGAAATAAGGCAGATTGAGTGATCTCAGGGCACTTATTTAATAGGAAAATGAAGTTGAACACTTCTATCTGAAAATTCATTTGGAAATTTTACTCAAATCTTTACACAAAGGAGAATGAAGGTGTAAACTGGACCATGTCATTTTAAATCTTGTGTAGAGATTCCAATTTGGAAAAAAACACTACCATAGTTCAGAAGAAAAACAATTTCATTCCAAACATTTTCTTCATGAGTTATTTTTATGCAGGAAGATATCAAATATATGATGAAAACATACAGTATGCTCAGAATACAAAACATGTTCCCATGCTTGAAAATGCAATAAAAATGATTTATTCTACGAAAAACAAGATTAGAATTGATGTGAAGACTCACTCCTTTCCGGATAAGTGAGAAACCTTTATTCAACTATATTTCTTCATATTCTTTGTAGTTGGAGTATGAGAGCCTATTCCATTTTCTGTTGAGAACATCCCAAGTAGTTGTGAAAGAAAAAAAGTTTGATCTCCAGAGAAGGAATGAACATGTGAATGAAATTACTTGTCTATCTTGGGCTGTATTTTCTTCTAGGATGGTCAACAAATCTACAGGCTCTTCTATATTCTCCCAGCATATTCTGCCTAAAACATTTTAACTGGGAAGATAGAGAGGTTTTCTATGTGTAATATATGTTCAGGAGTTCAATTAAGGCCTCTCCCTAAAGTCTAACTGATTCAGAATAGGATCTCAGATTTATGATTTTCTGAAATTTCACAGAAATCATAATAGCAATAACACTTAGACTTGTATACCACTTCACATGCTTTACAGCCCTCTCTAAGTGGTTTTCAGAGTCAGCATATTGCCCCCAACAATCTGGGTTCTCATTTTACCCACCTCAGAAGGATGAAAGGCTGAGTCAACCTTGAGCCTGGTGAGATTTGAACCGCCAAATTGCAGGCAGTCAGCAGAAATAGCCTGCAGTGCTGCATTCTAACCACTGTGCCACCTGGGCTCATAATGCTGAATGATTGGTTTTTCTCATCAAGTAAATATAGGGCTTACAGGGGACCTTTGTATATTTAAATAATATGATTTCCTGCTTTACTCTCCCTGCAATATCACCTCCATTAACAAGGAGTTTTTTAACTTCTATATGGAAATAAATACAGTATTTTGGTTGGGACAGGGGGATAAATAATGGCACACTTAAGATAACAGTTTGATTAACTCAGAAGTTAATTAAACTCAAAAGTTAGTAAAAACTTGAGTTACATTTAAAATATTGAAATATTTCTCCTAGGCACTTAGCAATTACAGAAATACAGATCTTTCAATGTATATGGCACAAATGGAACATCATCTACTAAATCTGAAGCAAGGCCCTATCTGCTCTTCCTTTGTTTTTGACCTTAATTTTTATTGATAACAGTATGCGTTTAGGATATTATATACATCAGAACAGATCTTGAAGTTGTAAATTTTATCAAGCAGTGGCTTTGCTATTGTGTGAAGTAAGTAAAATTTCTGTGGCTCTTCATTTCTACTGAATCCTATTCCAGACCCCCTGAGATTAATCACAAATCAATCTAGCTTCACTTAGAGAAGCATTTTTATTAATGGTTTCCACATGTAAAAAAACTATATCTGGAATTTTTTCTGGAAAGCACGGGTAATACCCATGAATAAGATAGTTGAAAATGATAATTATGCCAGTAAAATCAACAAACACTGTAAATAAAATCATGGAAATTGACTTCAACTAAAAATAAGGAATAACAGTTTATCAATTTGAAGACAAGTAACCCTTCAGTAGTTAAGTAATTGGAAATTTTTAGCATTTTCAAACATAACATATTCAGCCATAATTTTGTTTTAGTTGTGCATATCTTCAGAATATAATATGATTAATATAATGGCCCTACCAAATTAAGGTTTTAGTTGGAATTCTCTTCTTTCAATAGAAAAAATTTAAAATATGAGGGAAAGTATAATTTTTCAACTTTTGACTAAGAAATGAAATTTGAAATAGCAATAATCCAAATTATATATGAATATCAAAGTTTTAAAAAACATACCAGTGTCTTCAGATGCTAGGCTGAGGACAGATCTTTCTGAAGAAGGTTTACCTATGTGCTTGTTAAGAGTTGACAAGAGTTAATGTATCAACTTGATGGCACATCGTCATTGTCAGTGATTTAGGGTACTTTGCAACCAAATATATATAATAATATAATATAAATACAAAATAATATATAATTTGCAGTTTGTGTACATTTTAGGATTTGTGGGTTTACATTTATATTCAACTACAAAGGAATTTAGTAGCAAAGTTATGAAGCCATTTTTTTATAAAATTAAACTATAGTTGAAGGTAGTCTTCCCATAACTGATACTGTGCCTTATATTATTCTTTAATATGTCTGAATATCAGTTAAATCCATAAATTAAAATAAAATTAGATTAATTGGTGTGGTATCTGTTAGGCTTTTACTGATTACATGCAGGATTCATTTGACCTTATCAAATATGAGATTAAAAACCATTCACATTTCAAATCATATTTTTAACTTACTGAGATGTTAGGAAATAAAGCTTAGAAATAGGTGTTATTTATTTTCTTGAGGCTCCTAGCATCTCCCTGCCTCTGTTACTCAAATGCAATTTAATGTTGACAAGTGTATTTTAATTTACTTTCTGTTTTGATTGCCTTGCTGATTTCATTCTCAGAATAACAACAATGACTATGCAGCCATGTCGGTAAGTAGATTGCAAGCTCAAGAAAAGCATGCCCTTAGAAAACTTAACTATGGACTGCCTGCAGGCTTATTGCTTTAGTATTGAGTGACTTATTATAAAGCCCTCTATTTGGTTTGATCTGACTGACTGCTAAGTTGTATAGCAGTATGCAGAATCCAAGTTGAAGACTAACCCTGGTCTTTTGGACAGAAGGCAGAAGGAACCTTTTAAAGTCTCATAGAAACATGATACGGCTTGTGTTGCATCTGAAATGAGATCATTCAAAGGAAACTTTTAAGACCTCTTGGATTTGAGGTCAGGTGTCAAAATGTAACTATGGGGATGTGCATACGAAATCAGGTTAAAATGGCCAGATAGTGGCTGAGAATAAAGAGCTGGTGAAAGTTTTAGCCTCTTTTAAAAACATAGTTTTTGAAGTGAGGAGAATGTCTGTACCCAAATGTATTTCATAAAGATGATGGATTGCTTTAAAGGATTTGTGCCCCAATTATTTTCAGGTCATCAACTTATTTTAAGTATTCTACTTTAATCCAACACAATATTTGCATTTTGATGAACAATTGCAACTTTTAAATAGGCAGAATCATTTATATTAATGCATAATTGAATTCTATCTGCCTAGGTTGCTTTGTCTAAGTCATATTTATTTCAATTGATAGTATTTTTGCTTAATTTTCAGTATCCACACTGTAATTTAAAAAGTACAAGTTACTAAAAAGTTAAAAAAAAATAATGATTCAGATATGTAGAATTAAAGCAACCAAATTTAATGGTTGGGAGCTATGTAAAATGTTTTCCTGAATATTTTAAGAGTTGGAGAAAGAATTGGAGAAAGCTATAATATCACCTTCACATTTAACTATCTTTAGTAAATGTAATTTGATGCATTTATAAATTATTAATAAATGTAATTTGATGCATTTAAACATAAGCAAAAATTAGGCTGATGAAATTAACAGTTTAAACCAATGTTAGTAGTATAAATGGGGAGCAGGAAAACTGATCTATTTGCTACTCTTGATTAAATAATTCCTCTCACTCTGCCATTGTGAAAACTGATATATTAAAGACAAGATGGCCAGTAATGATGAGGCAACATGTAATGAGATTACTGCAGATATACAGGAATATAAAGTCATAAAGGAGTGGATAATGTGAAACAGAGTGCTAGCTGACTGACAGACCCCTTTATATATGAGGTCCTAAATTGGCTGCTTTCAGATGCTTTGAAATTAATTCCATTGTATCTAAGAAAATGTGCTTGTTTTGAAGAGTTTTTGACAAGTACATTTGGAAGGCGCAAGTAGAAGTCTGTGCTACACAAGAATAAATAAAATTTGATCATGAAGCAAAATGACTGCTTTTCCAGTTGTTTTATCGTTCTAGCAAATATATTTGATTTCAGGAACTAATTCACATTGCAGTTTTAACATATGGGCACTTCCAAGTTTTGCACTTGTATGCTCTATCAAGCAGCTTGAATTTCAGACAGAGCTGCAGTTACAGTATTTGCCTTTTAAATTTGAGAAATGGCATATGCCAGCTTTAAAATGAAACCTTGCTTGCATTAAGCAGAGGCTGCTGTTTTAAGCATTATACTTCTAAATTGGAAATATCAAATAAGTTATTACCTGAAACAGTTACTTCTATTGCTTTATTCGAGTTTTATCGATTTCTGCACTTTATTCTACAGCTCTTACTTTTTGGACATGTCCCTTTTATAGATAGAAATAATGAAGCTAAAGTATTTAGTTAAATACTATATTTACAAATGCTAAAGGTTTTGCTTCAGTTGTTTCTGTGACTCAAAATTTCCCACTTATTTTTTGTGCTGTCCTATATAAATGGAAATCTGTACCAAGACTTAATGGATTAATGATCTATTCCAAGAGAGATAGATTCATATTTGCTCAATGCACATATATTTCCTTTAGGAATAAAGTTTCTTGCTTCCCGTTAAATGAATTCAAAGTTGACACTTATTCAAAATAAATGTCAATTGTTATGATAATCCTTGGGTCTGAGATTTTGCTCCGATAGCAAACATTTATGAGAATATGTTTTAATTTACTAAAAGATTATTTCTAATTTGAATTTTATGAAGAATATGTTTAGTATTTTAGGAAATGTATTAGGTCACCCTAATCTTGTTAGTTGGATATTTTGGATCCAAATGGATATATCCATTTTTAGATAGATAGATAGATAGATAGATAGATAGATAGATAGATAGATAG
>BLBF01000016.1:30200085-30253178 GCA_015471245.1 Laticauda colubrina | reverse complement strand
TAGATAGATAGATAGATAGATAGATAGATAGATAGATAGATAGATAGATAGATAGATGGATGGATGGATGGATGGATGGATAGATAGATAGATAGATAGATAGATAGATAGATAGATCTAGATCTCCATTTTGAATTTTAATCAAATAAATTTGAAACATTTTATGTGCTGTTTTTGTGTTTGAATATTAAACCCAATATTTTATTTATCCAGAATTCCTGCATGAGCAAGATGACAGTTCCAAAAATTGATAGATAAATAAATACTACTAGAATGGTTAGTTAGTTAAAAAGAAAAAGAAATAAAGGAGAGGGAGTCCCTGAAATACTAAGCCATATTAATTTATATTGCTCATATTACAAAAATGTTCAGTTCAACTAAAGTCTCCCAGCTGCCTTTAATGCCAAAAGGTGAGCTAGAAATTCACTGTCTCCTGGTTTCTAGCCCAGCACTTCAAACACTACACCAAACTGGCTCTCAGTATGTAGCACTATACATTTCTTAAACAGTTGCATAACCTCAGGATTCAGTGTAGAAAATGCGTAATTATCAATAGGATAAATAATCAGCATTTAAGCAATTCATATTCAATTCTATAAGATTATTATATCCAAAATGTCCTCTGATTTGAAGATCAGTAAATATAATTTGCTTGAGCATCAGAGTCCATTTGTATAACAGAAGATAGGTCTATTGGGGTGTGTATGGAGTAGAGAAGAATTTGTGGAAAGAAAAACCCCCCAACTTAGTCATATATAAACTATCAGTCATTCTACAAGATTTTCTTTATTTCTTAAAACATTAAGAAATGCCCAATAAATTAATTTTGGTGCATTTTTGATTATACAAAGCACTTTTCAAAACAGAGCATGTTCCAAATATACTCGTTTCTGGCTTTCCCTTCATACATATCCATGCCGGCTATTATGGCCAAGCAATTTGCTGAATATTCAGTTACATAAAACTAATGCACAGAATTGATCATGGCTGTCTTTACATCCTTCTTAAGCTTTTATTTATTAGTCCTGCTTTGCTGAATATTAATTTATTACAAATGTTTGAATCTTGTGAGTCTTTAAGTGCCTTACAGCTAATACATTATGATTACCAAATAAATAGTATCGTAATAATAAAAAATACAACTCATCACCAGGATCATCTCAGTTTTGGTATATCTTACTTCAGTCCCCAAATGCATATTTAAAAGCAGTTTTTAAAAATAACTTCCTAGGAGTGAGGGCGTAGATCTTTTGTTCATTTGAAGGACATTCCACGAGAGGGATCTTCAAAAGGAATACTCATCTGAGGGTCCCTTGTGAATCATTTTGTTTATAGAAGGCAGGGATTCTCTCCAAACACTTCCTGCAGACATCCTTTGGATCAAGTGGTCTTGAAGGTGACCAGGCTCCAAACCACATGGAACTTTACGGTTGATTACCAGCACAAACTGGCAAATAACCCAGATTCTGCAACAGTGGTATTTTATGATGATGCCAATTTTTTTTAATTCATATGTGCACACTGCATTTTGCACTCATTGACTTATTCATATGTTCATCCCAATTGATACATAATTTATCTCTGCTTTATATTTTATTAGAAATATCATTTCTAATTTATTATGTGGCTTGGTTACCTTGCACTGTGGCATGATGTCATGCTGGACACATGACCACAGAAACATTTAGAGACAGCACTGGCTCAATGGCTTCAAGAAACCGAGATGAGCACTGTCTCCTAAAGTCGGCTACAACTTGCAGGGTAGAACCCACAGGGACTTCTTCCTCCTTTTGGTTGTGTATCATATCTTCTACAAAAGCAGCTTGTTCCCCAAGTACACCTTATAAGATAATGTGGGGAAATATTGTTTGTTATCCGAACAATTTTTAAATATTATAAAAGACATCCATATGCTGGAAAGAGAAGTAAATGCGCAGAATTCTTCATTTATGTATTTCTTGGTCTAGAACAGGGGTCAGCAACCTTAAACACTCAAAGAGCCATAAAGGTCTTAACTGAAAGCGCCTCCATTCAATTCTGGAGCTGATTAGAAGTCTAGTTCCCCCATCAAAAAGTCTCCTTCTAGTGCACCATGCTCTCCCCCCCAAACCGGAAGCTCTTCTCAAAATTGTGGCACTGATCGACGACAGGAGCCACAGCAGAAGGATGAAAGAGCCACATACGGCTCCAGAGCGGTAGGTTGCTGACCTCTGGACTAGACTTTATAACCAAGACAATTTGCTGATTGGTTTTCTATTTCAAAATTATTATCAGTGCTTGTGGACCATTTGTCCTGTGTTGGTTGGTTTGTTGGTTAGGTGTTTTGTAGGATACATTTACCTTCACAATATAAATATTCAGAAATAAAGATCAACAGATGTTTTTAATGCAGGGTTGTCAAACTCACAGCCTGCGGGACAGATGCGCCATGCCGACGCCCGGTTTAGTGAAGGGGAAAAAAATTGCAACATGTCACGTGATGATGCCGTGATGACACGAGTTTGACACCTCTGTTTTAATGTGAAAATTTGTAACTATGGCAGTACATTCAGTCATCAGTTCTTATGTGGTTTGGAATCAACCTGAAAGACTTCAAACATTCTGAAGATTTTTTCCCCTTAAATAAATATTAAAATTTGTTTGGAAAAATTAGATTTTGGGGAAATAAATGAGATTTAGTATGTGTTAAGAGTCTTTTCAGGATTGCTTTGTATAAATAGTATCCACAAGCTGTTCTTGGTGAAATCTGTCCTTTGTCCAAAAGATCACAGTTGTGTATCTAAAAAAGCCTGACAACATATTTCCTTATTATGCATTCATATATATACATCCTCATATTTTTAGTCAGCCAATTAACTTTAGGTGCTTATTCAATTTCATTTTGTCCAGAAGAGACACTGCGTTTATCAGCTATTGTCCAACATATTGCCAAACACATTTATCATTAACGAAAGTCATTGATCAAA
Source organism: Laticauda colubrina (assembly GCA_015471245.1). Taxonomy (NCBI): domain Eukaryota; kingdom Metazoa; phylum Chordata; class Lepidosauria; order Squamata; family Elapidae; genus Laticauda; species Laticauda colubrina. The sequence goes on along the minus strand of BLBF01000016.1, from coordinate 30,250,212 downwards.
CTAAGTTATCATTGATCAAACTAAGTTTTAATTCTTTCCATCGCAAGAATATCCACTTTAAGATACACACTTAAATATCTGAATTTGAATTTTGTATTTAAGACAGTGAAAGAAGCTTCCCTTAATGTGTCATGTAAGATTGTTAAATTAACAATGAAGTTAGACTGTCAGAGCTAACAGACAAGTCTTGTTGTTCGCTGTTTGCTTGGGGATTGTGGACTGTGTTTTATTGTTTCTATGATTGGCAGTAAAAGCCTTATTTCACAGCTTGCAGCAGGGGTCTATTGGATAAAGTGCGATGGTGTTCTGCAAGCTATAGTCAAAAACTGTCCATCAGAAGCCCACATCGCCTACTTAGAGAAAGGACTTTCTTACTGATCCTTCCAAATGTCGTTTCATGCTGTCCGTGATTGGCACAGCCTGGCAGGGAGGATTGATGAATCTGTCACCAGCTGGTTAATTGTGTTGCTGGTCTCAGTCTGACATCAGCTCTTTGACTCTTAAGTGGCTCAATACAAAACAAATTAGGAGATTGTAGTCATATTTCTCATTCTATATGCTCTGACTTTGTTGAATGCAGTCCATAAATCATATTGACTGACATCCCGCTGAATGATGAAAGCTGCTTTTGAGACATCGAGCGTAGGCCGAGAAAGCAGCTACCACCAAGGTGCCATGGAAGGATGCATATGGCTGACCCTTTGGGAATTTCCTAAGAGCCAAATGTTTCTTTACAGCAATTGTTCCTAAGAGAAAAGCTTTGGGGCAGTACAGAAAAGATTTAACATGTCAGCAGATTCTCTTTTACAAGCAGCTTTGAAATATAAGACATTTGTCTAAGGATTTTCTCTTTTTACCAATGTGGTCTTTAGCAGATGTGAAGAAGAGGGGAAATTCTAGGTGTTATATCTTGTAGCAGGTGTTATTTTTATGTGACAAAAGCCTTATTTCCTGTGCTTTGCAAAGGTAAAATAAAATGTAGAGATACAATAGTTGAAACTGACAAATAAATGCAAGGAAGTTAGAAAGACTGAGATAGTAATAGCCATTATAAAATGGACTTTCTGTTGAGGAAACATCACCAATAAATTTAGTATTTATTATTACAAATGATTTGGTGCAACTTAAAAATAATTCAAAAAGCAATATTACCTTAATGGATTCATACGTGCATTATAAACAATACGTTTATTTTTTGGTTCTTTCAAACATAAAAAGTGCTTTGATAAGCCTGAGCAATAAAGTATGGAGAACTAAATTGTTCAACGTGAATTTGGATGAATAGATTTCATAAATAATTATATTTAACAGTTATATTTTTCATCTTGGAAGAGTTATATTTTTAAAAAAACATTAAGTTAAATACGTTAGTGTAATTTTATATGTATATTCACATGTACACAGACCCACACAATGATTCTAATTTATTATGTAGCCTTCTAGCTTATGGTTAAATTTTAGGGCTTGCTTTTTTATTTTTGCCAGGATAAAAACCTAGTTATCTCAAATAGAGATAATACAAACTTTTCCCCCTTGTGCATGTGTTTCTTTAATGCTATGAGAGCAATAAGCCTGTAGTCGGAGTGCATAGTTGAAAGCAATTCTGTTGCTTCTTTGAATAGGGTGTTAGCATTTGTCTATCATCATAAAACATGCACTTGATGTACATTTATGAAACTCGACTTTAAAAAAAGCTTTGTAGCTTCTCTTGTATCATGCATTGTAACCATTACCTTGTGCTCCACGATCTGGAAGCTCTGAATGCCTATGTTGGAAGACAAACAGGAAACGAAATATAATACATCAATATATAGTAATAAAATGTTAAGTAGATTTAATTGATTACTAGCTTGGGGATGGGCAATATTTTATTCTTTATATATGTTACATGATATATGTTTTATATCTAAGCCAGTTTGGTTTAGTGGTTAAGGCAACTGGCTAGAAAGCAGGAGATGGTGAGTTCAAGTCTCCCCTTAACCATGAAAGCCAGCTGGGTGACTTTGGGTCAGTCACACTCTCTCAGCCCAATTCACCTCAAAGGGTTGTTGTTGTGGGAAAAATAGGAGGAGGAAGGCATGTTGGATGTGTTCACTGCCTTGAGTTATTTCTGAAAATAATAAAGGCAGGATACAGATAAATAAAATACTACAAAGGCATCAAAGCCAATTTGTTACATAAAAGATGGGACTAATCTCACAGAGCCCTGCATCAAAAGGTGCAGTTGTTTTATTAAATCAAAATAAGACTTCCAATTTGTATCTTAAATCTGTTACCTCATAACTCAGTTAAGCCTATTGATTCTTAATCTTTCCTTCTATCCCTCCCCTTCAAGGCTCTGTTTTCATTCATATTGATACCGCTCCATTTGGGGAATAGAACTGCATGTCTGCTAGTGTAATTATGAGTGACTTTGGCAGCTGTTTAAGCATGCGAATTATGTATTCACTTTTTATATGTTTGGTTGATAGTTGACTTTTGGTAGTTGGCTTGTTTCAGTCGCTGTGTAGTTGTAGAAAATATTTCAATTTTTGAATGACCATCAAAAAGGCACCTTAGAAGTAGCCCATAGATCTTGCTTGAAGATTTATAGTAGCTACATGCTTCAAACATGATTTGGAAGAAGTACTTTGGAACTTGCGTGGCCACAACACTGTTGGCGCTCATTAAAATAACCCAACTTTCTTGAAGCTTTGACAGGAGTCTGAATAACAAAATGACACTCATTAAACTCTAAGCAGCTGTATGTACTGGAAGCCTGAAAAAGGCTAGACTATATTAATGAAGAGCAGAGAGACAAAATGTCTGCACATTTTTTCAAATAATTTTTGAAGTGTAATACAACCGTTAGGGATTACTATATTTATTTCCCACAAATAAATACCAAGGAGGAAAATAGGTAGAATTTCCCAAGGCTATTCTTTTAATATTTTGTGATAGTTGGGAACAAATAAATGCTAAATTGGTTTGAAAATGGTGATTCACTTTAGTATATTGTTTTCAAGTGAGACCACTTGCTTAATCTTTTATGTATACAAGCCATAATGAGGCTCTGGGTTTGCCATTATTCCTTCTCATTTGTGGAAATTCTTCTATTTAGAATGGGTTCTTTCAACAATTCTCTTGCCACGAAAACGCTTATTTTAAAAGGGCAGAATAAGTGTGAAATATCTTTTATCACAGCATTTACATGTAGTCCTCGACAACCAACTGGACACTTGGCAACCATTTAAAGTTATGAACGGCACTTTTCAACCTTTATGAACAATTACAATGTCTCATGGTCACATTGCAAATGTTGGCATTTTTTTGCCATTTTTTAGCATATATTTTTGGTTTCTGGCAAAAACTCCTATTGGATAAAACAATTTTGTTTAATGACCATTGATGTTCTCTCAACAATTGTGGTGTTCGCTTAATGACCACCACAAAGAAGGTTGTAAGATCAGGGATGTTTGTGTGGTGACCCACTTAACCACTGTGACTTATGACCATAATTGCAGGCTCAGTCATGGTCATACATCAAGGACTACTTACTTTATGGTATAAAGTATTATATCCAGAAACACCCTTGAACTTATTCTTTTCTAAATTATTCCATTTCCCCCCTCTTGAAACGTCATATAACAAGATAAAATAAATAGATTAGTCATGCTTCGTTTCTGGGGATTACATGTGCTACTCATGTGGCTTTCTCTGCAGCGGTACGAAAGTGATTTTCTCAACTTCCCGGTCTAGTGTATGGCCCTGGTATTTTCAATGATTTGTTATCCAACTAATATGTTTGGCTCTTCTTACCTTTTGAGATCAACTAATGTCATCTCCATGGATTAACCTGATATGGTATTCATTCTGAACTAAATCCAAAAACACAATCTAAATCCATATGCAAATATCCTATACTGCTTATTCCCAAATTGTGCAAAAGATTGTAATGCAATTTACTATTGAACAAACATGCACAAGATTTCACTGTGGAAGGCAACAGAACTTAAATTTATGGATTAGTTATATGGCCAGATGACTGATTAGCCTATTATGGTTGTTGTAAAGAAAAGGCTTTTCTGTAATCTTGAAATGAGAAGGAACCTAAGTTATTTAGCAAAGGGCAATGTTTGCTAATAGTTGGTGCACTGTTTCTTTGGCTTAAATCTGAATTGGTCAGACTAAACATAAATTCACTAAAATGAGTGGAACTTCCTTCCTTGAAAATACACACCCACTCAAAAATTGTGTTATCTCCCAGCAAATAGTTCTATCCTGTTTTGTTAGCTACCAACCAGTGGGACTTCAACTGTTCATATGAACAGTATTTGAACAGTTATGTATGTCTTGAAAAATGGAGAGCTTCATGCAAGTTGGAATTTTTTTAATATTTAGAATCCTCCCACTTACACAGAAAAATTCTTGGATAGGGAGGAAAGCAACTGAGGGCTTTGGTAAAAATATATATATATAACTTCCAGGGACATTTTTAGTAATATACTGTAAGTATCAAGACCAGTTTTTTTTTGCCCCCTAATTTGTTCACAAGAATAAAGAACAGCAACAAAAAAAATAATATCTTACCCATTTTTGTCCATTTGAAAATTCTTGGATGTTGGCTCATGCATCCAAGGGAAACTATTATTGTGAAACAAAGCCAAACATTCCTTATCTGTTTGTTTTGAGTTGAATAAATGCTCGGGGAGGTGGGGGGAATTGGGAGATCTTTGTGACAAAAGGTGCCAGTTTATTTCGGTAATGTGTTGCCTTTTCTTTAATAGGGAAAAGTAGCTCAGACCGCTTGTATGTCTGCTTGCCAGCATCTCTCAACCTCCCTGATGCAGATGCTGTTGGATAGCGACTTGAAACAGATCAGCATGGGAGCTATTCAGCAATTTAATTTAGATGTCATACAGTGTGAATGTAAGTATGCAAATTCTGAATAAAAAGCATGCTTTGAATATATAAACTATGGAAGCCAGAAATCCATGGTACCAGCTTATCAGTTATTTTAAGCATTGTGGAATCTGGATATATCTTTTTTCTATATTGTGGTTTGTTTTTGGATTGAGAAGAAATAACTACATATCTGTGATGCTGCATTTTGGTTTTTTTCCTGTGGAGCTTGTAAGATATTATTGGCTCTGATTATTTGCTGCCATTGTTGGGGTTTTCCTAGAATTTTATTTGCTAGCACAGAGGATTCTTCTAAGGATGATTCTGAGAAATTAAGCCACCTGAGAGAGTGACATTAAGTTTGTTATTTAACTGAATTCATTAACATTTTTGTCTTAGTTATGATCCTAACTATTAACAGAATTGGGCATGAGCTGAATGAAAGCTCTTAATTGGTAAAAATATCCCAATATTTGTTCCATACCAAGTATTTCAGAGGAATATGTTTTATTCAATTGATTTGAGCCAAACTTTCTTTTGTCTCCCTCTAGTGGTAACTTGAACATTTATTATAACAAAAGAAAAACGTTGCTTTTGATCATTAGTGTAGTGCATTTAAAGAAATTAAATTATCTAGTTTTGGCTCAAAGTTTATGTGATAACATGTTTGGTCTTTTAGATACTACAAAATCTTTCTAATGTTTCTGTTGCAAAAAAAATGGCAAATCCTTTGGAAATGAACTCTTGACAAAAAAATGCTCAGTTGTTTTCATCTTGTTGAATTAGGATGATGGGTTTCAAGAATTCTTCCCAACATAAATATATACCTTCTTAAATATACTGTAATGGAATTTATGATTTTGATTCATTCACCTCTTTTTTATGTTTTTGGATGCAGAAGATTGATATCCAATTTTACATTCAAAATTTCTTCAGATAGTCAGTCTGACTAGGAGCTGATACATATCTGCACAAGTCAAAAATTCAAGGATTGAATTTATCTTCATTATTGTGAATGGTCACTAAATGAGGATTATCTATAATTGCTTAAATTAGTTTAATAATTGGTTGTCAGCTTTTTTTCTTTGACATTCTCTTTATATTCCCTTTTTGAACCTAAGAAGATGTTTATTTCCTAGTCTCATTAGTCCCTTTGTCTAATTATTCTCTTGCTGCATCTTTTTTCTCCTTATATACATGATTTCCTATTTGATAGATTCCCCCAAAGCTTCAGAAACGACGGAAGTAAAAGTAGGCTTTTTAGCTAGCAGACATCATTGAGTACAATAAAGCTTTCATTCAATAAAATATGTATATAGTGTATATTTTTTCTTTGAAATGGTCTTGATGAATATATATATATATATATATTATGGAGAAAATGGTCTAAGTTATCTTACTCTAAAACTAACATGACTTTATTTACAAATTTCCGTTGAGAAATTTCCTTGAAGAAAATATTTCATGTCACCCAATCCCAGTAAACCAGATATTTTTTTCAGAATTCTTATTTACCATACTGTGTAAATCTGGCTAATTCTTCCTATTAATGAGGAATTCAAAGTAATTAACAATTGCTAATTTATAATCCTTGAAATCAATATAAATGAAAATAAGATTTCAAGTATATTCTATTTTCCTAAGGAATTAAGTCAATGAATTATGTCTACACACACTGTCTTTTGCCTGTACAAAAGGATACAGAATAATACATACAGAATAATGTGTGCGTGCACACACACATACAGAATAAATAAAAACCATAGACTGTATCAAATCTAGATTCTTCCTGACATTTCTTTCACAAATTCTTACAATGTCTTTTCAGTGTTTGCAAGTTCTGAGCCTGTACCTGGATTCCATGGAGAAACCTTGCAATTAGCATTTATTGACCTCAGACAAGTAAGATGTTGTTACATTTATTTGGTTCCAAATACTCTGCAATTCCAGTTATTTCAAGTGAATTTAAACTTGTCAAAATTCAGTTCAGAATTGTCTGAACATTGCTATATAATGCTTATTTGTATTTCCCAAGCAAAGCTGTTTTTGTGAAAATGAAATGTTGCAATGTCAAATGACTCTAATTTTGTCAGTTAGTACTATTATTGTTATTACTTTATCAGTCTTTTAATTTTTATTTGTTCACTTATCATACTTAGTATTCCAACCTTAAAACATAGCAGAAATTAATCCTGCAATATTAAAAAAAAAGAATTAAACCAATCATTCATGTCCTTAAAGTGAGCTGTTTTTAAAAGATGTGGCTATCGTCTTTTTTTAAAAAGCTAACAAATTGATTAGATCCCTTAATCCAATAAGGAATGCATTCCATCTGTCTAGGGTGAAAAAGAAAAAGATCAATTCAGAGATGCCAGCATATGAACCTTGGCAACCATCAACAGACTTAGTAGGCAGGAGTGGGGTTTTATAGAGAGGGTTCAAACTGGAATGTCTTGTCTCAGATAGCCTAGATCCAAATGATGCAGGGCTGTACACGTTAATAAATACTACATAGCCATTGCTCTGGGAACAAATTGACAACCAGGATAATGTTTTTAGTACAAGTATACTATTGTTTCTTTGGATAGGAACCAATCTGGCTGCTGAGTGTTCTACCATATTCTAAGCTAGACACAAAGACAGCCTTTTGTGCCTTTACACAAGACATTATAGAGATAAGAGTTGGCGATTGCTAGAAAATGTATCATAGTTCCATACCATTCTGTTTCACTGCATTTAGATGCAGTATTTGCATCTCTCAAAAATTTGCTGGTGATTGTTTATTTTTTCCTCCTATTAAAACAACTACAATGAAACAACAGGATGATGACCAGTCCAAAGATGGGGGGCGAGGGAGGGAGAGAGATATACGACAGTACTGTACAACTAGGTTTTGATTAATGATGTCTTAAGATGGAGTGCATAGAGCACCTAAGATTGCATTAGTTCCTTGAACTTGTTCTAATTTTAATATTTTGGACATGCATGACTTCATTATTTCTGCTTAATATACTAGTTTTGAAATCATATGATAATACCAGGATTCAATTTAATTGTAATTCACTTGGCATATTGAAGCAATAGATAATGCCCTCCAGACAATTGGGACTAATTTGTATTTATTTAACAAGTATGTGGTTACAAGTTCAGTTTTAAAATATGGATGTACTAATTTGGAATGGGGGGGACCAAGACTTTTGAGGTTTAGCAGCCCAGAATCTAACAGTGGACTTGCAACTTAAATAAGAAACTTGGTACCCCACTGCTAAAACATGAAGTAGAGTTGCTAGCAGATTGTCCTTCATGTTCAGGTCTCTTCTTCACTCAATATAGGATATTGGTCACCAAGTGTCTTAGAACTAGATTAAGGTGCAATATGGAGGTAGATGAATTTTATTAGTCTTTGTTAGTCCTCATGGTAGGTGTGTTGTGTTATTGGGAAAGGTGTTTGTTTACTTCATCTATTCTTTGTTCCTACATTGGTGATTTCTTCTATCTTCCAGATTCTAGGTTCTATATTCTCTGAGCTTTGTAACATTTTGAAACTTGGGTCTTTTGAATAACAATAACAGAAAAATTATTATCACTGTATTCTGGTATGTTTATAAGTGCTTCATGAAAGGTAACACATATTTTAAGAAATAGAATAATACACAATCAACAATTTAAAAAGATGACATTATTTAGGTTTATGCAATTATAATATCGAGAGCAGAAAAAGAACTTGAGATTTTCTGGTAATAAAGGAATATAGAGAAAGAAATTCTTCATTCTACAAGTTAATTAATTTCTGCAGTTCATTAGTACAAGGTGTAGGCTTCTCAACAGCAGAAGTAGCCATCTACTTTACCTTTGGTTTAAAGTTTGTTCTGATCCAGCAAAGTAGTGGATGAAAATTTATGTTCCTGAAATTTTCGTGGCCAATTCCATGAACTAATCGAATACCATTTTAATTTTGCAGCAAATGTTATTAGTTATCATAGAGAGAGATTTTGTCATCTTTACCAAAAATGAGATTAAAGCTTTTCTTGGCAATTAATTTGTTATTGAAAATTCCATCATTTTAGATGAGAACTCTCCAATTAGCAAAAGGTTGTATATTAAGACCATAAATTAAATGATCAATACATATGGTTGAATTCTAATATATTTACACAGATGTACCTTTTCATGAAATTACTGTTTTAATATGTGCTGGCAGACTGCCTTATTTCTATAGGAGAAATAAGGCTATAAGTTTATAATGACTATAAGTGCAAAAAAAAGTAAATTAACTTTTATGTGATTTTTTTAAAAAATGTATTTGCTCTTAGAAATCAGCATAACAGGAAACATTTTATTACAATATTACCTTTACAAACAGAAATCATATTCGAAAATATTTATTCTAGGATAAGGTTATTCTAGAGCTCTAAACTGAAACAGGAGGAATACAAACTTATTTGTTCATTTGACCTAGGATATAAGCGGGTGGGATTCAAATTTTTTAACAACCTGGTCTGTAGGCATGGCTGAGTTGGTGGGCGTGGCTTGGTGGTCATGTTATTGGCTGGATGTGGCAAACTCAATATCACTCTCATCGAGGCACGCATCTCCTCGCCTGACATCTCATGACTGTGAGGATGCTGCAACAGTCGTAAGTGTGAAAAATGGTCATGTCACTTTTTTCAGTGCCATTGTAACTTTGAATGGTCACTCCACACAAGCAAAGTATCAGCAAAGGAGGTAAAAAAAAACCAGAGAAGTTCCTGAGAAAGGAAGTCTAGTCCTGCCAAGAATGTAATAAGGGTTAATGGAAAGGCAGTTTCTGTAAGCAACACCAGAATGTTTCCTTCCTGCCTTCCTTACAGGATTAGGCCAATAATATCTTCTAACAACCGGTTCTCCGAACTGCTTAGAGTGTTAGCAACCGGTTCTAGAGAATAGGTGCGAACCTGTAGAATCCCACCCCTGTACATAATCCCATCTCATATGAGAAAAATATTGTTTTAATTTTTTTTCTTAACACAGCTAATCAATCAGTTTTTTTACAAGCTTTCTTTGCTAGCCTATATCCCCCCCCCCCCCCCGCAACATATCTCCTGGGCAGTAGACTACAAAATCTGCGTGTGTGTGTTTGTGTGTGTGTTTGTATAGGTAGGGAGAGAGACAGAGAAAGACAGGCAGAGAGAGAGAGAGAGAAAGGCAGGCAGCCAGGCAGCCAGACAAGGAGGGAGGGAGGGAGAAACTGAATGGATAATTTCTCTCTTCACATGATTTAATAGTATTATTTCTTGTTCAGTTTCAGGAAGCAATGTTTATTCAATATAAATATATACAGTATAGTACATATTGCAACAATTATTGCAGTCAGTTGGCTACATTCTTCTTTTCTGCTTTTGAATGCAAAAGTTAAGATAAATTGCCCACCCATTTATTTTCTTTTTGGCCTATCTCACAACTCGTGTCAATGATATTTAAGTTTTATGAAGGCTTTAACACCTTTCTCCTCTTCTCTATTTATGATTCATTTCCCTCCTAATAGGACAGATGACAGTTCTTTTCAAGAATACTTAGAAAGGCAACAGAGTCATTTCAGAGGGTTCTTATAAAGAGGTCAGGCTTCTGTTCTTTAGTTTGAATTTGATACTGTTTCGTGAATTGCAGGATATGAAAGATAAGGAAGTAAGTCCAATGGTCAGGTTTTACCTGCCCACCCGGACTGTGCCCTGGGGTCAAGCTCCTGATATTTGCTGTTTGGTGTAGAGGAGCTGATGACAGGTAGGGGCTGATACAAAGGGGAAAGCTTGAACCATATCAAAGCTAAAAGGCAAGAGAATTGGGACATTGCAAGAGACTGTAGCTAAAAGATGGATCAGCAGGATTGCCCTCTTTTTAAAAAGTAGCTGACCTGTGAGGGAAAAAAAACTTTATCGTCCTGCCAATCACATGCTTGCTAATGGAAGCCAGTTATCTCAACAACAGTTTAGCCCCTTGGTGTGATTTCATGACATTTTACAAGATTTGGAGGTGAGGGCAATACAGATTGGTAATTTTCACTACAAATACTACAGCACATGTATAAAAGCTTGATAGTTAAAGAAATCAATATAGCGGTTTCAGACATCCTCTTAGAAGTTCCACTACAGGAAACACACAGAAGAGTATCCTTGCCCAGCCTAACATAGATGATAATCTATAAAATATTTTGCATCCCTACATAAGGGTGGGGCTTTTTTTGTTTTCTTTTATTAAAAGTGGCCTTCCATAGTCATTTGGACAGGATAATGTTTTCCGATCGATTTCAAATTATTCAGTATATTTTTAAGGCAAACAAAAGGATTTTCCAATCTAGGGAAAATGAATCCTAACTTCACCTATCTTCTGATAAGAACTACTGTATATTTCTGATAAGAACTACATTTTTCAAGGAAAGGTATATAGCTCAGTAAAGATGTTACTTCAGTGTGAGGCTGCTGTGAAAAAACAAGTGTACTGATGAGGGTTAATAGACAAGAGGCTGAAAATAGATAAATTTGGATGACTTTAAAAAAAAAAAGCAGGAAGAGGAATTCTGAATTACTACTTAACATAAGAGTTCTCTATTGCTTTCAACTTTGTGACTGTCCATCCAGTACTGTTTGGGAGCAGTTTCAAAAGTCAGAGAATGCTGTAACATTTATGTAGTGCTTATGGACCTCTCATTAGGATCTGATGTTGCACTGAATCATACTGGATGCTAAACCCCTCTCAGTAAACTTCTGGTTAAGATTCTTGATTGTATGCCAAGCAGCATCAATTTCTCCTAAAATGTGTAATGCATTAGAGCAACTCTGTAAAGTCCAGCACTGACTCTTACAGCCTTTTTATGGTTCTTCTATTTCAGTCTAAGTTTAATAAAAATAGGAATATGTGCAGAAACATGCTTAGGAGTTTATTGGCTAAGTATTTACAGATGTCATAGAAATCAGATCAATGTATGATTCACCAGGACTTTGAATTTAGTACACCTCTGTGTTGATAGGATGCTTGCTGAGAAATGGTTCCCAACGATGAACATCAAATATATTCTGTTTTAATTGACCATTATAAATTTTGGATTTGAATTTTTCCTGGCTTGCATTTCAGTGAGTTTCCTTTCTAGAAATCTTGGAATGTAATCTCTAAGGTTGGTATTTATTTATAAGGATAGTCTTTACAATTAACAGAATTAGATATGTATTGTTAAAGCCAGTTTCATCTACAGTGGAAGGATAGGATAGAAATGCTCCAATAAAAGAAGTTGGAATTTCAAATGGTATAGAAATGATTCCCACTAATTTTTGTTAAGCCAATAATACGGAACCCAAGTACGATCACTTGCTGAGAATGGATGATATTTCAAAATTGCTACTAAAATAAATTTGAGTAAGATACAAGGTATGTGACCATGTGTTTTCCCTCCAACTGCAGGAGGCCTGAATGATTAAATTTACTGCATCATTAAGGCAAAGTGCTTCTCTTTTTGGAACAGAGAAGCAGAAGTAATTAGTACATTTACAGAGAAGTAATTAGTACATTTTAATGTAGATGGCAAAATACCAGTGACAACTTGCAGATTAACCTATGTCTAAAGCATGCACAAATAAGCAGGCGTCTGTGTAAATAGAAATGCATTTTCACATATTTTGAGAGATTGTAATTTACAGAGGACAGTAAATGCAGATAATTTCTATTGTCAGAGAACTTAGATATTAACAATTTCATGTTTTACTTTAGAGTTGTAAGGGATGTTTAAAAGGTATAGCTACATCTCCTGGGGTGAAAATGAACTAACATGAATATGCTAGTGGAAGTAATGAATGACTAAAGTTTGCAATGAATGCTATCTTAGGCTCAAAATTACCTGAAATAGGAAGAAAGGTTGGTTATGCAGTCAGCCAGATGTTTAGACTGGATAGGCATTTTTATTGTCCTAAACTAAAGCTAAAACTAAAACTAAAGCTGCCTTTTGCAATTGACTGATGATAATTTTGTCAATGCCAATGGTGTTAGAGTGGTGCTTCAGATATTTTGGAATTGTACCCAGGGCACCTATTACTATTGGTACTATCTTTGCTTTCTTTGCTACTTCTGTTTGGAAATTTTGTGATTTTCTCCAGTTCTTTCTCATCTATTCTGCTATGTTCAGGTATCGTAATGTCTACCATCCAGACTTTTATGTCTTTCTTAATGTTGTTAAGCCTGGGTTCTTTTATGACAGGTGCCTATTTGAATTCTAAAGTCCTGGCATACTTTAGCTCCTTGATTTTCTATTATTTTCTATAGTTTTTTGGTGCCACCAGTTCTTGCTTGCAGGCAAGTGGTATTTCTTGCAAATATTCCAATGCCCCATTGTTGCTACGTTGTTATGCTGTTGTCTGTAGTCAATCCGTGCAATCTTCCTGCAGCAGCTAAATAATCCACCATTTCTTCAGTTCTTTACATACGGGCTGCTATCTGTTGCTGTCATCTCGATTATTATTATATATTTATGTCTAGTTTGACTCTACTGAGTTATACTTCATCAATATGTGAAGGTCCTCAGAATCACCATGAGAATATTAATTTGAAAATCTAATGCAAAGTCCATTTTCCTTTTTAAATTTTGCTCCAATTTGTGGGATTAACATGGACTAAGATATTCTACTAAAAACAAAATTCACAATTTTCAGTAAGTGTCTAATTTCTTCTACAGACCAAATAAATAATAAATATAAAACAGTATATAGGTACTCCTCAACTTACGACCACAATAGAGTCCAAAATTTAGGTTGCTAAGCAAGGCATTTGTTAAGTGAGCTCTGCCTCAATTTATGCCCTTTCTTGCCAAGGTTGTTTAAGTGAATCATTGCAGTTATTACGTTACTAACCTGGTTGTTAAATGAAGCTGGCTTCCCTGTTGACTTTGCTTGTCAGAAGGTCGCTAAGAGTGATCACATGACCCTGCCACCATCATAAATATGAGTCAGTTGCCAAGCAGCTGGATTTTGATTACATGACCATGGAGACGCTGCAATGGTCTTAAGTGTGAAAAATGGATCATAAGTCACTTTTTCCAGTGCTGTTGTAACTTGGTCACTAAATGAACTGTTGTAAGTTGAAGACTACCTATAATGGGGGGAAAAAAAACTGGCAGCAATCCAAAATAAAAGTCAGAATGGTGTAAGCAGGAAAGCAGCAATGTTGAAGTGAGGTTTTAAAAAACAACAACAACCAAAGTATTACTCAAAATTATGGGTACATTTGGACTAGTCTAGCAGTTTACTGATTCTCCCACATGCCAGGATTGTGACAGAGGCCTTTGGATCTTGCTGCCGATGCAGTTCTCATGGTGACCCCTTTTGGGGCATTCTGAGATCAGGGTTTTCTGACCTCAGAAAAAGCCAGCTGTGCAAGATGGCAGAGGGGAGCTGGCTTTCAGTTTTCCTTCTCGTGGAGGTCAGCAGTCTGTTTCTAAGGAATCTTTATCCCCCTTGAGGTAGTATTCCGGGGGTCATAGAACTGCAACTTCTATTTCATTTTGACTAATATGGACATTTCTACAACAGGTAAAAATTCTTTTCCAAACTAAGCATATTAAGGCATGCAGATAAACAGATTCTATGCCATGCATGACTTCCTAAGTGTTGCAAATTTAATTCAATTACATTGCAGAGAGAAATAAACACATTCTGCTAACGTTTTTGACATGACATGGTACTGCTTATCCTGTTACTTATGTAGTTAAAATTAGCATATTTGGTTTGTTTTAAAGAACCACAATAATTAATGTTCAACATTTATTTGTGGTTCTGTGTTGGCAAATGAGAGCTTTAAGTTATGGCAGCTGAACTGCTTCCATCTTAATGCTCTTTAGCTCCATGTTTTTTCTCCTTTTCTCCAAGTTCAAAGTTACATATTTCTGTAGCATGTGATATACATGTTCTTAAGGGTTTGGTGTTTCTACTGCTGATAAGGAAGGACAAACTATATATATAGCCTTGAAATATAACCTTTTATTTTATTAATAATATTACTATATTAAATTATATTTTGGGTTCTATTTATATTTCGGCTTTTAATCCTAGACACATTTCTTTCTTTAAGCTGCCTGCAGGAACTGATCTGCAGTGCCAGTGTCCCATAAAATAATATTATTTCTCTTTGAATGTAACTGTATTGCTAACAAGTAAATAATATTTTGTATTTTGAAAAACAAAAATGCATTGTTCTTAAGGACAAAAATAGTCTAATTATAGTGCATTTTCATTTTGGAAAAATTACATTGTTATTAACCTACATGTATGCAAATTTTATGCATCACACAAATGAAGGAATAAAAATCATTCTGCATGATATCATAACATTGGCATTTCAAAGAAGCTTTAAACCTTTAGAAATTAAGGGCTGCAATCATATATGTATTTATATGAGACAGAGTGCCATGGAATTCAGGAGGGTATTCCGAAATGAGTAAGAATTATATAGGGGGGAGCTTTTTAAATACTAATTTTAAGCTCAGATTTGTTAAAATGACATGTGCATTGTAAAATTTAACAAAAAACAGAAAGAAATCTGACAATTTTAACAGCAAAAGACAATATCAATAAGTTAAAAAGGTGACCTAGTCAGTTAAGCAAAAGCACTGTTTGAAAATAGGAGGAAATGAATAAAAAATAAAACAATGTAATTTCTAATTACCCTCACTTTTACCTCAGACCTTGGGGTTTTTTTATTTTTTTTTTGTCTGAAAGGACTTTGTGTATAAGCAGAAATAATTTAGCCAGAATCATATCCTTTGGAAGCTTGACTGTCAGTCAATGAGCTTCTTTTCAAGTTGTAAACTCAAAAAAAAGAAAGAAAGAAAAAGTGGTCCTTTTGTTACTGGTCCATTTTAAACTGTAATGAAGGGAAAGGAAGCATTAGGCTGTAGCATTTCTTTGTTCCTCTACTTAAAATAGCTATAGCATATTAAGTAGGACTCTTTTTACTTAATCTTACCCACCTTGTTTCATTCTAAGAGACTTTCTTCAAAAATTACATTTAAATCTTTGTTTCTAAAATAGGATTAGCAAGTGTTGTACCCTTCAGATATTCTGGTTAGTTCATCAAGAGCACTATTTGACAGTCTTTTTTTTTTTTTTAACGCAAAGAGCCTTTAGTTAATTTTGAATCCCTAAAGAATTAATAACATATTTGGGTTTATTCCATGAATGTAACAAGACCAGACATTTCTCAGAATGTTCCTAAAGGTTTAGATAGATGGAAAGAAAGCATTTTGCCCTTTGGGATAATTTAAGTTGCAAAGGATTAGTATGAACCCAAATAACTTTTGACTTTTTTTAGAAGAAAACAGTTCCCTGTGGTGCAGCTGTCATAATCCCAAAGTTTATGTATTTAGCTACACTTACAAATGTGTGAGAGATTATATCTTTTGTGAGGGTTGTCTGTTTGAAATATATATTATGGTATCTTAAAAAGAGAATGCTGTTTTCCTCTTGTGCTTAATTACATCAGCTAGATATGTTTTTGATTTTCAGCTTTTAGAACTACTTATTAACAATAATATTCATGTTAATATCATTGCCCTGCTTCCCTAAATATTGGGTGGTTTGTTGTTCAGTTTAAGATTCCACTTAATTTTCACAATGGAGCTGATGAAAGTTTTCTTTGAAAATGTATCTTGAAAGCTAAACTAGCATAATTTCCCTTCACAGCAGTTAATAATATATGTTTTGTTATGTTTTGTATGTAAGCACAATTTCTCAAAATTATATATGCCTTTAGTTTTAGTATTCAGAAAGATATTTCTATATTTATGAATAGGATTAGACCAAAAAAAACCACATCTGTGAATATCATATCCCATAGTTATATTGTCTTAGCTTAGGAGACTGATAATGAAATTCTGGGATTTCCCATTCAGAGAAAACTTTAGTGTGTGTTTTTAAATTTACTTCAAATGTATGACTGATTATTTGAATAGTATCCTTGCTCCCTCACTCTTTCTCTTTCTCCTTCCCTGCCCCCCCTCTAAAATACATTTACATATAAGATATGCATCCTAATAAGTAAAATACTATACTGTATAATATAGTGGCAAGGATATTTAATAGGACACCTGTCTTTATTGTAGCAGCTAGGCAAGTTTGTTACAAGACCAAATAATTGTGCATTTGTAACATTCCATTCTACTGAATTACAGACATCCTACAACACTCTTTCTATCTTTTTTTTTTTTTGCATGATGATAGAACATAGAGATAATTTTGATGTGCCTTTAATGTGTATTTGTACTTCTCAAAGATGAAGTCCATCAAGAGCAGCAACTTCTGAAAGAAAAGAAACAATGCTGGGGGAGAAATCTCTACTCCACACAACATGTATATAAAGAAACCACATACATACATACATACATACATACATACATACATACCGTACAAACATACCATACATACATACTGTGCATGCATACAAAAATGTGTGTGCAAAAAGTATACTTGGTCCATGTGTATAGGACTGTGAATACCAAATGATAGTTGTTTACTTAGCTGGTTTTCCATCGGTTATATTTTTAGATTCTTTTAGGGTATATATTTTTTGTGTCAGAGCTAATCTTATATTTGGTAATTTATCAAATTCTGAGGTAAACAATCCTGACAATAATGATACTTTATGTAATTGTCTGAATCAAGGATGGATGCTATCATAATCATTGGTTAAAATTTATAATTTTTATGTAAATGACATGCAATCTGCTGAACATAGTTCTTAATGTGCTGTTTAGGGAGGCTGTTTTGGTAGGAAACTCTTGACAAGATACTTACTTTTTAAAAATTAAAGAGTTCACAATCCATTATATCTGAATTTCAAAGAGGAATACTGCAGTTCTCAATAAAAACTTTCACACTCTCGTAGAATAACTTTTCAATGGCTGACCTTGTAAAATATCTTTGTAGTATGCTGCATACATTACATTCTGTGCAAATAATAAAGAATTTTTCCCTAAAGACTAAGATTTTCTTAAAAACTACCTTAATTTTTTAAATGTTATATACATAGAACCATCTTTCATGAGGATTAGAATTTTTTTTTTAAAAGATTGCATCATTGGGTTTGAATATTTTAAATGAAACAATTAAAAAACACACTCTTTGATACCCTAAACTTTTTGATACAAGTGTTCCTGTCATTAAACTTAGAGTAAGCTTAAATTGATGGGTTCTTTCAGGAGTCTGGATTGTGGGCAGAATTTTGTAATTCTTTAAAAAGTTCTCATTTGCACTCTCCAATGAATTTAAACTTTCTAGATTTATACCTGCTTAAAAGGAGGTTTGTGACCTTATGACCCTTTTGTTATCCCTAATTCAGAAAGGCCTTTATTCTGGAAAGCTTAGGTATTAAAGAGAGAGAGAAAGAGAGGAAGAGAGAGAGAAAGAAAGGGAAGAAGGAAAGAAGGGGGAAAAGCGTTAATGGCATAAGACTTTCTGATCACCCTCTGCTAGATGTTTATGCAAAATGTCAATAGGAGCAATTGGCCTAACAGTGTGACAACTTATTTTGCTTGGAAATGGGCTAATCTCCTGTTTGGGTTATCTGGAGGTCAGGTGGGGATTTCTTTTAATGCTGGCTAAACTTTTTCAGCCTTTGTTGGGTTGAGGCTAAAATCTTCTCAGCCCTCATGAATCCCAGTTATCTATCAAAGAAAACAGTGGGCTTTATCCCCAAATAGGGATGCTTGAAAATAAACCTTTTTTTCCTCTTTCATTGGGACTTTTTCTCCAATGAATCTCTTTTGGATGTCAGTAGTGCTTGCTTCTTAGCACATGTGCTCAAGATCACGGGTGGCATTCTGTTTTCCTGATTGCATACTGATTGCTATCCTATAGAGGGGGAGAAGATAGATAATATTAATAGATGCACAAAGGATTGCACCCTGCAACAATCTTAAATGTGGAAAGGTAACTTGTCAGCCCCACAAGGTAGACCAGAGCAGAAAATAAAGTCCATTAGAAGACTAGAGCTATACTTCATTGAGATAAAGTACAATAACATAATTCTGAAAGCTTTATCTTTCCACCTTGTTTTTAAATTATAGTGCAGGGGTATCCAACCTTGGCAATTTGAAGACCTGTGGACTTCAACTCTCAGAATTCCCAAGCCAGCCGTGAAAAATCGGGGAGAATCCTGTCAGTCACTTCCAAATACTGAACTACTTTACTTCCCCAGATTTGAAGGAAGTTTTGGCTCTAATTGCTTATGTTCTAGTTCTTGCATACTTCTGTCAAGATTATCCCCTATATTCTCTGCCTTGCAAAGCAAGAAATTTTCTGTCCACCAGCAATGGGCTCCTTTCATGCCTTGCTTTGACAGCAGAAATGGGATTTGTGTTCTTTAATGTTGATAAGTGTTCATTAAAGGCCAACTTCGGGCTCTTAACAGAAGTTCACGTAGAAGCTTCCATACAAATGGCCGCCATTTGCTGGAGCTGGTCACCATTGCACGATCACAGCAGGCTGGAACTCAATAAATGTTCAGGCAAGCATGGCTGGCCATGAAATAGGCCTTGGCAGGTTGCATGCTGTGAACTCCCTGCCTCAGCAGTGAATCAGCTTCTGTGTGTTTTTATAATAGCCTTCCACCCCCACCCCCAGCTAATTATGCCCCAAGGGCTCTGGAAGGCAGCCTTACCTGTTGAAAAGGACTACACAGCAAGTGTTCTGACATGTTTCTCAAGCAAATTGTATCTGACACAAAGGTACTTTACCCATAGAACAGTCCAGAACCACTGGTTAAGGGGGAAAAAAATACGATGCAATATTTGCCAACTTAATATTCAACCCTAAAAAGAGAACATAGCCAATATTTTCATGGCCCTCAATTCACAGTATTTTAAACATGAACTAACACCAGTATCCACATGATTCACTTGCATTCCTTTGTTTCAGTTCAATACAGCTGATAAGAATTAATTTGCCAATACTTTGAGTGTTGCAACTTTTTCTTAACATGTTTAATTAGTTTGAACATGACGATCTATAACCTGGTAGTTTATAAAGCTTTCTGCCTTGACTTTTCTTTTCTAAACCAGAATGTCATTTTTTTAATTTCAAGCTGAGTTCTCATTCTGGGGGCAGGTGGATACTAGAATTTGTGAGGCCACCAAAATGCTATTCTAGTGAACAGCCACATGGGATTTTGCTGTTATCTGGAACTTGGCTGCGCTTGAAAAATTATATTTAATAAGAACCTGCTGGCTTCATGTATGGTTATATATAGGTATAAAAGACACCAAAAAAAGTTCCTTCTTTGACTTCAGTGATCAGCACCATGGCACCTGCATGTTAAAATGTTATTATTTTAATTATTATAATTTCAAAAAATATTTGATCAGTTAGTTCAAACCTTATGGACAATGATTGTTCGGAATCATCTAAATCTGATTTTAGTTTTACACCTACAAATTTGGAAACAAACTAAAAGAATGCAAGGCAGGAAGAAAAATCCAAAACCACAAAGTAAGCAACAAACGTCCTTTTTATCTCTAGCAGCCAAATTGCTGAGTGGTGTATTTGAAGATGTGAATTGGGTTCAAATAGCAGGGGCACATAACTTGGGGTCAGCAACAGGAATTCCTTACACAAATGTCTTCTCTCGCATATTCTTTTGTTCTTTTGAGACTGTTCTGACTGCTGGGTTCAGTCTTGGCTCCTTGAGGCTTTAAATAGCAGAGAGTTAACTCATTACTGGGCAGAAAAACAATAAATGAGTTCCCAAGTTTTCATATTAGGAATGAGCAAGTTTTTTAAAAATATGTAATTTAATATTTATTAAACATTTCAGTCGCTAAACTTATCTCTGAGCTTTACATACAAAAATACAGGAGGCTTTCCATATTGTCTCTATGCCATCCAGCAGCTGAATTTGATTTTCCTTTTTCCTTTTAAAAGATAGAATAACCATGGCATTACTTTCAACCAATGTGATCCTATAATATAATCACATATTATTTATTGTCTTTGCATTTGCAGCATCAAATTATTTTAAGTGTGCAAAGTTACCAGGAAATTTGTAACTACATGGTTCTCAGTGTTGGTGCATTGTGCAGTAGAAACAATAGCTGTTGATTTACAAATAAAATGGGCACCCAAACCAGAAACTTACTAAAAATAATGGAAAAGTGTTTTGGTAAAAATAATAATAGTAGGCAGGCTTATGATCATCAAGAGTTGGATGTGTCAAAAAAGAGCTTTTTTTAAAAAAAAAAATCTGTCTTCAACATAATTTATAAAAAATACTCTTTTGTCAGTTTGTGACTTACACATAGCCATTGGTAATTCAACATAGTTTTTAAAAAAATTACATAAATTACAAAAGTAGCAGGTCATAAAAAAACATACAAAAATGTTCCACCATATTAAACATTAAATATCCAACTATAATCAATAATTGAAAGAGTAAAGATTTATTTTGAACATTTTTTTTCAATTTGAGTTGTATATTTAGTTTGTCACAGATCTCTCTGCCAAAAATGAAATAACTTCTTAAAAATTTTAGACATACAACCTTTGCCAGCTGTAGAACTTTAGCAGCAGTGAAGATGTTTAGCCAGGAAAGCATGCCAATTTCTATAATCTCATCATGCTTCATTAATGAAGTGCAACTTTCCATCAACCCCAAATCCAACACGGGGAATTTCCCTTTTAATTTTCAGTGGGATTTTAACGAGAGAAGGATTAAATATTTAAAACTAAATGCTCAAGGGAAAAATTGAAACAGTTGAATGAAAAAAATTGCAGTAACTAGGGACAAACTTTTATGCAGAATGGAAGAAATCTAAAAAAGTAGGACTTAAATATAATATGTATGCATTAATTCAGCCAGTTAAATTATTTGTCTCCAGTTTGCACTATTTGCATAATAATACAAATACTGTTGAGACATCAGAGTCAAAGGCTCTAAAGACCTGTTTATAACCAGGGAGTTTTCTTTTCCTATATTTCTTAGAGATAAGTTGGAATATAAAATGGATATCAAATAAAATGGATTTATTTGATTAAGGTTAAGACATATATGTTACTATTTCTGATAAGTCTGAATAGAGTAGGACTGATGAGTTTTAATAACCTGATCTCACACAATGAATTGGGCTTGGAAACTAAACAACGTGAGGTCTGTTTAGTTCTTGGATGAGAGACACAAAAGAATGCCAGGAGTATAGGTTAGATGTAAAGTAAAAAAAAAAAAATCCCAGGAGGAAGGAAATAGCAATAGCACTTAGACTTATATACCGCTTCGTTTTAGAACTCTTTCTAAGCGGTTTACAAAATCAACATATTGCCACCAACATCTGGGTCCTCATTTTACCCACCTTGGAAGAATGGAAGGCTGAGTCAACCTTGAACTGGTGAGAAATCGAACTGCTGGCAGCAGAATTACTCTGTAACACTGTACTCTAACCACTGTGCCACCACAGCTCTTAAACCATTTCTATACTTTGATGAAGAAAATTACATGGCTATGTCGCCAAAGTCACCAAAACTAACTTAACCTTTAAGATTTAAGATTTCCTTAAAGGGGACTTTGTATATACTTTCTCCTCTTCTTCCATTCAGTTGTGTCTGATTCTCAGAAACTGCCTGGATAAGTCCCTGCAGTCTTCTTGTCAACGTTTCCCCATCCCCCTAGAACTGATTTGCCATTGTTTCCTTCTTGGGGCTGAAAGAAAATGACTGGCCCAAGATCATCAGCTAGTTTTGCAATCCATATGAGACTAGACCTCCCAGTCTCCGAGTTTCTAATCTGAAGCCTTAACCACTATACCAAACTGGTGTATAAAATAAAATATTACTTTTCTCCAAATATTTTCTCTTTCTCTAATTGCATGTCAGTCTAAGAAGTCATGGATGATGACTAAAATTATTTGCAAAAAACTATCTATTTTCTATCCATAGAAGGAGGAAGAAGAGAACATTAAAGTCATGATCATCTATTCAATGCAGGGTCCAGTACAATAGTTGTGTCAGATGACTGTCCAGTGGCAAGAAAGAACTACTAATTTATCCTTTTCTTTTATTTCAAATATAATTGAATCAAGCGGAATGCTTGCATACCTTTAATTATGTAGATCTTATTTTAAAACAGGCTTATGCCACCTATGAATAATTTAAGGAGCTTAACTACATTGTTGAATGAATTGGATTCAGAATAATTCCTATTTTGATTCCACTGATAGCAACGTGTTGTGTTAGTCCCATTTATTTTAACAAAAGTTTGCTTTGATCCAAGTAATGTACTTAGCAGCATCAACAGAGCTGTGTACCATTGACTTCTGCTAGATTCCACCCAGTATAGTTGGTGTGTGTGCATGCACACAGTATTGTTTAAGTTGTACACTGTTGTAGGACAGTCATTTTTCCAACAATCAAGTGACTGCTGAATTGCAAAGTGACACACTCTTAGTAATCATAGTTTCCCTGTCTCAACTGGCAACGCCACTTGCTAACCTTGCATTTTACAGTAGCGTCAACCAGCCTATTGTGTACTACCATTGTGGGAACAGTTAGCCTGAAACTTTAAATTTTGCATCACTATAAACAGTTGTAAGCTGGTGTGTATATTTTTGGCAAAAGTAACTGTCATATGATTGAACTTGCCTTCAAATTCTTTTCCTGTTCCACCTTTATATTTAATTACAGGATTTCAACCTCCTAGGATTATATCCTATTCTTCTTCAATGGAAATAAACATGTGTACGGTTTTATTTCTGCTGAGATATGAGTCATTATGGTTATCTTAAGCCAAAGCGCTGCAGGAGGAAGGCCTGATCATCAAAGGCGATAGACCATTTTATCCCAAGCCAGTCCAATTTATGTAGACATTTTTTTTGCTTTCCATTTTAAGATTAAGAAAGAGTGACCGTCCAAAGTCATTCAGCTGTCTTCTGTGCTAAGAGTGGACTAGAATCTGAGTCTTTCTGGTCCATTGCCTTAAGCATTGCACTAGTCTGCCTCTCATTCATGCAGAGAGAGAGAGAGAAAATATCACATACAGATTTATCATTCTCCAGAAAATTAGCATACTCATACTATATGTATACACAAGCCAACACACATTTACAAGAGAGACTCCTATATTTATATTGATTTCTTCAGCACTCTGCTCTATTGACAATTCCCTGAATTTCAGGGGATTATAAAGACATCAGTCATAAGCTAAAAGCCTTATAGGTTTCAAACATTTTGCCTAATGGTGTAATACCTGAAAGAAAATGTATTACTACATTTGTAATTATTTCAAATTCTCAGATACTAATCCTTTTGCAATTTTAAATTTATGTGACATCCATCCAGAATATTTGTTAAGAGAGCTTGCCATTTACAGTAAATGCAGCAAATCTTTTCCCTGTTGAGCAATAATTTATAAAAATAGTTTATACCGTAAACTTCAGCGCAGACCAGACGTGAGAAGAATAAAAAAAAGTGTCTAGTTTTTTATCGGTAAGGACTAACTTTGGGCTGGGCACCATTTCTCTGCCCAACCCACTTCAGAAAGGTTTTGGAGGATAGAATCGGAAGTGAAAGTGTTATGTATACTGGCTTGGTCCTAGAGCAGGACTGTCAAACTAGCGGCCTGCAGGCTGAATGCGTCACACACCAGCCACACCCACACCCCATTTAGCAAAGGGGAAAAAAATCACAACATGTTACATGATGCCGCCATGAGGATGTGAGTTTGACACCCCTGTCCTAGAGAGAGGAGGGGGGAACGAGGAGGAGGAGGAAGATTTTTATGTTTACAATCCACTGCAAATAGAAATTATGTAAAATAGTTGTGTTCATGCTAAATAAGTAAAACCAAGGTATGGTGAGGTTATGAAGGGAATAGATGTGTGCTCCTTCTGCAGCATCCTTATGTAGACTAAACAAATGGGAAAGTGTTTCACACTGAACTGTAGAAAATTCATTTGATACTCTTTGAAAAATCTGTCAACAGTGCTAACAGTTTGCCAGCCTTCCTTGATAGCGAATCACTTTGACATCGAGGGAACATCTGCAAAGTGCCAAATTATGTTACCAATGACTAAGATAGCTCCAAAGAATCATTACAGCAGGTGATTCTTGTCCATCTGTAGGCCCATTGCTACATCACGTAACTTCAGTGGTGAGTGAAAAAGGAAGTGGCATTGCCCAGAGGCCTAAACATACACTCCTACGGTTCCCTGCTCCATCTTCCTCAGATGGTTGTGCCAACATAAACCCCCTGCCGTTGGGAGGGGAAGAGAACGAATAATTGGATTGCTTACTTAATGTGCTTGTATGAGTTGGTTCTGTGCTGCATTTAAAGCTGGTTTCTATGGCGTTCTTTAAAAGAAATATTTGGGAATTAATTGTAGTGCAACCATCTAATTGTAGAATTATTACAGGGTACGTGATTGGGACAAAGTATTTTGTCTCTTCTGCCCTGCCCTGGAGCTGATGATGTCTCTGGTGACACTAACAGTATTTCTCTTTCTTCTAGGTGTCAGGGGGGGGCACAGTTGCCTTGCTTCTCTGTGTGCTACACACCTTGTGCATTCTGTCATTCTGCATTAATGAAGAAGAGGGGAACATCGGCTGCTAAAGTTGCCTTCTTGTTTCCGCCTCTCCTTTCTTCCTTTTTAAAAGCAAGCTCTCCTCTCTTGCTTCAAGACTGATTCTGCAGCTGTGTGTGAGAAGCAGGACTTCCAACAGCAGAGGGCATAAGTTGGATACCTTTCATAGTGCCTTGTTCTTTCCATTACCAGCACCACATCCATTCTGCAAAACAAGCCAAGTGCCAATTTGCCTAGGAGATATATATGAAGCCATGTGAGGCCTGGGCAATTTTGTGTGTGTATGTGTAGTTGCAGTGAGGAGGGGTAAGAATGTGTACTCTGTATCAGTTGCAACAATCTTAAACTTGGGAGTAAGATTCCTTGAATATTGTAGGACTAATTTTGTGAATTGTGAAGCACATACATAGACAGTTCAAGATAAATTTGCCATAATGACTCTCCAAGTCTCTTCAAGAGGTAGGCCCTTCTCTTGACGAGCCTTTGAATTTTTCTCTTGATTACTGGGAATGTAAGGGTTCTTCTTTTCGGCCTTTTTTTCCTGACATGAACAAAATACTTTAACTCCATATTTATCTTTCAGAATCATGCATTTTAACATTTTTTTCTTGTCTGTTCAGAGAATTTATTTATCTATAGTCTTAAGCCCATGTCACAAAATATAGAATATAGCATACAATTAATACTTACATTGTATTAATACATGCATATGTAAGAAGAAGCCTATAAAATTAGCAGTTCATTGGAGATATCAAACAATTTGTATGAAATAAGACTCTAGATAAACATTTTGCTGCTGTCTTCGAAACACCTGGGTAAATGACCATTTAGTAAAAATATGTCGATCTTTTCTTTGTGAGTGAAGTCTGTCAGTCTCAAAGGGGATGCATTAGCTCTGATTGCCAGTGAGAGTACAGTGGGCACTTTAAAAGGTTGTGTGAAAGAAACTCAACCTGTGTACTTGAGTAAATACTTTCTCAGATTTTGGCATATCAATCAGCTGTCACCCTAATAAGGAGAGCACCTCTATGGGCTCAGGCAGGGGTGTCAAATTTGCGTCATCACAGTGGCATTATGTGACATATCCTGACTTTTTCCCCCTTCACTAAACTGGGTGTCGCAGGTGTGTGACACATCCAGCCGAATTTGACAGCCCTCGGCTAGGGAGAAGAAGACCCTTCCGTGTAGGGCATACAGAATCTTATAGAAGTAATTGGGGAGGTCCAGGAGGGGACAACAATTCATCTAAAGGAAGATGGAAAAGTTTGGCTCTCTCTCCACCTAAATCCATACCCTTTGCTTAAGTTCTATCAAGGTTTTTTCTAGACTCAAAGCAAGTAGAGCTGGTATTGACAGTTCACACTGTCTCAGATCTTGGTCTATTTGTTTTATTCAGAGTAGACTGAACGAGGAAAGAGAGGTACCAATGAGGTTTCCCAAATGCTTTGTTTTATGTCTTAGCTGACATAATATTGTCCAGGCTTCAAGTAAGGTAAACAGCCTAACTCTAATTTGGTAATGGCATTAGAAGTTGAGTAAAGCATATCTGCTATTGATTTTAAGAATTTTGTTTATATTATTTAAGGATTGATAAGTTTTTGTATATCTGAGATCGATACAGCATCATGCCAAGAGTTGAATAATTTGAAAATTGTTCCCTTGCCAACTAGCAAATTTGTTGATTGCTAGAGGTAATCTTCGTAGTTAAGTCAATATCAATGTTTGATGTTTTCTAGGATATTCTTAGAAGGATGTATACCAGAATAAGTCCTTTCACGACAGACTGATCATTTTTTCTTCAGAACCTGTCCCAGTTCTCCCAATTGGGTATAACTGGGAAAAGAGGTAAAGAAGTTAGTGCAACTCATCATTGCTTTAGATAAGCACCTCCACTATCCCAAAGCTAACACTTTCCTGTTCAATGCAGAGATTGGTGCAGGTTCAAATGTGACTTAATCTTTTGGCTAGATTGCTCCTCTGGAAAGGGCACGGATGGTCTGCATGGGAATTCAACTTATTCACTAGTTAGCATTTTAAAATATGGGATAAATACGGAAGAAGAATTAGTCTACATTTATCACCTCTTGCTCTAACATTTATTTATGAAGGCGAGTGTACAGAAAAAAAAATACAAGTGGAAGGGTATTATACCACTTATATCAAATAAAAGAATTATTAATAAAATACTGGTGAAGTCCTTTGAGATTCTTTAAAATACACTGGTCATTGTATCACACTAGTTTCCAAATCTACAAATAAGCAATATAGTCCTAAAGAAATAACAAAAAAACAAAGCAAAACAAACACTTAAGAGATTTGACTGAATTTGGAAAATGTTGTCACACAAATTCAGAACATTTATTGGACTTTATTGCAGTACAGTTCAGAAAATGAACAAGTTAAGGATTATAAGATAAAATGGATATAGAATTCAAACAAAATAATTGTTATGCAACAACTGAGCATTAATGGAATCCTTCAAAGGTATTCATACCATATCCAAAGTTTGATTTTCTCTTAACATAAGATTATAACATTTATGTTTTTCTTTTCCTTTCTTTTGATCTGCCAAATTAATATTTTTTTAGATTACATAAAAATGTTTTCTTCTTTTTTCATTTTATAATTTATAAACTGAACCTTGTTGGTTAAAGCTGCAAGTTAATTGTATAATTGTACAATTACCATTGTAGTCTAATAGTCTTTTATGTTAATACTTATTTCAATGTTCAACTTGATATAAAATATTATAATATCTATATTTATATCAGTGTCGGTTGGAAAATTTTTCTTATACATTTTAGAATGCTTGTAAATCTCTTCATTTAGTACTTGTTTTTCTATTTTTTCTTATTTTTCTGTTATGTTTGTACATTTAATAAATAATAATTGAAAAGGGAAAACAATAAATTAGTAGTACTGGAAAAAAAATACATCTGGAGAAAATATATTGCCTTATAAGATGAAAAGGATGACAAAATAACTCCATATTAATATTTAGTTGATGTGTGAAAATTTGATGGATGTTTTAATGTAGAAGTTATTTTTAAAAAAGGAAAAATCATGAAGCTGTTCTTTTTTCCCCTTCTATTTTGGGTTTAAGAAGTTGGCCAGTATCTTTGTTTGGTTTTGAGATCTTTGAATGCCTGTAGCATGCTGCTTTGTATAAATGAGAAACAAAAGATATTTTGCTAACTTGAAGCCTCCCATTCATCAGTGACAATTAACTGATCTATTTGAAAAATGATAATTTTAGGAAGCCATGACATTAATCAATGTTGGTTAAAAATCTTATTTTGCCCAGTTATTAAGTACAGATTTGGCAGAGTGGAGAAGAAATATTACAATGGAAAAGTTGATTGTATATGAACAGTATACACAATTATTAATAGAACTGGGTTTTGTTGAAATCTTCTTGTTTATTCAGCATACTCCTGATGAGAGTTATGGATTAACAGCATTGATAGCTGTATATTTCCACGTTTAAGTTTCTCCCCTAGACTTCCATGGGGATTTATGCTTCAGGCCTTATTAATTATTATTTACTTTTTTGATTTCTATTCAGCTTTTAATTCAAGAACTCCGGGTAGCATACATCATGTTCCATCTTCTCACCTTTCCCTAGAACCACAGTGTCAAAATAGGCTAGACTGAGAGAGAATGACTATCCCAAATAAACCTGGTAAACCTGATATGGTCAACTAGAACTGGTGTGTCCCCAGAGCCAAGAGCAAATAGTCCATTAGGTACAGTAGCATGTTTTGAAGAACATTGGTGACTTATTTAGACAAGTGTCAGTGGTATGTCAATAGGTTATGAGCGTATTACTAACTTCTTCTGGTTACAATTTTCATTTGCTTATCTGGAAGGAAGCTTTTCCGTGAGGCCTGTTTGTGCCCAGGTATATAGTGCTGAAGTGTAAATGAATTGTCTGCATCAGTTTCTGAATCAAAAAAGCCTCAGGGAATGTCTTAAAATGTAAAACAGGGCATTCCTAAACGTTTCAGTTCAAAAGTAAATACCAGGAAGTCTACTTTTCAGAGAAGTGCATGTGGCATTTAACCTTAAAAACCGAACTCATCCCAGTAGAACAGAAAAGGGAGGGGGGAAAATAGAGAAAGTTATGGAAATCACCCCTTAGAGGAAACTTGGCTGGATATCTCCTTCTTTGCATATTGAAAATGCTTTCAAAGCTGAACTTTAATGATGGGAATTAGGCTTCTGTAGGGAGAGGCAGTTACTCCAGTAGCCCGCCCCATGGAGAGAAAGCCAACACTGCCTCTCCCACTGGTGGCAATTTCTGTTTCAATCCCTTTTTGCTAGGTCCCCCATGCAGTGTGTCTTGTAGTGGTCCCTGCAGAAGGGGATTAAGCCATGGGGTCATTCCAGCCAGTTTAGACTTCTCTTTGTGGGCTTTCAAGAGCTCCTGATGGTGCACCCAGTGGAAGGTAGTGGCCAAAGGTGGCTTCTCTTGGGGCGGATTCATTTAGGAAGGTAACACTAAGGAGGAAAAAATGTGGAGGAAAATGTGGTTCCAAAATACATTTCTTTACCTAACAGGAATGATGAGGTTTGTTTTTATTTTTATTTATTAGATGTTCAGAGGTGCACAAGGATTTATTCTTGAGGCCATGGTCTCCTTGCCTTTATTTTAAATGAGAAAATTCAGTATCATCACGATGTTAAAAAACAACATTATTCCTGTTTCTTAAGCATAATATGAGCAAGAAGGAGCGAGCTCCTAGGAATGAGTGACTGAAATTCAGACAGATCAGAAAGTGTGCCAGCAAAAATCTTACTGTGTTGATGCTTTATATTTATTATTAGATTTATATCCCATCTTTCCACCAGGAGCTCATAGGAACACAGATAGTAATCCAGTTTATCCTCCTAATAATTCCCTTGCATTGGAAAATATGAAAGGGACACAAATGAATGAAAGTTTCTACTGACAGAGGAACACAATGTCATCTTAAAGCAACATCTAGGTTGTAGGTTCCAGAGGTCTCCAAACTTGGCAGCTTGAAGGCTGGTGAACTTCCAACTCCCAGAATTTGGGGAATTTGAAGTCCACAAGTCTTAAGGTTGCCAAGTTTGGGGACCCCCGGTTCTCCTTATTGACACCTGTTTGGGGCCAGCTTACTCCTTCCATATAAAAAGGATTTAAAAATAAAAATTAAAGAGGTATCGGTGTTTTTTAAGTGCCTTTTCTCTGTAGCATTGAAATCTGAATTAAACACCCTCCCACAAAGTCTTTCTTTCCCAGCTACAGGGGAGACAGTTGAGTATTTCTGAACTCAGAAAAATCACACTGGATAAATGAATACAAACAAGCGAGCAGCCAGTAAGACCCACACTGAATAAAACAGAGATAATGTCTTTAAAAAAAAAAAAAAAGTAATGTGTGTTTTTTATGTCCATAAACGATGGGTGGAGCTTTGGTCACACCTTGTCTGCCATTTTTGACTTTTTTCTTGACCCACCTGAGAGGCTCCCTATTCTCCGGACAGCCAGCCAGGCCTTTTGGCCTTTTCTGAGGGAAAACGAAGGAAAACTTGTCCAAATTTTGATGCCCTTCCTTCCTCCAGGTCTGAGAAAAACGGAGCATACGTCGCCATGAATTCCAAGCTCTAGTATCCAAAGGCCGCTCTCCCCCCCCCCCCTTCAAAGGGATCAGTTTCATCGCGGGGGGGGGTGTTGCCCAGCCGCCCCCCCTTTCCCTGCCCTCCGATCTCTGCCTGCGAAGGAGGGGCGGGCGGGCGAGCGATCGGCGGGGCGCTCAGGCGGTGCTCCGCGTGGGAGGCCGTGGGGAATCCGTGCAAGCCCGGAGCGCCGCAAAGCTTGTGTGGGGTCTACCTGTGGGGGTGTATGGGGAGTGTGTGGTGGAGGTATGTGTGTGGGGGGGTGGGGGGCAGGTGTGGGGGGGAGTGTTGTGTGGAGAGTGTGGGGCAGGTGTGGGGGGGTTGGGGGCGTGTGTGTGTGAGGTGTGTGGGGGGGTGAGAGAGAGAGAGTCGGCGGGATCGCGCGCTGCTTCGGCCCGCCGTTCCCAAACGTCGGATTAAGGCGGAGAGGAAATCGCGCCCTCAGCCCCTTCATGACGAGATCAAGGCCCCGTGAGAGCGTCCCGGCTCGCGGCGAAGTCAAAACAAACCACCTCGCAAGAAACGCCGGGATGGGAGTTTGCGGGACGGGGACGGGGACGGGGGGAAGGAAGGAAAGCCGGTGGAAGAGACTCTGAGCCGCGCCCAACTCTCAGGCCAGGGAGGTCGAGAGCCTGAAACAATGGAGAGCCGCGGCTCGGAAGTCGGCTTTAAGTGGTTTTAGCGGGGATTAGGACTTCAAATTGGAGACGGGGCTGCCGCTTTCCTGCCAGAGTCACCCGGGCTTTTAAAGAGATTACGTCGGGATTGGAAGCAGCTCCAGCGGCGGATTCTGGAGCCGGGGAAGAGCTGCGGGCGGGGCGGGGCGGGGTGGGGGTAGAAGAGTGACCGGAGGGAAAGTCTCGCCCGGCCCGCTCATCCTCAAGCATCGGGTTCTTGGTCCCTCGCTTCGTTTTGAATGAAGGCAGATGGGTCGTCACGCCGCTGGGAGCCCGAAGGAGAGAAAAGTTCCAGTAACTAAATTCAGAGACAGGAGTAGAAGTAACAAAAGTAACAAAAACTACGTAGATTAGGTCTTAGGCATCTTCAAAGTAGCAGCGTAAGGATTCGGACAAAGGCAGCCGATCCTTCAGCCAGGGCTGGGGCACCGAGCAAGCATCCCCCCAGGCACATCCAGCCGGGTTTGAAGTGAACGGCTTTCTCTTCCCTTCGCTTTTCCGACGGCCTCGGATTGAGCGTGGTGCAACTTGCAGGGAGGGACGGAAAAGCCGGTCGGGGGCGTGTGCGTGTTTTGCAGACTCGTCCCGATGAAGTCGCCAAGGGTGGCCTTGTTCTGATCCTTCTCTGTCGCTTTGTCTCCCGCAGCTCCTGGATCTCTTCATGGTGTGGGACTGGTCGACTTACCTGGCCGATTACGGGCAGCCCGGCTCCAAGTACCTGCGCGTCAACCCCAGCACAGCTTTGGCCCTCTTGGAGAAGTAAGTGGCGGCGGAGAGCTCTGGCTCTGCGCGACCTGTGCTGGAGGAGAGCCCAAATAAATAAATCCTCCGGGGCCGTTGGTCCTTTCTGCTTTCCCAGACGCCAAGCGGCCCCTCTTAAAAAAAAAAAAAAAAGACAAAGAAGAGCCAGCCGTTCCCTCCAGAAGCCAAAAACTGCGGGCTTTGCACCTTCTTCGACCAGAGCGCTTGACCGAACAGCTGGTTAGGAAGGTTGGCGGTGCAGCCGCCTCTGGTCCTGCGTCTGCCGGAATAGCAAACAAGAAAACACCCACCCAGGGTCTTTGAAATCGAGTGTAGGCCCGCTGGGCCCTGCAGAGCTCAGCGTAGGCAGGACGCGCTTTCCTTGGCTCAGCATCTGGGGCTTGCTGAGACGCCTTTCCTCTTCTGCGACGCTTTTGCTCTTCAGCTGATCTCCTATTTCTGTTCTCCAGGATTCCTTTCGGTTTGTCCCGTTCCCCCCCCCCGCCCACCTCCCCTTTGGATCAATCAGCAAACCAATCCGGTAGTTCCCTTTCGAAGTCCGCTGGATCCGGACTCGGCAAATTGTTGATCTTCTGGTTAAAAACAGGCTGGGTTTCCAGGCCTGGCGAAGGTGGCCGGGGGCCTGGTTGTTCCTCAAATTGCCGGGTTAAAAAGAAAACAAAACACACCTTTAAAAGTTTAAAAGAGCGCGCGAGAGAGAACAAAGATTAGCTAGTTTGACGAAATCTGAAAAGTAAACGCAAAGGGGGGAGGTGTCTGATTTCTGGCTGCGATGTTCTTTCCAAACGCTCCCGGGTATTTCTACAGGTCGGTGGGATTTCGCCTTCTGCTAACTCGGTTTGTTTGCTCTCTCTCTCTCTCTCTCTCCACCCCCGCCTTCTCTCCTGCTTGCTACGCCGGGACGTTTGGCAGAGTCCACCGAGGGTAAGCATCCTTTCGATTCGTTTTGATCTGGAATCAATTCCCCAGGATTCATTTTAGAACTCGTGGGGAGCTTCGTTGGAAAGAGCCAAACTTTGGATGGTTCTTTGTATAATGGAGCCGGGCGGGTGATCTTGCTCTCTTTAAAGAGACCTTGCCCTGCACTTCGGCCTTTTTTTTGGCGGGGGGGGGGGGGATGCGCTGCATGAGGGCCTCTTGGAACTACAGCCTCTCCCTCCTCAGCATTGTAAACTTGTGGGAATGGGATAGAAATAGCAGCCTTACTGAACTGGTCTCTTTCAGGGCATCTCCGGGGCTGGTAGGCCGAATTGGGGCGATCTCCAAGTCATCCTTATTATTTTCCCCAAGAAGCAGAAGGGGCTCAAGCTTTCGAAGATAGTGGAAACCCCCCCCCCCCCAAAAAAAAAAAAAAACCTCCTAGCTCTCCTAACAAACTAAAGGAGAGACCTGGCTTACCCTGAAAAGAAGGCGCGTCCTTCAACCCTCCAAAGCCCATCCTGGAAGTTGCTTTTGGTGAAGGCTGGAAGAACCCCCAGGCTGGGTTGGTGAATTGGACCGATGTTTCTCCCAATAGCTTCCCTTGCACTTTCTGTTTTCTCGGCTTTCCCTTTCAGGATGAAAGACGTGAACAAAAAGAACCACCTTTTCGCCCAGTTCCGGAAGAACGACCGCGACAAACAGAAGCTGATCGAGACGGTGGTGCGGCAGCTCCGGGGCTTGGCCAACTGCATCGCCCAGCACCCGTGAAAAGCGGCCTCGCCCCGCCCCACCTCACACCCCCACCTCCACCCCGCCGCCCAGCCGGGCTCCTGCGAAGCTGGTTCCGGTGAAAGGGCCGCTGATTTGACGGAGAACGAGAAGGAGGCCCTGGAAGGGACCGGCCGAAGGGAAAGGACGCCCTTCCCCTGCATTGCACTCTTCGGCAAGGAGGCCAGGCCTTGCCAAGGGGGAAGCGGGCCGTTGCCTTTTTTTTTTTTTGTTTGTTTGGGCGAAGGCAAAACGTGCTTGCCGTGCTTCATTGTCGTAAACACGATCTTCGGAGAAAGCCTCAAGACCCTCCCTCTTCTCTCCCCCCTCAGCCCTTCCAGTCCCTTCCCCAAAAGCCATTTAGTGTTTTCTGCTCCAAGGTCCCCCCTTTTTTATCCCACCACCAGCGATTTTTCTCGACTCCGGACATTTCCAATTTTGCTCCACTGCTTCCCTACTTCCGCGTTATATTTGTATGTTTGTAAGCCTTAAGTAACCCTGAGATCAGAATTTCTCCCTTTTTTTTTCTTCTTCAGATTGAGGGTGGTGGTGGGGGAGCCAAAGTGCGAGGAGCTATTTTGTAGTAGCCTTTCGAACTAACTCGAACTCAGTCCCGATGGTGTCGTAGCGGACGACTTTTTGACTTTGGGAAGCAGCCTCCGGCGCCCTTCGATTTTTATCTCCGGGGATCGGCCTTACGTTGGATGCGGGCCACGGGAGGGGGCAGGAAAGGGGTATTTTCTTGGGGTCCAGGTGCCCAGCTTCTTTGCTGGGAAGACAAGCGAATGTATCATAAAGGGAATGCCCCATAACGATGGGGCTTCATTTATAAAGAAGGTCCACTTTCTGCCCATCCCTCGCCGCTGATTAAATTATTTGATGGTCCTGCAAAACTCCCCCGTTTGTAAACCCAGATTCTTCCTTTAGCTGAGCCGCTGGGTGCGCCGACCACGCGCAAAAGTACTCGGGCAGGTTTTCTCCAGCGGGTTATTTTGCCCTCTACATTTCCTTCGGCGCTGCGCGTCTGGGGGCTCTTTCCAGGCCCCTCTAAAACGGGGGTCCCCAAACTTAGCAACTTTAAGACTTGTGGACTTCGAGTCCCAGAATTCTCCAGCCAGCATCGCTTGAAGTCCACAAGTCTTAAAGTTGCTAAGTTTGGGGACCTCTGCTCTAAAACTCGCCTTTGAGAGAGGCAGCGTGACAGACAGACAGACAGAGACAGACAGACAGACATACACACACACAGAAGAAAAGCTGCATCTTTAGTCTGCAGCAAAGCTGCAAGCCGTCGCCTCCCCCACAAACTTTGGTTTTTCTTTCGCGGGATTTAGGGACAGGGTGGAGCAGCTGCCCGGCGGGTCGGTATGCGCCAAACCGGGGAAATGCGGCTTCGGACACTTAAGTGGTGGCCGATGGAGCAGAGGTCCAGCCGCGCTTATGGCATCTTTTGGGGAAGGGGAGAGATCGGGTCTTTTGCGAGGGAGCCAAAGGGTTCTCTCCTTCCTGGAAGCGGCCACGGTCTTTCGTGGGCAACAATAAGAGGTTTCGGAATCCGGTGCGAGTTATGATTTTTTTTTGGGGGGGGGGGGGCGGGGAGGTTGTTCAAATCACGTCAGCAACTTTCCCATTCAAAGGTGATTTATACACCGGGCTCAAGAATGAATGGGGGTTGCCTGCTTTTTCTCCCCGCTTAACGTGGGACTTGGGACCAGTTGCGAACTTGGCTTCCCGTGACGCTTCGGAGTGGCGCCGGTTCTTGGTCCAAAGCTGCTCCGAACCGACTTGCTTGGCAGGCGGACTGAGGACTTGACGCCGGAGATGTGCCAAGCCAGGCCTGTGGCATCCAGGGTGAAGAGCAACAGAAGCCAGGAGTCTATGGAGATTCTCAGCCATCCAGGTCCCGGTTGCCCCAAAGATTTTTTTTTTTCTTCAAGAGGCAACTAGGCTTTCTTTGTTTTTCCTTGAAGACGTTTTGCTTCTCATCACCTCCGAGAGAAACGTCTTCAAAGAAAACCCAGAAAGACCAGTTGCTTCTTGAAAAAGCACTTTTCAAGAAGCGAGCTTTTACGATGAAGACCCCCGGCCTCCCCCTCTGGCACATGCAGCAGCCCTTGAAGTCCACAAGTCTGGAAGTTGCTAAGTTTGGGCACCTCTGCTCTAAAACTCGCCTTTGAGAGAGAGAGACAAAACCCAGAAAGTCCAGTTGCCTCTTGAAAAAGCACCTTTGAGAGATGCGAGCTTTTATGACCCCCGGCCTCCCGCTCTGGCACATGCAGCAGCCCCTTGTGCTGGAGCTCCCCATGAAGCGGATCCCAGCCCGAAAGTGGAAGCTGTGAGAAGTAAGAGACCTTCTCGCGGGGGCCATGTGCGAGTTGCAGTCAGGCGCGCGCGCGCGCGCGCGCGCACACACACACATACACACACACACACATGAAGGCCCCCCCCCCCCCCCACCACGGTTGGCCGATACGAAGCGAATTCCAAACGACCGAGACTTCAGATCCCCTCCGCCTTTCTTGCAGGGTAACCGGGAGGAGCGATCCGGTTATCCGCCGGACATCCTTGGAGACCCTTGTCGGGTGATAACACAACTGCCTGAGAAGTCAACCACGAAGGGGTTCTGAATTCTAGATCTTGATCGAAGCAACTTGGTTCGCGTGGCGCAGGGAACTGCTCGCCTAGGAGGGATTGAAGGAAGTCATTTCAATTTGCGTCGTCAAAATAGATGGGTTCACACAACGCGTTGGGTCAAAAGCTAAACAAACCTCTTGGCCACCCGTCCAATCGCGTGGCTCAACGAAAAGATACGGTGCTCAAGCAAACTCACCATCCGCTTTTAGGGGAGATGCGAGAATCCAGACAGTTTCTGCAAAGTAAACCTCCATTCGCCAGACTTCCTGTTTTTTTGCTACTTTAAAATCTTGGGGCATTTCGTAACTAGTGATTTACAACCTCTTCTATCCTACCAGCACCGGGGAGTTGCAAAGCTAATTTGTAGGTCGTTATTTTGATGGGTGGACGACCACCCTAAATGGCTGTAAATCACTGGCTGTAAGGAATCCGCCTCGGTCTTTATTAATTCTGAGAATCTCCCTTGTAACCTACAAAGGGTACAAGACTGGAA
This sequence comes from Laticauda colubrina, assembly GCA_015471245.1. NCBI lineage: Eukaryota > Metazoa > Chordata > Lepidosauria > Squamata > Elapidae > Laticauda > Laticauda colubrina. Next base: position 30,212,865 of record BLBF01000016.1, on the reverse strand, counting down.
TGGAGTATCCTGAAAGCGGACGTGCCCGACACGAATCCTAAAACCTACTTTCCAACCTATCTTTAACTGGGAAACGGGCGACGCTAAAGTCGGCTCCTTTTCCCAAGCTCCTTTTCTGAACCAACTGGTGGGAATTGCGCTCCAACGTCTCTTGGGTTGTAGATTCACTGGCATTGGCGGGGCGGCTCCCTTAACACTTTCCTCTAAATTTAGCTGGAAGTCAGACCTCCTAAAGAAATCGGTGGAGCTCAGCTCCCAGGAAGGGATGCGTGGCTTCTTCTTTTAGTCTTGCCCTCTTTGCTGCTGGAGTGGACAGCCTCACATGAAAACATTTCATTTTTAACGTACGCCCATTAGTGTCCCTTCAAAGTGACAATACAGTTATTCTAACCTATTCTCTCGAATGGGCTTCAAATTTAACCTCCTTCCACCTGGCATTTTCTTCCTCTGAGGAGTTTAGCCTCGCTTAATGGATGTTGGGCTTCGTTCCCCGTAATTGTGGCTAGCAGTGACGGGAGAGCTTTGGAAGACACGCGCGCGCGCGCACACACACACACAGCGGCCGATCAGCTTGAAAAAGTGGGAACAGCCCCAGGACAACAGACGAGCGGAGAGTCTGAGCCCCCAGCGAGCCACCTGTGGGGGTGCAGGAGGGGCCGTTCGCCTCCGTGGCTAGACCTTGCCCTTGACTCGGAGACGCCGTTGTGGCTTATACCTGGGTGATGCTCCCCCGCTCGCCCAGAAGATGAGATTTCACGCACACACACACACCGCTCTCCCTTCCTCTCCCCCCCCCCGCTCCTGCCGGACCCTCCCGGGCGCCAATCGCAGCCTTTCCGGGCCCGGCTTTGAATATCAAGCGGCGACGTCATCCGTGAAGGTGGGTCGGCGGAGCTCTATAAAGGCCCAAGCGAAGCCCAATGAAAAACACCGAGGGGAGCAACGAGAGGTTGCGCGGGACTCCGCGGAGCCTCACACGGTCATGGGTAGGGCATGCGGGGCGGTTCATGGACAGCTGGCTCGGGGAAGGAAGAATGGAAGGAAGGAGAGAGGGAGGAAAGGAAGGAGGGAAGGAAGGGAAAGAGGGCGGGAAGGAAGGAAGGAGAGAGGGAAGGAAGGAAGGAGAGAGGGAAAGAGGGAGGAAAGGAGGGAGGGAGGACGAGAAAAGGGGCAACAGCTTTGGAGCCTTCAGGCGAGCACCAGGCTGCTCCTTCTGTTGGGCCGAACCGGCTTCCGACGACGCGTCCTGGGAGAAGAGGCGCACGAAGCTCGCTGATAGGAAGCCTGGGTGGGAGCGGGGAGGAGGAAGGAGGAGACGCGAAGGCTGCCCGGCTGTCCTCTCCGAACCAAGTCCAAACACGCCGGGATTCCGGGCAGCGTCCTCGGACAGGCAGCCTCCCCTTCCAGGCAATGGAAAGGACGGGGAGAAGGGTGCCGCCGCCTTTCTTCCCCCACCTCCAGCTGATTCCTTCCCTCTTTTCCCCCGGCAGCCCAAGCCGGCCAGGTGGCGCAGCCGTCGCCGGGCTCCGGAGACCCGCTGGCTTGGCTGGAAGCCGCGCTGGTGGCCGCCGCCGCCGCGGGACTCCTGCTGGTAGCGGCCCGCCACCTCTGGGCGCTGCGTTGGAGGCTGAGCCGGGACCGGGCCAGCGCCCTCCCGTTGCCCAGGGGCTCCATGGGGTGGCCCTTCTTGGGAGAGACGCTGCACTGGCTGATCCAGGTGAGCACCCGCCATCCCCAGCGCTGCCTTGGGGGGGGGGGGAGGAAATCCACGAGGCTGGGCTGCCCCGACCTCTCTCCCGTCGGTCCCTTGGCTTTGGGTCAGGCAGAGGGGATTGGCTTAAAAAAAGCTCTTCCCCACCATCGCTGGCCTCGAAGCCGGGAGTTTCCTAGCCGTGAAAGGCCGTAAAAGCGGCCTTCCGTTTGGAAAGCCTTGCTGCCGGTAGAAGGCAAGGCACTTTGCACATGCTTTAAGGCAGCTCTCCAAACTTGGGCAACTTGAAGACTTGCGGACTTCAACTCCCAGAATTCCCCGGCTAGCGTGGCTTCTGGTAAGAGGGTCTGAGCCAGAGCGTAGCTGGCTGGAGAATTCTGGGAGTTGAAGTCCGCAAGTCTTCAAGTTGCCCAAGTCTGGGGCGTCCTCCATTTTAAAATCTCCACCCGGCACCCTCCATTTGTCCACCTTTGGGAAAGAAGACGGCCCCGGTCCCCACCCACGGCAAAGAGAGTTGATTCCCCACCCCAAAATTGGTGCAAGGAGGAGAAGGGAGCTCTCGGCCGGCCCCTCCCTCCGTCGGGTTGGATTCCCCCGGCATTTGAACCCCAACCGGCCGGCGGGGGAGGCTTGTTGTCGCCCCTTCAGGCTCCCACTCAGGCGGGCGTCAAAGTCGCCCGCCGCCGGTCACCGGCTAAGCCCGGCAGGAGCTGAGCATCCGGGCGATTTTTGGGCGCCAAGAGAACGGCAGAGGCCGTGCGCCTGCGCAGAGGCCGCCTGGGCGTGTCGACCTTTTGCAGCGCAGAAAGGCAGCGGCGATTTGCCGATTCCGCCCGAGTCCCGTCTCGCTCTCATTCCCTCCCTCTTTCTCTCTCTCCCTCTTTGTGTCTCTTTCTCTTTCCCCCTCTGTCTCCCTCCCTTCCTCTCTGTCTCTTTCTCGGTCCCTCCCTGCTCCCCCTTCTTTCTTTCTTTCCCTCCTTCCCTCTCTTTCTCCTTCCCCCTCTCCTCCCTGTCTGTCTCTCTGCCCAATTCTCTCTCCCTCCCTCCCTATATCTTTCTCTTTCCGTACCTCTCTTTTTCTCCCTCTTTTCTATCTCCCTCCCTCTCTCCCTCCCTATGCCTCTCTTTCTCTCCCAACCTCTCTCCCTCCGTCCTTGTCTCTCTCACTCCTTCCTTCTCTCTCCTCCTTGTCTCTCCCTCCCTCCCTCCCTCTCTCTCTGCCCGCCTTCCTCCCCCTCTCTCCCTACCTCTCTTCTTCTCTCTCTCTTTCTCTTGGACTCTCTCTCCCTCCCTCGTCTCTCTTTCCCTCCCTCTCTCCCTTCTCTGTCTCTCTTTCCCTTCCTCTCTTTCCCTCCCTCTCTCTCTGCCTCCCATCCTCCCCCTCTCTCCATACCTCTCTCTCTCCCTCCCTCCCTCCCTCGCTGCCTCTTTCCCTTTCTATCTCCCTCCCTGCCTATGTCTCTCTTTCTCTCCGACTCTCCCTTTCTCCTTGTCTCTCTTTCTCCTTCCTTCTCTCTCCTCCTTCTCTCCCTCCCTCTCTGTCTCTTTCTCTCTCTCTCTCTGCCTCCCTTCCTCCCCCTCTCTCTGTACCTCTCTTCTTCTCCCTTCTCTGTACCTCTCTCTCTCTGCCTCCTTCCCTGCCCCTTTCTCTTGGACCCTCTCTCCCTCCCTGCTTGTCTCTCTTTCTTCCCTCTTTCTCCTCCTTGTCTCTCCTTCCCTCCCTCCCCGTCTCTTTCTCTTTCTCTTTCTCTTCTTTCTCTCTCTTCCCCTTCCTCCCTCTCCCTCTCTCTCCTGACCCAGCAGGGCTCCCACTTTCACAGCTCCCGGCGGCAGCGCTACGGTGCCGTGTTCAAGACGCACCTGCTGGGCAAGCCGGTGGTGCGGGTGAGCGGCGCCGAGAACGTGCGGAAGATCCTGCTGGGCGAGCACCGCCTGGTCAGCGCCCAGTGGCCGCTCAGCACCCAGATCCTGCTGGGCTCCCACACGCTGCTCAACGCCCACGCCGAGGTGCACCGGCACAGGAGGAAGGTAAACGGGGTGGGGGGCAGTCCTCACACCAGCGGCTGCTCTTGCAGGAGTGGGGGTAGATCGCAGGGCCTCGGTGAGGCTGGGCATGATGGGCTATGCTCACCCTTATCTGGAGAGTGGCACATGGGGAGTTTCCCTTTCCCCCACTTCGGCCAAGCCAGGGGTCTCCAACCTTGGCAACTTGAAACCTGGAGGACTTCAACTCCCAGAATTCCCTAACCAGAAATGCCTCCAGGCTTCAAATTGCCAAGGTTGGAGACCCCTGACCTGGATGGCTCTCCATAGACATTTAACTTATGAATGCATAAATAAGCTGAGCTGACTGGGTTTACAAGTGCATGGATTGAAGTCGGGCACTTAATGCTACTTAAGATTTTGTTGGTTTGTCCTTCGCTCAGGGTGTTGTAGAGAAACAGCAGCTGAATCCAACCTCTGTGTTGTTTAGGTTGCATATGCATTCAATTCCCCCCCCCCCCAGGGATAGCTGATTTTTCTTGAGACTGGCTTCCTCAAGGTCACACCTCAGCCTTGACCAAACCAAGAGCAAGATCCACTCAACTGGGCAGGATTCGTTTCTCTAGAACTGGGATAATTCTGGATTTATAGCCAACCAAATCTGAAGTAGCATTAAATGTCCAACTTCAACCCATGCACTTTAGTGTATGCCTTGCAACCCCAATAAGTTCAGATAATTATTATTGTTATTATCATCATTATCATTGTTATCACCATCACTACCATCAGCATCACCATTACTATTATTCCTATTATCTTTACCTTTAAGTACATGTGTACAATATTGCATGTGTACAATGAGATTAGCTGAGCCTCCCTTCCTTGTACCCCCCCAACACAACTCACAGTGAGGACAGAAGTCCCTCACCCAGTCCCAAACTTATTACACTATGTGACCTTGTCGCACAAGGGGATTCCTGGAGGCCGCCCAAGGAATCCCTCCCTCTCGCCCGCTGGGCTGCCTCGCTTCCTGTAGTTTGCCTCTCCTTCTCTCTCCGCATGCAGATCCTGGCCCGCGTCTTCAGCCATGCTGCCCTGGAGGTCTACCTGCCCCCAATCCAGCGCCTGGTCAGCTGGGAGCTGCGCGGTTGGCGCCACCGCCCGGGGCCCGTCGCTGTCTATGCCTCGGCCAAGGCTTTGACTTTCCGCATTGCTGTGCGGATCCTGCTGGGCCTCCGGCTGGAAGAGGAGCAGTTTGAGGAGCTTTCCGGGGCCTTTGAGCAATTGGTGGAGAACCTCTTTAGCCTGCCGCTCAATGTCCCCTTCAGTGGATTGAGGAAGGTACCTAAGAGCTGGGAAGGTGGGACATCCACACATACACACACCTTTTCCTCAATGGCTCTGGAGTTCTACTTAATCAGAATAGAGCTGGAAGGGACCTTGGAGGTCTTCTAGTCCAACCTCCTGCTCAAGTAGGAGACCCCTTACCAGGGACCCCCAAATTTGGCAACTTTAAGACTTGTTGACTTCCAACTCCACAAGTCTTAAAAGTTGGCCAAGTTTGGAGAGCTGCCTTAAGCATGTGCAAAGTGCCTTGCCTTCCACTGGCAACAAGACTTCCAAACGGCGGGCAGTGGGTGGGAACCAGGCAGAAATTGAGAGTGCTGGGTGGAAATTTTTAAATGGAGGATGCCCTTCACTTGCAGAGGTCCCTAAACATGGTGACTTGTAGACTTGTGGACTTCAACTGGCTGGAGAATTCTGGAATTCTGGGAGTTGAAGTTCACAAGTCTATAAGTTGCCAAGTTTAGGGACCTCTACCCTATACAGACAAGTGACTGTCCAGTTTCTTCTTAAAAATCTCCAGTGATGAAGCATTTACAACTTCTGAAGACAAGCTGTTCATTGTCCTCACTGTTAAGAAATTTCTCCTTAGTTCCAGTTGCTTCTTAGTTGCTTCCATGGGAGTCAGCCGGGGTGGGTGGGCTCCTTTTAGGTTCCTTTAAATTTGCTTTAAAAGGGATAGATTTGTGTCACATGTGAGATGCCAGCATGCAGCTTGCAAAAGGATGCAGAGTCTTCCAAATAGAAAATAGAGTTAATCTTAACATCCTCTTGCCTTTCCCTGTGAAAGGGAAGCTTGAGGAATACCTGGCATGCAAAATCAACACACAAGAAAAAACTAAAGTATTCTTCAAACCCACAAAGACTCATCTTCAACCTTTCCAAATCTCCAGTTGAAGTTGGATTAATAGATCTACAGAACTATGATCAAGCTTCAGCCCAAGAAATGCTAGATTGATGGAAAGCTAGAAGAGTGCCTTAAGTTTATCCTGAGCAACAGTGGAGGGTCCAAACTAACAATGGGCTCGATTCAAATACATTATTCCTCTATGCCCCTCACCACACTTGGGCTGCTAGGCAGATTTCAAGAGAAACCTTTCTACCCACACACTTGCTTTCTCCTTCCACACGTTGAATGTGAACACACTTGTGGTTGTTGCAGGGTCAGCCAGATGTTTAGATAGGATTTGACATTTTTTATCCACCCATTTTGTCCTTCCCAAAGACCCAGGGAAGGCAGATCTAGTTTGATAGTGTCACAGACATTAGTGCAGAATACAAGTTGTTCTAGGTAATGCTGCCTTTTGCACCTGACAGATGGGTGTTTTTGTCAGTGCTGATGTTTGTTCAAGTAGTGAGCAGGTAATTGGTTTGTCTTTTTTCTGGTGCTGCCCCTTTTATTGGATCTTTTATTGTTAGGACGATTTGCTGACCAATTGTTGATCTTCCTTTCTCTTTTCGCCACTATTTCTTGAACTAGTTGTTACAAGTTCTTCCATTTCAGCTTTTTTTATTCTTATCCACATCCTTTATCCAAGCTGCATTTTTGTTATCTATGGAGATTCTCGGTCATCCAGGTCAAGGTTGTCCCAAAGATGCTTTTTCTTATCCAAGAAGCTTCCTGGGTGAGAAGTGAAACATCTTCAAAGAAAAGCCAGGAAGTCTAATTGACTCTTGGAAAAGCCCCTTTGGGACTGCATTCTTGTTGTATTTCTTTGGGTTGTTCCATAGCTGTTCCCATAATTTTTTCTTTGTTGTTCATTGCAGTCTGTCCACTGAAGGATGGTAACAACATTTCAAATTCCACTGAATGGAGGTTCTGCCTATAATGTACAATTCAAGTTTCATATCTGCTCCTCCTCTTGGATATAGTGTCACTGTTGTTTGCTGCTTTATTCTTTCCAGTGCTTCTTGATCTTCCTTGTGAATAGTTATTTTTTTTTATTTTCTTGTTCCTCTTTTCTTTCATCTGTTATAGCTTGCTTGCATCTGATCTTAGCATACTGATCTTATTTGATCTTTTATTTTGGTACTGCACTGCTTGGCTTTTTCTTCTTTTTTTACTGATATTGCATGCCAGGTATTCAGTCATAACAGCAGCTGTGCTGTGCATTAGTCGGTTTGTTTCTTGCAGTGAGCTGGTTCTTTTGTTTGATGTTACAGTACTGGCACTTTATAATACTTATGCTACTAAATGATTCTGTAGAGCAAACTTCAATGCAGGCAACCTTATTATGTTGTTTTTGTATCATTCTAGATGCTCAGTAATTCTTTGCTTTGATTCTTTAGAGGATTTTGTTCTTTCTGAAAGATCAGAGTAATGGGTGCCTGGTTTGGGATTGAAAATAATTAAATAGCTATTTGGGCTTCCATTATTGTTGACTCCCCTTGGTTTTCCTTCACAGTTTCAGCTACTTCTGCCAGGGCTTTGATTTCTTTGCCCTTGGAGAACCTTTGCGGTTCTCCCAATTCCACTTCTGTGAAAGTGTTTCACATTATTTTCCCTGTTATGGTTTGGTCACACTGTCAGCCAGATGTTTAGACTGGGTTTAACATTCCAGCTATTGAATCCTTTACAAGGACCTGGGATAGGAAGATGATGTTGTTTGATGGTGTTAGAGACATAATTGCATGATGCAAGCTGTTCCAATAAAGCTGAATTTTGCAATTGACTGATGGAGATTTTGTCAGTGCAGATGATGTTCAAGTGATGCCCCACGTTTTGGGATTTCACTATTACTATTAGAATTGTCTTTACTTTCTTTTGTCATAGCTGTTCCACTTCTGTTTGTTAGGTCGTTGTATTATGTGATTTTCTTCAGTTCTTTTCTATTTTAGTTTTTCTTATAAGCCAATGTGGTCTCTTCTGTATTCAGTAAGCCTTGATGTCCTATTGTTCTCCTCCTCCTCCTATTATTATTGTTGTTGTTATTGCTATTATTGTTACATTTTATTCATTAAACATGACACTCAGTCAACTGAAATTTAAAAATGTAACACAAATATTAACTGGCTCTGATACAGATTGCTGCCAGCGTCCTAGGTATCAACCAAGTATCATCATCATCACCTTCTTCTCCTTCCTCCTCCTCCTCCTCCTCTTCCTCTTCCTCTTTTTCTTCTTCCTATTATTATTGTTGTTGTTGTTAATCTTTGGTGAAATTCACAGCTTTTGCAGCTGGTTGGTAGCTCAATAGCTCAAGTCCTAACCAAGGACCTAGGAACTGTTAAGGTAGCATCGGAGGGTATAAACTGTTCCAAGTAGGGTGGGTTTTTTTAGAATCAGGGTGTTCAAGTCTGATAAATTCAGAATTTCCAAATACTGAGGAAATACATTGGCTTCAAGGACTCCAATTACAATTGGGATAACACATGATTTCTTTTTCCAAAGTAGCTCAGCTTCAGTTTGTAAGTCCCGGTACTTCTGTGATTTTTTTTTTTTCTTGCTGCTTGTCTTCAATTCGTGCATCACCAGGTATTGCAATGTCAGTGAACCAAAACTTTTTCTTTTCAACTACTGTTATATCAGATGTGTTATGGGCCAAGTGCCTGTCAATCTGAATTCTGAAGTCCCACAAGATCTTGACTTTTCATTCTCCATTTCATTCATCCTTCTCAACCTGATGTTCCCAGTAGTTGTTACTATACTCAAATCCAAACTTTTGTCACAGTTTCTAGTGAATGATTTTAGCAATTCGGTTGTGGCATTCTAGATAGTCAGTTTGTGAAATTTTGCTGCAGCCACTGATTAAATTGTTGTTATTATTATTATTTTTATTATGTTCCATTCCTGTTTTAATCTATTGCTTAAATTAGGACAGGATCTGCTTTGGGCGATTTGTGTGCCACTCTCTTTCCATAGTTTCCCAATCATCCCACCCCTATTATTGGAATGTGGGTAAAGCCCAGTTCAGAAAAGAAACCCAAACAACAGTTTATATACCATTCAGACTGCAATGCTATGTGGCTGGTTGTTTCGTGGTGATTCCAACATCCTGAAAGAGAATGGCAAAAAAATAATAATTATCTTATTTATTGGGATTGGCACGATTGCAAATGAGGACACCACTATTTGCAGTAATTTAGAACAGATGCAATACAGGCAGGATAAGCCGATGCCACAAGGACAACAAATTTTGCCCAGGTACTTGTGCTAACCTTAAGAGAGGCAGAGCATGGAGAAAGCTTATGGAAGCCACATCAGCTTTTTGTAACAGGACCATAACTTGTGGAATAAGGACGTTCTGCCCAGGCTACCTAATTCATCAGTGGCTTTATGTGAAAGGAGTGGTCTTGAAGGCCAAAGCCACAACATCTTTCATTTCTATTTTTTGTAAGGAAATTAATAAAATAATTAGATTTTATTTGAATGAACCTTTCATGCAGAAGCTCAAACCTGTCTATATAGAACACTCTTTTTCAATTTCCCCACTGAACTTGACTGACTAGGCTGTGTTCACAAGACATTATGACCCAATGTGAATTTAGTCATGGTCTAATCAGCTAATTTGGCTTGACACACTATAAAAACATGATGTGTTGGGTTTGTCACAAGGGATTAGTGAGCTAATTTATGCTCCGGGGTGTCAGTGGCGATGACTTGCCCAATTCACCCACTAAGTTTCCATGGTTGTCAATAAACCTGAAACTGTGTCTCTTGATCTTCATCTACACTTATATTAGCCTTCAGCAAATTATGGGAACAAAGCCACAAGCTCTCTTGATTTATCCACGACCCAAAAAGACGAGTTCTACAGTTCTTTTGTAGCATCATTTATATTTATTTATCTCAGGAGTACATTCCTGTGGGTTCAGTAAGATTTCATTTGCTTATTTTGTGCCTTCAAGTCAGAATTGATTCCTTGTGACTGCATGGACTAGTCTAGCAGTTTTCTTGGCAAGATTTCATCAGTGATTTGCTGTTGCCAGCTTCCTAGGGCTAATAGGGAGTCACTGGCCTGAGTGACAAAGTCAGCTTGCTTTGTGCCAAAGGTGGAACTAGAACTCAGGGTCTCACAGTTTCTTGCCTTTAACAGGGCTTAGTTGTTTTCCTCTCAGCCAAAAGAAAAAAACAAACCCCTTTAACTAACTTGAGCTTTTATTACTTGGAGAAGGCAACTGCCATGCCCCTGTTAGAATCTGACTCCAAGGGAGAGGAGAAACAGCCTACAGGGAGTGGGAGTGTGGCTCCAGAAGTTGTGGAGGAAACTGGGGAAGGGCACCAGCCGGCTGGGTATTCAGAGGAAGACCCAGGCCCATCCCCTTTTCATCCTAGGGCACGCAGGGAGGACCGGAGAAGGGAGAAATGTGAATGGAATGGTCTACAGGGGAGGAAAGGGCCTTGATTCCCTTCATGGGCTGCAGCTTTGAGGACTGATGAAAAGGACAAACTGCGCTTGGGCTATTGCTGGAAGCAAATCGTGAAAATATTTCTAGTCTGTCAGTTCTTATCTGATTTCTGGTGTCCTTCCCAGTGTGTGTATTTCGATATCTGTGGATGTCTTCAAGCCCTTATCCAGCCTTGTCTTATTAATTCTTCAGTATGGTTTGTGTTGTTTTTTTTCTATTTATAATTTATATGTATTTTGAGTTTGAATCACAACTGTTTGTGGGGAGTTTTTTCTCCAGTCAATGATAATTGGACCTTTAAAGCCAAGTTGAATGAATTAAAGGGACTTCATCTGTTTTTGTGACTTTGTTGCTTTTGTATCCCACCCTGGGTCATCTCAGCAATATAAATAAAGTTCTGGAACTTTCTGAGCAGTCCACTGCTTTCTTCCTGGAACCTCAAGGTGTTCCTTTTTTCCGAATGAGTTTCTGAATCTGAACCAGCTTTCTGTGCTCTTCATCTTTGAACCACCTTCTGTTCCGTTCCCCAGGGCATAAAGGCTCGGGATTTGTTACATACTTATATGGAGAAAGCCATCTTGGAGAAACTGCAGAGAAAAGATCCTGACGCCCATCGCGATGCCCTAGATTTTATCATCAACAGCGCCAAAGAACACGGCCAAGATTTCACTATGCAGGAATTGAAGGTGAGGATTTTTATGCTCCTGGGGGTGGTGGTGGTCAGTGGTTTCATGCAGGATTTGACAGTAGCCCCTGTTGGAAGATGGTGTCGCAGCTGGTGTAATTTTGCAGGATGTCTGGGTGGAAATATCTTTAATGATACTAGGGATTCCATGGTCAGTTGTCCCAAGGTACTGTAGCTTCCTAGAATACAAAGATTTGTCAGTAGTTGGTTTGTGTGTGAATAGAATAGAATAGAATAGAATAGAATAGAATAGAATAGCTGGAAGGGACCTTGGAGGTCTTCTAGTCCAGCCCCCTGCTTAGGAAAGAAACCCTATATCATTTCAGACAAATGGTTATTCAATTTCTTCTTAAAAACTTCCAGTGTTGGAGCATTCACAACTTCTGGAGACCCACACACACACACAGACAGCACCTGATTGAGGCTTTAGAGACCATACAGATAGCCTTCACTTTCTCACTGCAATGTGACCATGACCTGTGACTTCCTGCTGGCTTCCCCATTGACTTATGGGAAACTGGCTGTGAAAGTTACAAATGGCAATCGCATGAAAGAAGGTTGTTGCAACCATCATAAATGCACACCGGTTGCCAAGCCATCAGATTTCTATCACATGACTGTGATGATACCGCCATAGCTGCATTTGGAAGGACCAGTCACAAATCTCTTTTCTGCCACTATTGTAACTTTGGTCGCTGAATAACTAGTCAGTAAGTGGAGGACCACCTGTATACCTATTTTGCTTTATTCTGCATTCTGTTAGCATGAGTAGTGATAACCTGGCTCAAATAGCAGAAAGTCAACTTGATCTTGTGCCATTCAATCCAGGGCATATTTTCTGAACTGTTTTAACCTCAGTGAGCTCTGTTTCTGTGAGAAATAATGGCTATTTAAATAAATGTAGAAATGCTATAAATCCTATGAAATATGTAAAGCTTTGATTTTGAAATTTGATTAAATCTCCTAATTGAACTGAGTTTCTGAACTAAATTGGAAAGTCATATCGAATCGTCCAATCCAATGCCTTTGAACTGACTCAATGTGACAAAAAACAACAGCCAGGTAAATGGTGTGAATTGAATTGGGTTGGAGCTAATCCATACCCTCTAATACTAGGTTACATCCAGATTAGACTACTATCGTGCACTCTACTTGGAAACTGTCCTGAGGTAATTCAGTTAGTACTGGATACAGTGTGGGGGAAAAAATCCCAAAGACTTTTGCTCTTATGGTTTCTATTCTTCTCACTCACACTGGCTATTTCTTTTTGAGCCCTGATTGAAGGTGTTCCTATCAAATGTTAAGAAAAGAAGAATTAGGAGTGACATGATAGCAGTATTCCAGTATTTGAGAGACCACAAAGAAGAAGCAGACAAGCTATTCTCCATAGCACTAGAAGGCAGGGCAAGAAATAATGGTTGGAAACTAATCAAGGAGAGAAGCAACCTGGAATTAAAGAGAAACTTCCTAACAGCGGGGAAAATTAAACAGTGGATTGCCTTCAGAAATCATGGATGCTCCATCACTGAAGGTTTTTAAGAAGAGACTGGACAATCACTTGTCTGGGATGGTATAGGTTCCTTGCTTGAGCAGGGGGCCGGACTAGAAGACCTCCAATGTCCCTTCCAGATTCTATTCTACTCTACTCTACTCTACTCTACTCTACTCTACTCTACTCTACTCTACTCTACTCTACTCTACTCTACTC
>BLBF01000016.1:30166177-30196534 GCA_015471245.1 Laticauda colubrina | reverse complement strand
AGATAGATAGATAGATAGATAGATAGATAGATAGATAGATAGATAGATAGTATTCAGCTTCGTTTGGGTATTATCCCACGTCATTGTAGTTGTGCTTTTAAAGTTGAAGCAACATTTCAGCAGAATCTCATCTGCCATCATCAGGCTTCTGTATTGTGTTCGTCTGATGGATATTTTTGTGTTTGTCTCATTTGTGTTTGTCTGATGAATATGACGTGGGAAAATACCCAAACAAAGCTGAATACCATACATGTAAGTACCCGCAAAAATTTAAGAATATATATATATATATATTTGCTTTTTTAGGCTTTCGCAGGTACTTACATATGTGCTGTTTAGCTTCCTTCGGGTATTATCCCACGTCATTGTAGTTCTGTTAAAGTTGTAGCAACGTTTCAGCAGAATCTCATCTGCCATCCTCAGGCTTCTGTATAGAGTTAGTTCCTGGTTTCAAATTTGAGGCTGGTCCAACACAAGAACAGAGTGTTGCCAGCCAATCAAAGCCACAAAACAGACAGAAGAAACCAGAAACACCAATCAATCAAACTCCAAGTCCAATGAACACAGATCCAGGCTCCCAGCCAATCAGAATGGAACAGCCTCAAATTTGAAACCAAGAACTAACTCCATACAGAAGCCTGAGGATGGCAGATGAGATTCTGCTGAAACGTTGCTACAACTTTAACAGAACTACAATGATGTGGGATAATACCCGAAGGAAGCTAAACAGCACACATACACACACACACACACACACACACATATATATATATATGGTCTATTCATGAATTTTTCTCTCTGCTGTTTAGTCTGAAATGGCAGTACTTTGTAGCAGAAAATCCACATTTTAAAAAACATATATTGTTTTTTTTGTAGAGTGTCAGTAATATTTTTGAAATCAGCCTGTCTAAGCACATTGGACAGTGGACGAAGTGAGGTTCGTGTTGTCCCTCCCAAAGATTGGATCACACTGCTGTGAATGTTTGCTCGCGCTTTCAGGCAGGTTTCATCTGTCTGGCTGCTGTCTGTGGTGCTGATTTTGTTCCATCTCTCCTTCCCTTCCTTAAAGGGCTACCAGATTCCGAAGGGTTGGAGTGTGATGTATAGCATTCGAGATACACATGAGACTGCCAGCATCTACCAGAGTCCCCCTGATACTTTTGATCCAGAGAGGTTTTGGTTATCGCCGGAAGATCAGGAGGAGCACAAAACATCAGCCTCCCTCCGGTTTCACTACATTCCCTTTGGTGGCGGAGTCCGCAATTGCATAGGCAAAGAACTGGCCAAGGCGATTCTCAAGATGCTTGCCATTGAATTGGTCAGCACAGCCAGCTGGGAATTGGCCACAGCTCATTTCCCCAAAATGCAGACCGTGCCTATAGTGCACCCTGTAGACGATCTTCAAGTTGATTTCCATTCTCTGAAGGCTGGCCATGAAATCAGCAGTGGAACAGGCAAAGTCAACGCCTGAATGCATAGACATCTCCATTACATCTCTAGCTTAGGAATAGACTAGGACAGGCCTCTGGGGCAAAACACTTTCCTTTCAGCGCAAGCCCCTTCAACCTGCCTCTTTGTTATGGAGTAAGAGAAAAGGATGGACTCATTGCACTCTCCCTTAAAGGCCTGTGAATTTGTTCTTTGGACAGATATGCATCAGTTGGTCTTCTCTCATCTTTAGTTGCATTTTTTGTTTGGTAACAAAGTGCATAACCACTTTGTATTGTGGTTAAGGGGAGACTTACGCCAAAGAGAAATATCTTGGGGAAAAGTGGTGATGTTAGTTCTACATGAGGATTAAGGATATGTAGCTCAAAATTGGATGTAGTGAAAATGTTGGGAATCCATGATCTAGTCTGCCCTATGGAGTTTCTTCCGGACCCCTCACAACTTTTGAACAAGATTGCTGCTCCATTACTTCCTTACAAGGTGGCTCTGCTTTATTCCTGATGGGAGGGAACCCTCATGATGGTGTTGCCTTAAGCATGGAAAATGTTCCAAGTACAATTCAGAAGGGTCATCAGAAAGGAAAGGGACTGACAAAGCAAGAACCAACAAAAGAAATGGAATATCAAATAGATCAGGAACAGACTTTGCTTCAGGATGTGCTTTTTGTACGTTGTAGACAATGAATGTAACCACGTTCTGCATTGTAAAGAAGACGACAAAATAGGCCTGGAACAGATTAATCTTCCAGTTTCTGTTATGACCCCAAAGTACAGTATTAATGGGCGTGACTAGCAGTGGCTCTCCATGGTTTCAGCTTGGAGTCTTTCCTAGATGGAGAAGATGGAGATGAACAGGAGACATTCTGCTTCTATGGCACATGTACAATTGAACTGTGAGCAGTCTTGATCATGACACAAAAGCCTCACTCTATTTTAATTAAGCAAGCTACTCATGTGTTTGGGTACCATGTTGTCAAGCAAACTATGGATGGAATGCCTTAGGTCTGGTTCATAATCTTATGTGCTTTTTTATTTCTCCTTTTGGTCCTGCAAAATGAAAAGCATTATAGTTGAAGGGATAAGAGTTGGTTCATTTCTGAGATTTGACCTGGAATGGCTTACTGACATATCCAGTTTCCAAAGGGATAGCTATATTAGCTCTTGTAGTAAGAATAAGCGAGAGTCTTATAAAAGACTAACATGATTTCTTATAGCATGTGCAGTTATGGATTATTTGTGGATGTATTGCCACCTGTGCATATGTATAATTGATAAATCAAGGTTAATTCCATGCATCTGATGATGTCTCTAGTATGTAAATTAAGCCAGGGTGGAGAACTTAGATTCCTCAAATGTTGTTGAGCTATCTATGAGCCCAAACCATTAAGGCCTATGGTGAGGGATCCTGGGAATCCTAGTTCAGTAAAACCTAGTTCCCCACTCCTGCTTACATTGTAGTGAAATGTTTAGCCTTTCAATTTGCTGCCTTGTAAGATATGTTGAGGTTTTAATCACTAGCATTTTTAACCAGCGTAACAAGCAACTAGAATTTTTGTGGGATTGTATATTTGAGGAATACCAATTTGGGGGAAAATAAAATTACCATTAATACCTATATCAATCCTCTCTTTAACAGTTTAAGAAAGCACTTTGTAATTCCTGCAGAATGACACATACTTCTCTTGAGCTAGGCTAAGAATTGGCTTTAAAAAGCTACTAGGAGCATTATTACAGAAGTGCACTGTGTGTGGATAATTCCTCTCTCTGATCCAGATTGTGGGGACTTGCCAAGAAATGGGCTTTCAATCAAAACTTGCCAAGGAAAGATCATTGCTTTTCTAAAAAACAGCAACAGGTGGGAGACAGAGCATTGAGCAAAAGATGGCCAAAGCTTCTAGCAAATATGATTGACAGTAGGCTAAGATAATGCAAGTGGTAACATTGGTTTGGAGAGCTGTATCCACTTGACTTGCAACCAGATCATCTGGAGATTGGGTAGGCATTGGGTAAGCCCAAGTAAGGGCAAATCAGAAACTCAGTTGTAATACAAGCCCCCAACGCTAGGAATCCTTTGAGACCTAAATATAAGAATTTGATATAGCAAGGAGAAAGTTAGGCTCAAGTTATTGTTTCACCTCTCCATATGCAGCATTTTTCCCTCTTTGTGTGTGTGTGTTATATAGAATGGGTTTTCACTGTGTGAGCTCCCCCTACTTGTGAGAATAATGTGGTGCAGCCCAAACACAGCTTTTTACATTAACATCAGCTTGGTATGCTTTCTACATGGTGGGTTGGATTCAAACTCACATTATGTCATTGTGCTGATAACGGATGAGAATTATAGCCGGCTGTGCCTGTCTTAAAGTGGGTGCATATCATCAAAAGGAATATCCTTGAACAACATGTTTAATGCCCCAGACCATTATTTGACCTTCTCTTTACTCTTCCAACTTACCAAAACCAAGTTGTTGACCTCTTGAAAATCAGCAATAGGTTTTTCTGCCTTTTATTTATTTTTTAAATGAACCCAGTTGCATGATATTGCTATATCTACTTGGTGACACCACCATTTTCCAGCACAGCTCCTGATCAGCAAAAGTTGCTCATCCTGTCACACAAGTGTAGGGATGCATCAGATGGATTGTGATAATTGTGTATTTCGGCTACCCTTTCTTGGTTACCAGACTGCCAAAATCTTAATTATCACTATCCGGAATAACTGCTATAGGAAACTTGTCACTAAATAAAATTCCTATATAAGATGTGGGAGAAAAGGCCTTTCAGAAATAAATCCTGCCAAAACTTCCCTTTTGCTCTGCATTTATTTAAGATATTTATTGCCAGGTGCAAAGCCTGATAGAGGAAATGGTTCTCTGTTAAATTGTTGGCCAGAGAAATATTAAACCTGAGGAGAGTCAGAATCCAAAGGAGTGGAGCTTTGGGATCGTGCTATTTTTCCTCAAATGGAGCTGAAGGCTTTTCTAAACCAAGAGCTGTCTGGTGGGACATGCTGCCAAATATTTAAACACCTCACCTTGGGAACTGTAAAGCCAAGAGATTGAGAGTTGGAAACCTCATTAACGTAGTCCATTAATGTGGCAAAGAAACAGCAATTTACTCAGCAGTTACCTTACTGAACATTGGAAAAGCTGCCCTTTAATTTATGTTGTCATTTAAGCACACACAAAAAAGTAAGGCAGATATATTTGCCCTGCTGCATGGACGTGGAACTCAAAGATAACCTCAAGCAGTTGAACAACAAAATTAAATACCTGGAAGGTGTAGCATCTGCAGAAGGTATTGGGTATGTTTTAAGGGGGTGGGGGAAAGGCTGGAGTTTGTAGAGCACTACCTACAGGGTTGGAGGGGAAGGACACCCAAATCGCTGCTTTGCATCTAAACTGGATTTTCCACCAACTGTCTTTCCAATGTTTTAAACAGCATTTTTCATGACCCCTAAAAGTTAGTCCTTTCGAACATGTTCTTTTAACTGACTGCAGTGTTTCAATGGTTTAGACAGTGCCAGTGATGAAACCTTGCTCATATTTCTGCTGTTTCTTATTTTAGAAAACCAGGTTGGTGTAGTGGTTAAAACATCAGGCTAGAAATTATGGGATCTAGCTAGCTGTGTGACCTTGGGCCATTCACTCTCCCCAAGCCTTAGGAAGGGAGGGGGAAAAAAAACTACTGAAAAAACATGCCAAGGTAACTGCATGGACCCACCCAGTCTCTGATAATCAGATACAATTGAATTAGGGTGGGTGGGGGAAGAGATTCTTTTGCTAATTGAAATCTTCCTTTAATTCAAAATTAAATTTGGAAAATTGGGAGCTCTGGCCGTGAGCATCCTGCATGTGGAACTAAGCTATTCCCAATGAGCATTTCAAATCAGCTACTGAAAGAACTCCCAATAGGTATCATCACCTGAGTAGACAGAATTATACCCAACCTATGTGTCTGGACTGGCATTGCTTCAGCAATTAATGTTTAATTTATTATTTTGCCCACTCAAGATATCAGCTGTGTGCAAAGTGGTGCTGTCTGCCCCTGTTCCTCTCCTCCAAGTAGAGAGATGTACTGGCTTTTCCTCAAAACAGGAAATATGAAATTATCCTCTATTGTCCCTAAACTGGATGGACTTGGTTGTGTGATGTGCCTACAAATCTGTCCATAAAGAAATGTTGTATGTCAAAAAGAGATGGGAGTTTCAGTTGCATGCTCATGTCTACCATTTTGGATTTTTTTTACACACCTGTCCACAAGAGGGAACCTTTTGGCAGGGGAAGCCTTATTTATGTAGCAGCTGTTGTCATTTTTAATTGGTCTTACCACAATTTTACTTTAGTGTTGTTTTTTTTAAAGAAAATCAACTACCCAAATAGATGTGAAATGCATTGGGTACACAGTTAAGCCATGTTCTTTTGGGGGCTTCCTAAAACACGAGCGATCTTTGGAGAACAGTTGCCCTGATGCCAGATATATTTGCAGGGAACTGGAACATGTAAGACTTCAAATTCTCTTCCAAATTATCAGTAATGAATATGGTTATATTTAGGAGGTTTGCAGGAAAAGTAGATGCTTAAAGGTTTTGTTTTCAAATTCATAAGGTTCAAAGTGAAATATGCAAAGTAAAAGCAAAGGTTCTGTTTAAAAGTCAAAACAGGCTGGTTTCAATGGACAATAAGCTTTATTTCAGCGCTGCTTCTAATCCTTTACAGATGTTTGGCAGTTCCTCCCCAGTTATTGTTGAGATCACCGTATCATCTGGTCACCAGGGTGATTCTCCTATGCAATTTTTAAACATTTGTGTTTTACTTATAGATAATGGAACAATGTTTTTATCTAAAGTCAAATATCATAGCAAAGTAAGTATACATGCTTCTGTTTTGCAATTACCAAATGTGACATATTACCTGTCAATGGTTTATTTAGTTTCAGCTTTCAAAAATTTAGCTTTTAAGGTTAAAAAAGACTTTTTAAAAAATCTTATACAAATCTTTAAAACTCAAATGTTTCTGTTGTGCAGTTGTGGTGCTTTACTCCCATCACAAAGTTGTTTATCAGTATTTACAGATTCCCCGCCACTTAAAGAAAAGCAATCAGCACATGTGAAAAAAAAAAAAAACTCTCATACATTCCACATCTCTGAGCTGAGTTCATTAAAGACCATAACAGATTAAAGTCTGTAAGCCAGAAAATGATGCTGACAGATTTTCCTTTAGCCTATAACTTCTTAAACAGAACATTCTTATCTGTCTTGCTAGAACTGCCTTCCTTTCCTCATGAAAGCTTCATGCTTTCAACCCTGTTAAAAAGGCAGATTCAGAAAGTGAAGCTTTCCCTGTATATTTCCTGAACTTCTAATCCACATCACTTAATCCATTGAATAGCTAGCTGCCTGTCTGAAAGTTTTAATATTAACCTGCCCTCCTGACTAAGGCCTCTTTTACCCAAATTCTCCCCTAGATTTCATTGATAAAGACACTTCATTCATTTCCTGGATTCATCACACCCTGAAGTTCTCACATCTCCCTGGCTCTCTCTTTCCCAAAGAAGAAAGGAAGATTGTTGTTGTAAAATAAATCCTTCTAACCTTTAACAGAAAAGTTGGTTTTAAAGCAAAGGAAGAAGCCAGTGTGTTCGCAGTCTTTTAAAAAATTGTTATCTGTTATTTGATTTGGAAGTCATACATGGATGAATTCTCCTGTCTGAATGCAGGACAATTCCAATGTTCAGGAAGGACTTCTGAAGTAAGGGAGGTGCTGCTTGTATGTAAGGTAATTCTCCTTTTCTTTCCACTCCCCCATCAAAGCGGGTAAAGATTGCACTAAAATGCTGAGTTAAATACTGTTGGCAGATTGACCTTCAAGTGACCCAGAAGCTTCTGCCCTCCTGACCTTGTCTTTAAGGTAAATCTTTGTGGTCAACTGAAAGAAAGAAAACAGCCAAATGTCAATGACTAACTTTAATTAACATAACTTTCGGTAAGGTGCCATCTAAAGTGCTGTGATGCTAAAGTTCTAAGGTTCCCCTTTTAACTTTGATTCAACCCCCCCAAAGCTGATTTTAAATCTACTTCTCTCTGTAGTTATATCTTTTAATTTCAAGCCACACCTCAATCTCATTTAAATATAAACCCAAGTTAGGATGAAGAAATAGCTTTTTAAAAGGGCAAGGAAATGACATGTCCTTTGTTTTGTATTTGTATGTATCAAGATAAAAAAAAGCCCCCCTTTCTTCACTGCCCATTCATATCTTTGGGACATGTTGGACTACTTTTCCCATTGGTGACACTGCACACCTTGCATTGTATTTGTATTTTTCAGGGTAGAGAGACCCCAACCTCCCCCTTCATCTGTTTGGAACATGTTGCACTACATTTTCCATCAGTCACTGCAGGCAGCATAGCTGGAGAATAAGAACCACTACTAGATCCTAACGCACATGGGCAAAATCAAGATGAGGAAACTTCCCTTCGATTAGTCACATCTTGAAGAATCCAAGAATTATTTTAAACTTGTATTCTGAACATGCAAAGACTGAAATGATGGATTTCCCCTTCTTCGTAATTATAAATCCAGAATTATCCCAGTTCTAGATAAACGAATCCTGCCCAGTTGAGTGGATCTTGCTCTTGGTTTGGTCAAGGCTGGGGTGTGACCTTGAGGAAGCCAGTCTCAAGAAAAATCAGCTATCCCTGGGGGGGGGGGAATTGAATGCATATGCAACCTAAACAACACAGAGGTTGGATTCAGCTGCTGTTTCTCTACAACACCCTGAGCGAAGGACTAACCAACCAAATCTTAAGTAGCATTAAGTGCCCGACTTCAATCCATGCACTTGTAAACCCAGTCAGCTCAGCTTATTTATGCATTCATAAGTTACATGTCTAAGGAGATTCTTAGTCATTCAGGTCCTGGTTGTCTCAAAGGCAGTTTTTTTCAAAAAAGCACCTATGGGACATTGATAAGTTAAAACAGCTCATGTAGGTGACTCATAGTCTCATAGATGTGGTGTAGGAGAGAGAGAGAAAACCCCCAGCTTTTCTCTCAAGATGAATGATTTCATCTTCATTACAATTGCATCGTAAAAGGAACTGTGGAAACAGATGGTGGTTTTCGGCTTGCGTGTGTTGTTGGAAACCTCAATTGAAGCCAGAAAGTCATCCTCATGAATATCTAAAGGCAAAGTTAGAAAGTAGAGCAGATCCAATTTGAATCCCTATGTAAAATATGTTAATCTGCTTTCGAAATGGCCACGATTTAAGCGACCATTGCCTGAATGTCTGAAGTATTTCCTGGGAAAACAAGTCCCCGGCACTTCAATTACAAAAGTTTGCAGTCGCGGGATCCGCTTAAAAAACACGGAACTGATTCATTCGCGCCTTTCAACCTCGTGAAAACGTTTCTTCGGCTTTTGCCCGCGGCGCCAAGTTGGATGTCCGGTTTCTGGACAAATGACCAAGGCGGTTTAACGCGTCCAGCTAAACCAAGAGGCAAAATGCTTCATTATATAAACCTAAAAAGACTTCCTCCAGGTAATCTCTATTGAAAAGAAAACGGGCCAGTGTTTCTAACCGGGATCCCGAAAATCCCCGCACCTCCAGGAAACGGGGCTTACTCTGGTAAATAAGACTTATTTCGCAATCCAAAGGGGTTTGGAAGGTTTTCCCCGGGGGGGGGGAATTTGCCACTTTCGCCAAGCGTCCCGCCTTGGGCTGTTCATTTATTCACCTCCTTTCAAGATATGCCTTTCGAGGCCCCTTTCCCTGTTTCCTCATCTTGATTTTCCTCATCTTGATTTTGCCCATGTGCGTTAGGATCTAGTAGTGGTTCTTATTCTCCAGCTATGCTGCCTGCAGTGACTGATGGAAAATGTAGTGCAACATGTTCTAAACAGATGAAGGGGGAGGTTGGTTCTCTACCCTGAAAAATACAAATACAATGCAAGGTGTGCAGTGTCACCGATGGGAAAAGTAGTCCAACATGTCCCAAAGATATGAATGGGCAGTGAAGAAAGGGGGGCTTTTTTTTTTTTATTTCCCTCCCAAACCTTCCCCCTCCCCCGCTCGGTTCCCTCCCCCCCCCCCGGGATTGACGCACACTAAGTAGATGGGCGGGCGGAGATAATAAAGGCTTCCTGTGGCAATTAACGGTGCTCAGCCCTCCGCATCTCCTTATTTGATAGACAGTGAACTTGGCGAAGAAGCAGGCCGGGGTCGTTCAAAGGTCACGGTCCGGGCTGTAGGTCGCCTGCAGGTCAGCGGCCGGGAAGGCGCGAGTGCCCCGGGGTCGTGCCCTCCTTTTCTGGTGGCTGCAAAACCGCAGACGCGCCCTGCCAAGGGGGTATCCGTCTCTCCCCCCTCCTCCTCCCCGCCCTCGCCTTGAGGCGAGCAGGCACGCAGTTTGGAGGTGGCTCCCGTTCGGCTTTCACCTCGCCGGGGCGCTGGGATTATCTAGGTCGGGCGGGGCGGAGAGCCAGAGCGGGCGCGGGGGGGGAAAGGGGGGTCGCTTAAAACTGCGCCAAAGAGGCAACTTTGGGGAAACGGATCGCGCGGAAAGTATTAGGTCCCCGTCCGGTCCAAGAGGCACCCTGCGCGCACATACGCCCACTTCGGAGTATGATGTGGGGAGAGGGAGCGTAATTCCCCCCCCCCACCCGGGGGCGTCCAGAGGTATCCTATTCAAACCACCTTTTGCCCCAAAGGAGGAAGATGCGAACTTAAGAGGGTGGGGGGAAACTTTCCACGAAGAGACAGTAGTACGGTTAGTTCTCTGCTTATAATAGTTTAATGACGTCGAGGTTATAACAGCAGGGATAAAATGACCATTTTACGACCATTTTTCACACTTAGTGACCATCCAGTGATCAAAATTCAGATGCTTGGCAACTGGTTCACACTTCATGACACGCTCCTATGACCCAGCTTTTGCGACCTTCTGGCAAAGTCCATGGGGAAGCCAGATTCACTTAACACGTGGGTTTCTAATTTAACAACTTCAGGGATTTGCTTAACAAAACTGGCAAGGAAAGTTGTAAAATGGGGCAAATTTGACAGCAACATAATTGTTGGGCTCAATTGTAGTTGTAAGTTGAACCCATAGAAGAAAGATAAGGCTGGCTTTTCTAAGTTAGAAATAAGCGCAGGATTGTGTGTTGTTTAAAGATAGAAAAGGTGCTGAGCTAGATTGACCATTAAGAGCCAATGGGAGGGAACTCGGTGTGAACGTGCTTAGTGGCCTTGGACCGTTGCTTTACAAGTTTCCTGGTCAGATTCGTTTGCCTCTTTCTTCGCAAACGTTTATTTCTAAGGTTATATTCGATACTGAAATATGGAAAATGTGTTGGGAAATTTCTACAGAAGACAGATCGGCCCTACTTTTGCTGAAGGACCGCAATACAAAGCATCTCTATAAATTTGGGGATGGGGGGGGGACTCAGGCATCCATAGGAAATAAAACATCATCTCCCTTCCCTTCCCCTTAAAGTCTCGGTTGTTTCCTTCTTCTTCCTCCATTTCTGGATGGGAAGAGTTAATCCGCCACCAGGAGTCCTCTCTTCCCATGGAAGAGGCCAAGCTCTCACAGAGGGAAGCAGAGCTTCACTTGCAATGCAATTCGGTGTAAAATGTGTCAAGAGGCCGGGCGGTGCGGTGCGCCTCTGGGTGTCCAATTCCCAGAGTAGAATGGCTGAGCAATTAATGCGGAGGGGGTTGGACTAAATAAACCTTTTGAGTTGGCACATTCTTGTTCTTACACGGGAGCGACTTGGTACAGTTCAACACAGATTTTAATGATGCCTAAATTATGAAGAGACCTGGACCATACACTTTCTTTGTCATATTTCTGGCCGGCAGCCTTTCCCCCCTTCTCTTTTTAGGGTTTATCTCCCGAAGGACCCCGGAGAAGCAGATTGTTAAGAGATGTTCTAACTCTGGGCAAAAATTCCCCTTCGGGTTTGGAGGTGGGGGGTTCCAAACGCGTTTCGTTTCGGGCCAGTACCGATCCTTACGCTACAGACTATCCATTGTCCCCCAAACGCTTGACTTGGATGGCGGGGATTTGGGGGTATTGCCTGACCACCTCTCTCACTGAGCTAGAAGGAAGAGTTGTCCATTTCTGGGTCTGAACGCCAGCCCTTAATTGGTCCTTTTCTCTTTTTTCCCCGGAAGCAAATTCCCTCCGGAACGGGGAATCGGTGTAAACAAGCAACAACGAGAACCAGTTAAAAGCAGGATGGCCGAACTCGTCCGGCTTCAAGTATCTCCGCAAAAAAAACACGAGAAGGACGAACTCCCGTTTCTCACTCAGAAAGGGCCGCTGCCTCCTGGATCGCAATATCCAGCCATCCCTTCTCGGGCCGAGGCCGCCGGAACGCGAGTGAAGGGCAAAGGCGAATCCGCTCCGCAGGAAACCACCCCCTCTTCTCCAGCCGACGCTTCCGATTAACAGGGTGGCCGCCTGCCTTTGGCCGAGGTCCCCCCCCCCTTCTTAAAAAGAAGGAAAGCGTTGTGTTCTGTTAGAAGGAGTTTTCCCTCTGGTCCGCATATGAGGCGAGGGGGGGGGAAATTAAGCGGATTGGTCGGTCTGTCATGCCTATAAAAGGATTTTATAAACGGGGTTTCTGCTGGTTGTTGGTTGTAACAGAAATAAAGTTGTTTCGTTATCCTGGATCCGAGTCTTCTTTAACCCACAGTACAACAGAAAGTCTGTCCCATCGCGGATTTCTTGGCTTCTGCTCCCTGGGAAGGAGAAAGCAGCAGCAGCGGCGGCGATCTCGGGAGGGTGGGGCGCCCTTCGAAGCGTTGAATTCCTCCTGCGCCAACTCTGAGGAAAAGCGGGCGATCTCGCCGCCTTCAAAGCCGAAGAGGCCCCGCCACACCACAGAAGTCAGGGAGGGGCGGGGAGCGAAGGACGCGGCACCTTTCGCAACGCATCGGGGACGCGGTGGGGGGAGGGGAAGAAATCAACCCGCGATGGATCCCATTGGATCCAGGCCGCGGCTCCTCTGCCCCCCTCCCCGCAGTCGGCTCCCGGAGCGGAGCAGCCGAGGCAGGAGAAGCTGCATGTGGGAACGCAGTTCTTCCTGGCGGCGGCGGCGCTCCTTAGCGGTGCTTTCGGGCTGGATCGCCCAGGCACAACAAGTCTGAAAGGGATCGGGAGATCTTGCAAGAGTGGCGCCGGGAGGGAGACACACACCACCACCTCGTCCCGCTGCTGCCAATTCGCAGCACGAAGTCGGAAAAGCCCCTCCCTAGCCGCCCCTCAGCCCGAACGAGGGGAAGTCTTGCCGCGCTGCCGGCAGGGATGTGGCTCATCGGCAGGTGGAAAGGGCGCGCGGGGAAAAGAGACCCCCTCCGTGGAAACGTTTCCCTCAGGAAAGCGACTTCTGGGGAAGAGAAGCGGGCCTATAGCTATCCAGCGCCCCCCCCCCCCCTTCTCTCTCCCCCGCTGCCTCGGTTGTTGGGCGAGAAGGAGGCCTCACGCCACTCCTCTTCACCGGCGAAGCCCGAAGCTGAAGTGTCCGCAAAGGCGCCCCGCAGTGAGCCGTCGCTGCCAGGCCCGGTCCGGCTCCCGCTCGTTTGTCTCTGCGCAATTTCCAACGCACAGAGTTCCCTCGGCCTGCCGGAGTTGCGTCGGGAAGCCAAGCGGCCGGCGGCCCCTGGCGCGCTCTTCCCGGTCCTTGTTCCCACAGAAATGTGGCTGTGGCTGAGCGCCGCTCCGCCCGTCCGGAGCAGCGAAGGGCTTGTCCTCGGCCTGCGAGCGGGGCTGAGGCGAAGGGGCAACCACCTTTTTTCCCGCCCGTGCCACTCGGGGGGCGACGAGAAACCGCGGCGTTGGCGCGTGTTTACTTACCTTTGGCCACCCTAACCTTTTCTCCCGCCCTCGCCCGCCCCCCCCCCCCCCCCCCCAGCCCACTGACCTGCGGTTGAACCTGCCATTAACAGCGCTTCGCCGGTTCGAGAATCTGCTGCGCCTCTGAGGCGGATTTCTTCCTCGCAGGGCCCCGGATGTAAAAGATAAAACTCCTGTTTGGCGAGGTGAACCGAAGGCCAAGGATGGCTTTTTCTGAGGGGGGAAGAGACCGAAGGCCACTCCTTGCCCTCCCCCCTCCGCTGCTCATCGCGCCGAGAGGCCTATAGGCAGGGCGGCGGTGAGGGGGTCACCCACCCGCGGGATTGGCGGGTCTCCTGTACTGGAGATTTGACACCCCCCCCCCAAATCCAATGCTGAGCCCAGCAAAAGGCGGACATTGGCCAAGAGGAATAAATGGGGGGTGTGAGGGGAGAGAGAGTGCCAAGCGAGCCGACCCAAAACTCAGCCGTCCTGGTGTCTTCCAGATTTTAGCCATTTAATGTACTTCATTTGACACCCCGAATCAGTGTCAATTCCTGGGTGACTTGGATCAGCCTTTGCATTTCATCCCCTGGCAGGAATGGTTTCGTGTAGCCTCTTTCCTAGGGCCGATGGGTCCAAGGTCACCAGGCTGGCTTTCGCCTCGGGAAGAACTAAACCTGCTTCCCGCTTTAACCACTAGCACCACCAGCCTTACTCTCTTAGTTTAGGCGGTTAAAAAAAAAAAAAAGGTTAGATCGTATTTCTCTGGAGGGTGTGTCACAAGATTTTGTCCATCGGATAGAAGAACTGCCGAGAGATCCGGATCTGATGGCTTTCTCATTTCTGGACACCCGTACTCTCCCTTTTTCCAAGGCTCTCCTTTGCGAGAATGGGGATCAGAAGATGAGGATGGGTGCTCCTCATCTTCTGAGTGTTTCTCAGAAAATTTGGCCAACTCGATGTCAATATGTTACAACTATTTGGCTCGAAACCAGATCAAAGCTGAAGCCCCAATCTCTAGGTGGAGCGGATCCCGACGGAGCGATCTCCCTCCCAACAGAACCACGAGGGGAAGGGGATTAACAACACCAATCTAATTTAACAGCATGAAATTTATTGATTACTTAATTATTTACATAGCCGCATCAGAGGGCTCCATAGATCGGTAAAGAACAAACCAGCAGAGACAGACAGGCTCAAATTAGTTCCCGGAGAAAACCACGAAGCCTTTCCATAATTAAAGGTAGTTATGGACAATGCTAGAGCAGTCTAGCATCGATCAACTGCAGATCATTTAAGTTACATCAGTTGAGGTGATGTTAGGAAAACAGCGAGACCAAATGGACCTTGTGGCACCAAAACGAAATTAGATTAACTCGTGAATGCCACACGTCGTTTCATTGCCATGCCCGAAAAAGTGTTGAGATAAATTGCATTTCTGCATATCATGCAAAAAAAGGAGGGAGAGGGTGAAAAACCCGAGGGCAGGCGGTGAAGGTGACTTTTAAGTCCAAATAGTTTGACTCAAGGAAATTGCCAACGATTTAGCTGCCAGCAATGCTCAGGATTTTCGCAGGTAATTATTATTCACGGAGGAATTTCGCAACCTCTTGGATGTGAGGGAAATACTGAAGGAGGGATAAAACTTTTTAGGAATGTGGGCCAGCCAGGAATGGACTCTGATCGAGGAGATCCGGACGGATCCGACAGCCAAGGTTACTTGAGTGACCTTGGGGTAGTCCCGCTGCTTTTGCGAAACATTCAGAAAAACTAGGACGGAATGGGGTTAAGAAACCGGACTGATCAAGTCTGCAATTCATCGATATTTTGTCTAAAAATGCCCGGATCAGGTTCCTTCTTCCTTTCTTACATAATACAAATCTTCCTTTTTTTGCTGAGCTGCACCACAGGGGCTGATGATAAAACGGAAGCAATCCACTTTCCAGGAACTGGTTATTTTTAAGTATATAATTTGGAACTCCACGTTCTTACGTTACTATGCTAGAAAAGGCATTTATTAGTAGACGGGGGGGGGGTTCCGTCGCTCAGCACGCTTCACCAACTCGGTTAAAACCCTTACATCGTTATTTCCAGAACACGCTAAGCCCGTTCAATCAAAATCAGATCCTTACCGTGGTCCTTAAACCAGCATAAATCTGTTTATGGGTTGATTGATCGCGGCTTACCTCTTTGGCGAATAAACCTGGTTCGTTTACAGTGCACTGTATTTTGGACACCTAGAAGAAAATTAATTTGCGTGGAAAGAGTAAACTCCTTCCAGCCTTTCAATACCCGGATGATACTAGAAGAAAAAAAAAAGATTGCGGGGGGGGGGGATCCATTGGAGCTTTTCAGTTGCTGAAGGTCTGCGCCGATCCAGCCGAGATTCGGTTTAGCCTCGCTTGTGCCCCCCCTCCCTCCTCCCTTGAGAAAAGCTGGTTCTCCAGGGAGGAATCGAAGCAAATTGCATAGGCCTTGAAAGGAGACGAAAGAAAACCTAAAACCACCACTGCAGCTCAAATTAGCTGGGGATTATGGGGGCTGTGGTACCGGTATCTGAAGGGCCGAAAGCTTAAAAGTTACAAATCTTGAATTCACCAGACTTAAAACATAAAACCTTCCTTATGGGCTGCTCAGAAGCGGACAATTGTCGGAAAGGTCTTAAAGATCCTCCTTGCAACCCAGGAATTTACTTCTGAGTAAACGAGGAGGAGGAGGAAGGGGTTACCGCGCTGCCCTTGAAGGAAAGGCCAAAATCATTTGCCATTCCTGCACGGCCGCCGTACAAGGATTTCTTCCGAATAAATATGCTCAGGATTTTGCCGAGCAACCAGATTCTTCCCCGCGTTATTATACTGTATTTCGGGACCCCGCTTTTTGAGGCGGTGTAACCCGCACAACGCCTTCACCCGGTTCACGCGTCTGCCTTAGCCCTAAATCGACCGCAACTGGCTGCGTTTTACACCCACGCTGAGCCCGGCCAAAAGCCGCGCCAGGAAACGTGGGAACCCAACCAGGGAATATTCCCAATCGACGCCGCTTTGCTTTTTACCCTGTTCTACCCGGACTGCCTGCCGCTCGCTTAGACGCCGTTCCTTGGGCTTGGTTCCTAGTTTCCAAAGACCCCATCGGAAGTGAGAGAGAGGGCGGACTCCGTCGAGTCGAAATACTGAGGATGGCACCGGGCTGGGGGGGTGGGGGGAGCCGAACTGGCGGGGCTCCTGCCAGCGAAACGGGCGAACGAACCGCCGCACCTGCTTCCCCCGCAGGCTCGAGAGGAGGGGGAGGCCCGATCTCTCCAGGTGTGAAGAAGAGCAGCTTCCTTGGGATCGGAGCTGCAAAGCTCCCTTTAATTCTTCGGCAGGAGAATTCCCAACCCCACGCCATCCCAGAGCCAGGAGCTGTTGGCCGGCTCGAGGGACAGGAGACCTCGCCGGCTTCGGAGAAAGAGGGGCGGGGACGGGAAGGGGCAACACCCACCCCCGCCGTCTGGAAAGGCTTGAAGCCCAGGGCAGGGCGGGGTCGAGGGAACGACGGGGCGGAGCTTGCCTGGCCACCCGCAGCAATTAAAGCTGAACTTTGGATGAACTAATTGATCGTAAAGACCAAGGTAAAGTGGGCAGCGACCTGGGGGCGAGGATGGGTATAAAAGGGGTCCCCGTAGCGGGGCTCAGCCCTTGCGCTCCGTTGCTCGCCGAGAAGGGAGGCAACTTTGTGCCCGGCTCCAGCCGTGGAAGCCAGGCGGCCCGAACCAAGCATGGGCTTCTCCTTTCTGCTGGTCAGCGCCCTGGTCCTGGTGCCGCTCTTGCTCTGCCTGGCCTCTCTGAAGCTCTGGCACTTCTATTGCCTGCGGGGCCGCGATCCCGCCTGCCCCCTGCCGCTGCCGCCGGGCACCATGGGGCTGCCCTTCCTGGGGGAAACTCTCCAGCTGGTGCTGCAGGTAAGGCGAGGAAGGCGGCGCCTTCCACGCTTGGGGAGCCCCGGGGCGGAGGACGGCGGGGGGGCGGGGGGGAAACCCGATCCAAGCGCCGGGGCTCCGCTCCACTCCACCGCTGGCTCCTTTTTCCCTTCCTTCCCAGCGTCGGAAATTCCTGTCGACGAAGCGTCGCCAATACGGCCACATCTACAAGACGCACCTCTTCGGGAGGCCGACGGTGCGGGTGATGGGGGTGGAGAACGTGCGGCACATCCTCTTGGGTGAGCACCGTCTGGTGGCGGTGCACTGGCCGGCTTCGGTGCGCATCATCCTGGGCTCCGGCTGCCTCTCCAACCTGCACGACGGTCAGCACAAGCATCGCAAGAAGGTCAGCGGGTTGGGGAAAGGGGATCCTTCCCTTCAGGGGCGAAAGCAGCCCCTTGATCGGCCGGGGCTTTTCGGCCATGGGAAAAGAAGGTCGGCCTCTGCCTACCTTAAAGGCAGAGGAAGGTTTGTTGCAGGAGCTGGATTCCGTAGAGTAGAGTAGAATTGAGTAGAGAAGAGTAGAACTGAATAGAGAAAAGAGTAACTGAGTAGAATAGAATGGAGTAGAGTAGAATTGAATAGGGTAGAATAAAATGTAGAATTCTTTATTGGCCAAATGTGATTGGACACACAAAGAATTTGTCTCCAATGCATATGCTCTCAGTGTACATAAAAGAAATTATCAAAGTAGGTGCATTTTTGTGTGTGTATGCATGACTGCATGCACGTATGTGTGCCTATATGCATGCACACACATTATGTATGTGTGGCAGGGCAACCGAAGGACCAGATTCTGAACTGAAAACCTTTACCCTGAAGTCGGATGAAGTTTTAAGGAGAGCGGCTAAGCCCAGTTCTTATGTGTGTCATGCGTCTTTTAGCTTGTATCTTCTTTAGCCAAAAGAAGGGGGGGAAAGCCCTCGTATTCAGCTGCGGAGGAACCTACTTCGGAGCAAATGGGGCCATTGTAAAAGGGAGAAGGGAAAGCCGCAGAGGAGGATCTTAAAACGCACCTGGGGAAGGTCCTTCCCCATAAAACAGGCTCCCATAAAACGAATGGTGCCTTTGAGAGCTCTTTTTCCAGAAGCAACGGGGGCAATCTAGAGACCATAAAGAGGGGTTGGCGCCCCGACCCTCCACATCTTAAGACTTAAGATTAAACCCCTTCCTCCCCTTTTCCAAAGTATTTCCTTTGCTTTCAAGTGGTTGGACGGTGTGCCAAAAAAAAGGGGGGACGTACAGTCCAGGGATATTAAAAATTGCAATCATTTTCTGGCGATTAGTTGTAGAAGATTTGGAAAGAGGGAGGTTTTGTCCTGATTTGTATTTTAACACAATCGTATCTTGGCCACACTGGCCCTTCTCTGCCCTGCTAGAGGAAAATTGCTGAAGTCTATTAATTAATTAATTAATTGCTTACAAGATAATAGGTATAAGTGAAAACATAATTATGAATACATGGATACATATAAAAAAAATAAAAAAAATAAAAGAAACAATAAGACAGGGACGGTAGGCAGGCACGTTGGTGCGCTTATGGACACCCCCTACAAGTTTCTCCTAGGCATGTCAATTTTAAAATAATAGTTTCTTGGCTCTTGTTCCTTTTTAGTCCACTTCTAGGTATGCAGTTTCATGTTTTTTGAGACTTTTTCTGATGGCAGATAAATTCTCCCAGGCTGGTTCTGAGAACTTTTTAAACTAATCAACAATTGAGTTGCATGAAGATTACACAGATACATCATGCAGAAGATATTGTGATGATGGATCTTGCTGGCAGGCAAAACCATTTTGGGGGCAGGCCAGAAAGGAACAAAAGCCTTTCCCCCCTTTGCAACCAGCATCACATGATTCACATCAAAAGATTTTTTGTTGTCTGCTATCTTAAGGGTGAGGTCAGCTGATCTTTGTGGGTATGTTCCAAATACCCACAACCAACCTACTGTGGGTTGGCAGTGATGATGAAGTAGAAGTGGAGTAAGGACTGGCAGTGGGGGATGGTTTTTATGATGGTTTGATCATGTCTTGGGGATGAATGCATAAATTGTCCTTTTTTACACACACATCTCCTGGCAACTTGGTTTCCATAATGACCTTGTTACATTCCCTTCAACTCATCCCCAACTTGTATCTAAAGTCACTTCTTGATGTTTGAATTTTAAAGTAGCATTCTCCATCCTATCCCAAATGCAGTTTTTGTGATGGATTCTATCTGGCATGCTTTGCTGTTCTGTTTGGTTGACGGTACTGTCAGAGCTTGGGTCCTATCAATTCTTATTGTCTCTTTTAAGTGAGTGTTGGTCAGCTTTTTCCCTCAGCCTACTGGACATTGTTATCCTTGTCCATTTTGGCTTAAAAGTGCCCATCATTCAAAACAACCAACTTAAATGAACCTCGTGCTACCATAGAGAGAGTAATTGGTAGATTCCTCCCCCCATTGGTAGAGGAAACAAATAAATCCGCCAGTCCTTCTTCTTAATTTGATCTGCATTGGATATATAAGGAGGTAAGGATAAGTACCATTTGTGAGTCCAACATCTCTGGCAGAACAGAGATAGGAAATTTTGTATGTGTTTTTGTGTGTAGGTAGGAGAAACAATTCAATTTATGTTGGATTTTTTTTTTTTTTTGTCCTGGCTCAAGGAGTAGAAGATGGCATTTTAGCTAGGTTTTGAGGAAGAGTACTCAGCCATGGAAAAGATCCTGGAAACAAAGAGAGACAAATATAGGATCTATTCTATATCCTACCTCCCAGAACCTAAGATCACTAAAGCAGTTCTGAGATAAGCAAATATGTTCAGAATTTGGATTCTAAGCTTGGAGATTATTGAACTGTACTGAGTTCCCTACGAAAAGCCAGATCTATATTTTGGCTGCTCTTGAGCTATTGGGATCATTTAGAAAAGTCAAATTATTTAACTCAAAACAAATCATTCCTCTTTGGAACATAAATGATTCCCTTAAAAAGGACAACACCTCATTGCTTTTAGTTCCCAAAGTCTTCCTTAGACCCTAGTTTTATCCTCGGTGCATTAATTTTTGGAAGCCTACTTGGATTCAGCTGGATTTTCATTTCAGTATATGAACTCAGGGGCTGTTCAAGCTATTTGGATTCTGAAGGGGCATTCAGATAGTTTTTCTCTAATCATACTGCAAGTTTTATTGCCTCCCCATGAAACAGTTTATTGTGCTCAGAATAATCTATGGATCACTCTGGGTTAAAATGATCCAGCTTTAGAAAATGAAAAAGAAGCAAACACTATTCATCCAATGGAGACTTTGGGCAGGTTTAATAATTCAGCCATAGCCTCCAAACTTTCACCAAACTGAGGTGATTAATAATAATATGATCTCCTATTCCATTTTCAGGTGATCATGAAAGCTTTCTCCCGTGAAGCCTTGGAACATTACACCCCGGTCATCCAGGAGGAGGTGTGTGCTTGCTTGAAGCAATGGCTCTTGGCTAGTTCTGCTCGTGGCACTTGCCTATTGGTATACCCGGAAGTTAAGCGCCTCATGTTCCGGATTGCAATGCGCATTCTACTGGGATTCCAGCCCAAGGAGGCAGGCTCCAAGAGTGAGCAGCAGCTGGTGGACACCTTTGAAGAGATGATCCGCAACCTTTTCTCCCTGCCAATTTATGCACCTTTCAGTGGCTTATATAAGGTAAAGATGTGAAGTCTGGCTTTATTTACGGACTTTAGGTGATGGGATAGAAATACTGTAGGGCAGGATGTCTATGGGGATTCTCAGAGCTGAAGAAGCTTCTTGGATGAGAAACAAAACATCATGAAAGAAAAAAACAGAAAGTCTAGTTGCTTCTTGAAAAAGCACCTTTGGGCCTAACCTTGGCCACTTGAAGACTCGTGGACTTCAACTCCCACAATTCCCCAACCACCTAGGAAGTGAAGTCCACAAGTCTTAAAAGTTACCAAAGTTGGACACTCCTGCTTTAGCTCTGTGTTTCTCAGATCATGAGCACAGTCCTATGTTAAAAGACTCAAAACCTCTGTTCCCAGGGTTTGAAAGCACGGAACGTCATCCATGCCAAAATTGAGGAGATCATTCGAGTGAAATTGGCCGAGAAGGAGCCCTCCAATGGTTATAAAGATGTGTTGCAGCTATTGATAGAGCACACCCAAAGCAGAGGGGAGCAGCTCAACATGCAGGTGAGTCTTTCAGCACCTGCCTGGAAGTCTCCAAAGTCCAATTCTTTGAAGGGAATGATGACTGTTCTGCCTAGTTTTTCCTTTTGGCCAAATGGGAAAAGCTGGCTGGCTGGCAGGGAACTGGTAGAAAATAATGTTCTTTGTGAGTGTTTCTGACATATAAGGTCTTCCTCCCAAATTTTGTATGCAAGTCTTCAGGATATCTGCTAATTTTAAATTAGAGCCAAAAGTAATGGAGAATAGCTTCCTCCAGATAGATACTCCAGAAATTCAGTAGTAGGCTTGAGATCAAGAAAAGCTGTGTTTTATTGTGGGAGGGAAAATTAATTAGAAGGATACTGAGAAGAGCCTCGGTGGCTCAGTGGTTAGAGTGCAGAACTTCAAGCTACTTCTGCTGCAATTTGGCAGATCGAATCTCACCAGGCTCAAGGTTGACTTAGTCTTCCATCCTTCCAAGGTGGGTAAAATGAGGAACCAGATTGTTGGGGTCAAGACTCTGTAAACTGCTTAGAGCACTATAAGGTGGTATGTAAGTCTAAGTGCTATTGCTATAAATATTTCTTTTTTAGAGCATTTTCCTCTCGACTCCTGTACTTGTGAAAGTCATATCTGCTGATCTGCTGCCCTAGGTGGCATCTGGCATGGCTAGTTTCCCATCAACTGAGTGGATATATATATTTCCAGAAGTCTAATCCTGAAGCAGATGTAGATGTTCACTTCAGTGAAATAACTCTTATCCTCACAAAAGCCCAGAAGAGGGAGTTACTTGTCTTTGGTCTTCTGATGGATGTTTTTCTTTTCATTAAGTGCAATCCTAGAAATCTAACTTTGCTATATGCCAAGGATTTCAGCATGCAGAGGTCCTAGATTTTTCTTCAACTTTGTGCTGAGGTTCATTAGGTGAACGGGTGCACATTTTTTCTCAGAAATAAGCCTTGCATAACTGGCATTCTTTCTAATTTAGCATTTATAGGATAAAGTGGTTCCCAATCTGAAAAGGGCTATAATCCAAGAAACCAAACCTTTCAATTGCTTGAATTTTATTCAATGGCTGGATGAGAGTAGGAAAGAAGGCACCTGCATCAGCCATGAAAGGCTTTGGGAGAAAGGGTGAAGCCATAGGAAGGAAGTTTATGTGGAACTTCCTGGATGGAAAGGAGGAATGGGTGATACAGTTCTAAAGAAAAGGACCATCAGCATGATGATTCTTCCAACCAAACAACACTTTTGAATGCAGACTTTGGGATATGGCTCTCAGTATCTGCCTGCAAAAGAACTTGACTTGAAAATATCTTGTCATGCAAAATACAACCTGATCACTTTCTTTGTTTCCTTCCTCTAAAGGAGCTAAAGGAATCAGCAACCGAACTTCTCTTTGGCGGGCATGAGACCACAGCTAGTGCAGCCACGTCCTTGCTTACCTACCTCAGCCTTCACCCTCAAGTGCTACAAAAAGTGAGAAAGGAATTGCAAGAGAAGGTGAGTCTTGCTTTCAAGGTCTAGGCAAGAAGCTTGGACAGGGCATGAAGCAGAATGACCTGGCCCAAAAAGCACAGATCCAGGTAGTGGTTAGCTGTAGCCTTTTTAATTGATTTTAATCATGAATTGAATCAGTCCAGATATTGTTATTTATTAAAGATGGCTACTTTTTATTGGCTGAGGGTCACAGTTAAATCTTTAGAGGGTTGCAAATTGATTATGATCATATGGCATGCAGAGTTAAGATTACTTTGTGGTTTTAAAAATATAACCTGCCCATATTTAGGTCTTACAATTGCAGTTCTCATGTGTTTCCAGCTTCAAAAATGGTAAGAAAATACAAAGTCTATTTTTATTAAAATAATCAGTGAGGGCCCTGTAGTTGACAGAAAGTCCTCAGTGTTGCATGAACTGTAACTCTGTGTGTATATATACACGCATATTCAAGTACTTTTGATTAAATCTTCTATTGGATGGCTTAATCCAATGATGGAACTAAACAATGCAGTAACCCATGCAATTTACATGGAGTATTTTGCTCTGTTTTCAAATTAGGCAAAAAAGTATTTAGCCTCTTGATTGTATAGTATTCCAGGAAACCCAACCACATGAGCAAAAATCTTTTGGGCTCCTGGGAAAAAAATGCAATGTAGCAGGAAGGCTGAAAAAAAAGAAAAGAAAGTAAATTAAACTAGATTTGTGCACAGAAAAGTCTGGTAATGCTTTGTCTACAGGGGTTTCTTTCTCCGTGAATAACCTGTTTGAGAGATGCTGCACATTTTTTGAATTTCTATTAACCTAATAAGTCTCTGCTTTACATCTCTTCTAATATTTATCATGATATATCCTCTGCTTCTAGGGATTATTGGGCAATTGCAGTCAAGAGAAGCTTTTGGGAATGGAAGTGCTGGAGCAGCTGAAATACACTGGCTGTGTTGTCAAAGAGACGATCCGACTGAGCCCACCAGTTCCAGGAGGGTTCAGAGTGGCCCTCAAAACTTTTGAGCTTAATGTAAGTAAGAGATCATGAAGTTTGTGACTTCCTAAATGCATCTCCTGTGAAAGGCTGATGATTTAGAAGATTTTTAATTTTCAAAATGTATTTTAATACTTCTCAGTCTGAAACATTTTATGTATGGAAGAGCTTGTTTTGGCTGATCCATGGCCTGAACCAAAAGATGATGTTTGAGATGTTTCAGTTCATGCATGGAATGGAAAGATCCATGAATGGCTTTGCTCTGCAAAGAAGTGGCTGGGTGAGGAGAAGTGAGAATTAGCATTGGGCCATTCATAACAATGGCTTAGGTGAGGAAAGACATTGGGAAAATTTAGGGCTGCAACCTGGTGAAAGGAGAGAAGGAAATGTACAGTCTTGGCTTTCAAATTTGATTTTGCCTCAACAATCTGAATTGGATTTATGTTTCAGTTGTGCTGAATTATGGCTGATTTGAAATGGCTCAGTCACATTTCCAGCACACAACATTAAACATGTTCATCTGTTTTGTGCACACCTGTAATGCTTAGGCTCGAAACTAAGAATGTCATTAACTAAGCTGACTGTATCATTATCAAAGGACAAGAGGAGGTATTCAATCCATTGAGCAATAAATGCCCCTTGCCACTATAATAAAAATAAATGTTCAGAGATGTCCTTCCTCCTACAGTCCATTATGCAATGGAGCAGGGCATCTGTTGAAAACTAATTTTCCTATTCTGGTGTCAGGTGTCATTTTTGACAGAGAGATGGTGGTTTGGGTATTATTATGACTTGTGATTCTTGTGGAATTAAATAAGGGACAATTTAATACCGTAGAGTACACTGTACTAAATATTTCTTGGGGATTTCAAAAATCTACTTCATAAATGTAAAGCAATAGAAATAGTCAGGAAAATCATATTGTGTTGTAATGAACACCCACACACTTTAAATAGGTATTAGACTACTTTTTTTATTCTTGAAAGTTGCTTCTCCAATGGTGTAATAACTCATGGCATTACCATAATTTGTTTGGTTGTGTTAGGATAAATTTCTGCATTGGCAATCCATTCACTGATGAAGAGAGAAATAGATGGGTTAATAAGATGCTAACATTATGTATAATTACACACATACACATACACATACAGATATATGCAGGTTGGATGGGGTATCACCTCCTTCTGAGCAGAAGATTACTTTTACTTGTATTTGATAGGTCCCAAATGCTTGTTGTATGTGCATAGGAAGTAATACTTGAAATTATGTCTATCTCTCACCGTAATCAATTCTGAAGAATAACCACACAAAGAAGCTTGGTTCTATGCATGCGTCATTCTTGGTGGGTTAGAGTATAGCCTGGAGACTTAGACCTATATGACAAGATGTGGTTTATATCTCTAATATCTCATTAAGATGGAATGTTTTAATCATCTTTACCATCCTGTGGTAAAGTTCATTGTTCAAAATGGCCACCTTTCTATGTGATGCTTGTAATTGCAACCATCTCAACGGGTGCCCTCTTTCTATGTTGAAATTGCAGTTTTTGGAATTCCCTCAGTCAACATGGCCTTCAGCCAAGCTGCAGAAGGCTATTGTACACCATACTTGCTCATAGAAATCATTGAATGTCAGTCTTTGCCCTAGTGACCTTCCCTCCATAAGTGCAGT
Source organism: Laticauda colubrina (assembly GCA_015471245.1). Taxonomy (NCBI): domain Eukaryota; kingdom Metazoa; phylum Chordata; class Lepidosauria; order Squamata; family Elapidae; genus Laticauda; species Laticauda colubrina. Next base: position 30,170,993 of record BLBF01000016.1, on the reverse strand, counting down.
AACTTGGGTAAACTTCGAGCTTTGCAAAAGTATAAATTGGGGAAATAAAATGTTTAGAATTACCTGAGTTGCAATATTTAGATAATTAGTTAGATGGAATTGCCCTCTCCTTCGAAGTAAGTAATCTTTGTAATGGTTCTTTTGATAATTTGTTCAATTATGTATATGCTGTTAGGAAGCAGTGATGGACAGGGCATTTGGTGAAAAGTGGTTGGTTCTACAAAGCAAATGCCTACAACACTGGTTTGCGTCATTATTTGTCTGTTTCTTATAGGGATACCAGATTCCAAAAGGCTGGAATGTCATATATAGCATCAGTGACACTCACAACGTCGCAGAACTTTTCACCAACAAGGAAGAATTCAACCCTGATCGTTTCATGGCTCCTTTCCCAGAAGATGCGTCACGATTTAGTTTCATTCCTTTCGGGGGAGGCTTAAGAAGCTGTGTGGGCAAAGAGTTTGCCAAACTTCTTCTCAAAATCTTCACCGTTGAGTTGACTCGGAACTGTGATTGGCAGCTTTTAAATGGACCTCCAGTAATGAAGACCGGCCCAACTGTTTATCCAGCAGACAATCTGCCTACAAAATTTACCACTTTCAAAGGTTGAGATGAAGGAATTCCATTTAAAGCTTGCATGGTGGCTTTCTATAATGTCTTACGTTCAATGTTGTACAATTAACTTTATATAAAGTTGTAATAGTTATTTATAAAGTATTCTTTTAAAAATGTTTCTTATATTAAACTTAGGCTTTTTAAAAAAAAACGTTATAATTGCGGAACCTCGGGGTTCATAACTGGATAATTTTATTTCTATAAAAATAAAGTTTTATTTAAGAAACGTATTCAAACCTTTTTTTTTTAAGTAATTATAGGGGAATATTGGAGAATTTGTGTACGTTTAAGAACAGTTTTGAAGACTAATATTTATCACCTTTAGAGACCATTGCAATTATGAAGCAGTCTCAGCATGTCAAAAAGACAAAAAAACCCACACACAAACATTTAAAGAACACAGTTAAAATTAAATTTGACTCTGTTATCCAGTATCATAACCAAGACATCCTTCAGAGTCCAGAAGATTCCATGGTGAACTGCTCATGGGAAGTGGTCCAAAAGGGACTCCACTGGTTGTATGCTGGGAGATTGTTCCCAAGCTCTGATGTCACTTCTGAGAAGTGGTTCTGAGTCTTGGGTCCCTTCACATCCACAAAATGAACAACCTGCTAGGAATGTCGATGGAGATTCTCAGTCATCCAGGTCATGGTTATCCCAAAGGTGCTTTTTCAAGAGGCAACTGGACTTTCTGGTTTTTCTTTGAAGACGTTTCGCTTCTTATCCAAGAAGGTTTTTTAGTTCTGAAGAAGCCTCTTGGATGAGAAGTGAAACATCTTCAGAGAAAAACCAGAAAGTCCAGTTGCCTCTTGAAAAAGCACCTTCGGGAAAACTGCTAGCAACTTCTCCCGAGGATAGACTGGACTGGTTGGGCTGATTTCAATGAGAAATATGGCTCTGCAGGTAACTGCAAAATACGACATACTTCACTTAATCCTCCAAGGAAATATTGAAGGCAAACAAGGTCCAGGCAGAAGAAGAACATCATGGCTTTAAAATCTAAGAGACTGGTTTGGACAAAACTCAACAGCCCTTTTTCATACAGCTGTTGATAAAAATACGAACACCAACATGATTGCCAACGTCCAATGACTGATATGGCACAAGGAGAAAGTAACTGCAATAAGCCATCTACAGTGGTGGGATTCAAATAATTTAACAACCAGTTCTCTGCCTTAATGATTTCTTCCAACAACCAGTTCACCAAACTTCTCAGAAAGTTAACAGCCGGTTCTCCAGAAGTGGTTCGAACTGGCTGAATCCCACCAATGGCCATGTAGGGCTTGATAGGTTAGCATCAGCAAATTGTACCCCAAAGCCTACTAGTAACCAGCGAAGGGCTAACAGCAGTGGTACCTGTTCCCACTGTCAAATGCAGACTAGTGCATGGCCCAGGGCATTTCAAACCCACTGCAATTTCCCAAAGGTCTGAAGACAAGTCCATACGGAGCAGGTTTCAGTTATCTGACAAAGATACAATTACTGTAGCAAGGTCCTCCTTCCCCAGGTTGTATCACAGCCGATGTACAAGAAAAATTAAGGAAAGTCCTCCTGGCTACAACCTCTTATATGTAATCCTTGACTTGCAACCACTTATTTAGCAATGGTTCAATGGCACTGAAAGTGGTAACTTATGAAAGGTCTTCACACTTAGGCCGTCACAGCGTCTCCCTGGTCACATGATCAAAACTGGAGTATTTGGCAAGCAGCATGCATTTAGAATAGAATAGAATACTTTATTGGCCAAGTGTGATTGGACACACAAGACATTTGTCCTGGTGTAAATACTCTCATTATAGATAAAGAAAAGATACATTTGTTAAGAATCAAGAATCATCAGGTGCAACACTTAATAATAGTCATAGGGTACAATCAACAATCAAATCATACTAGGAAACAGTTAATATAAATCGTAAGGATACAAGCAACAAAGTTACAGTCATACAGTCACAAGTGAGAGGGGATGGGTGATAAGGAGTGATGAGAAAATTAACAGTAATAGTAGTGTACACTTTGTAAATAGTTGAACAGTTTTGAGGGAATTATTTGTTCAGCAGAGTGATGGCTTTCGGGGAAAAAACTGTTCTTTTACTATGTCTTCAGGGTCATGGGGGGTCCTGTGACCCTCCCAGCTGGGTTTTGACAAGCAAAGTCAATGAGGGGAAGCTGGATTCACTTAACTGCATGATTTGCTTAACAACCATGGCATAAAAAAGGTCATAAAATTGACCATGACTCATTGCTTTGCAGTGAAAATTCTGTTGTGGTTATAAGTCAAGATGCTGCACGCCCAAAAGCAAGCTCAAATTACAGAACTCTTTCCGTCAGGGATAATGCCATTCTACCTAACTCCAACTTGCTTGGATTCAATTGAAGAGTGGTTTGTCCCACACAGACCCTTGTAGCTTTGAAGTATTGAACCAGGACTTCAAGGTTGTGATGTATCATCTACACATTATATGAAACCTGAAAATGACTCCTACCATGCCTACAATCTCCAACATCTGCAGGTGGTCCAGAAGGGTGCCATATTGCACATCACTGAAAGGTTTCCTTTCACATCCTGACATGGTCATGACAATGCTGTCTCCATTACATGCATAAGCTTGTGCCTTGACTAAAAAAGATCCAAATAAACAATTTTCTCTAGGGTAGATCCTGTCAAACTCCTGGCCTGTGGGCCAGATGTGTCATGTGCCAGCCATGCCCATGCCCATTTTTGCAAAGGGGAGAGGAAAGTCCCAATAAGTCATGTGATTAATTTTGTATTGTAGTGTATTGTATACTAAGGTTCTTTCTAAAAATATATTCAAGAGAGAGGATGTCCTCAATATTTTTATAACTGATTTAAGAATGATAAAAGAAATACCCTGATACTTAATTATAGCTTTCCAGAAAGTGAAAATGAGTAATATTTGTACCATTAAATTTGTTAGACCTCTATGGATAGGTTTATGAATCACAGTAAGTCATAATGAAACATTCTGGATTTAGTGGGATATATGAACCAACCCATTTAGTATAAGCTTTGGTTCATGGCTTAATGCAATATACGCATTCAGCCAATTGTAATGTTTTCAAGCAAGCTATGGATTAGTATGGTATTTAGAATTGCACTTGGGTAATTCTTGACAGCAAATCATCTATGGCAGGGGTCCCCAAACTTTAAGACTTGTGTACTTGTGTCTGCTGGCTGGAGAATTCTGGGAGTTGAAGTCCATAAGTTGCCAAGTTTGGAGACCTGCCTTAAGCATGTACAGAGTGGGACACACACACACGTTGCCCTTTCCTCAATGGCTCTGGAGTTCTGCTTAATCAGAATATACCTATACCAGGCCATGAATCTGCCCGCTAACAAAGTCAATAGTATTGCCCTGTTGTATCCTTGATAAAAATATACTAGAAGACAGATTCATTATGGACTATCTCTGATATGAATTCCTCATAGACAACCCCAATAAAATCTAAACCTTGGACCAGTTTGCTTTCTGTATTTGAAGAATTCATGCATGGAATGGAAATCTTTTGCATAAATTATTGCATATGGTCCAAAACCATGGATCAAAAGAATTAGATTTATTTTGCCACCATTAAGGTCTTGGAGAAAATATTCAAATGTTGTGATGTGACTATACATACAAAGATCAGAACTATGCAAGCCATAGTCTTCCCTGTGACACTCTATGGAAGCAAACAGAGGGCTGTGAAAATATTTACAGACCCCATCACATCCAGGACATAAACTGTTTCAACTCCTTCCCTCAAAACGATGCTATAGAGCACTGGACAACTAGACATCAGAACAGTTTTTTTTCCTAAAAGCCATCACTCTGCTAAACAAATAATTCCCTCAACACTGTCCAATTATTTACAAAGTCTGCACTACTATTACTGTTAATCTTCTCACCGCTCCTTATCACCCATCCCTTCCCACTTGTGACTGTATGACTGTAACTTGTTGCTTGTATCCTTTTGATTTTTATTGACAGTTTCCTTGTATGATTTGATTGCTTATTGTACCCTATGACTATCATTAAGTGTTGTACCTCATGATTCTCGACTCTTGAAGAATGTATCTTTTCTTTTATTTATACTGAGAGCATTTACACCAAGACAAATTCCTTGTGTGTCCAGTCACACTTGGACAATAAAGAATTCTATTCTATTCTATTCTATTCTATTCTATTCTATTCTATTCTAT
>BLBF01000016.1:30150674-30166167 GCA_015471245.1 Laticauda colubrina | reverse complement strand
ATTCTATTCTATTCTATTCTATTCTATTCTATTCTATTCTATTCTATTCTATTCTTTAAAGAAGCATAATAGGCAATGTATTCATGTCTTTGAACTTCAATGTTGGAAAAGACGCCTGAGAATATAATGAAGATGCAAAAAAAACAACAACAACAATGGATCATCAAACAAATCAACCCAGAGTTCTCACCTGAGGCACTAATGACCAGATTTAAATTATCCTACTTTGGACACCTTATGCAAAGATCTAATTCTCCGGGAAAGGTCTTAAATCTTGGAAAGAGAAGGAGAGGATGACCAGCAGCAAAATGGATGGACTCTGTTACTGTGGTGCTGAATGCAGCATTAGTAAAAATGGATGGGACAGGCTGGAGAATAGATCATCATGGAGAAAACTTAAGTGGTGGCTCTGAGTCAAAAATAACTTGACTGCACATAATCAATCAATAAGAGTGGCCCTCAGATGTGGTTGAACTTTTCACAGGTCGTGCTAGTAGCCATTACTGAGATTTGTACTCTACTGACATCTTCCCAACCTTAAAAAAAAAGCCTTCCTATTGCACCTGGGGAAAAGCACAGAACAATATGCATCAAAAATATTTATTCATGCTTTTTACATATTTATCCACATTTCATATTGTTTTTATTGTAACCCATTGTTGCACTGGATTGCAAATTTCTGCTATGCCGATTACATTTCTGCTACAAAACTCTTGTATGCTTGTTCTACTCTTGAACCGTCTGTCCAAATTCAACCCACATATGCTGGTGAATGAGGTAATAATCAATCAAACCACTACTTACAGCCTGGTCATTTGCTTCTCTCCCCATTGCCTTATCTGGCTTTTGAAAGAGAGATAAATTCCATGAACAAAGTTCTATGAATGGCTAGTTTTCATCCATGGCAACTATAGGAAGCTACTTGATCAACACAGGTAATACATAACTGAGTAACAGCTGTTCCTCTGCAGAAACAGTAGAATGCTGTTCCTTAATATCGTCTTGATAGTATTCTGATTGCAGCTGATATGGAGTTATGTGGACTTCTGGTTTAATCCACTGTTTGCTTACCAAAATTTTGAATATTTCATGCTTCTGGTGGTGTTTGCTCAGGTTGATAAGGGCTATTTTCTTGCTTGGTAAAAAAAAAACATGGGCATCTAGTCTCTTTTGGGTCAGCCTTTATCAGAAAGTTGAACTACTAGGTTGTAGGTCAGCAGATTTTTCATCCTATTGGCTCTAATACGTCCTTCACCTACCTTGGAATCTCCTTTTTTCCCTCCCAGCTTATGGCTGTAAATAAAAAACACAGTCATATGGTACATGTGTGTCTGAGATGGATAAAATGGCCCAGGAATGACCTTCTGAACCTTGGCTAACCTTAAAGACATACATTCGGTCAACATTTCTACCTCAACTGCAGTTGTGGCCTTCACTAAGCACTTCAGTGTTAGCATGGAGGCAATTTAGCTGGGTCAATAGTTAAAAAAAACAACAGTTTTTCGCCATACATCATTCCGTCCATGCAAATAAAACACAATCTGTTGAACTATTGAGTGTTTCAAGTGTGCTGAGCAGATATGATTTTCCTTCTTCCACAGGAGGAGAAGCTTTCAGCATACTCAAAGTAACTGTTGAGGCCACCTACTAACTACGTTTCTGCAATTGTTTTTAGTTTTAGGAACATTTGGGATTTTTTACACAGGGTGAAATGTTTTGAAAAAAAAAATCCAGTCTTCTTTTTCTTGGATCAACACTATAATCCACAGGAAAGTTTGCCCCTGCCTTTTAAGTGTATCACACTAAAAAAAGGATGTTATAGAACTGAAAAAAGTATAGAAATGAACAGCCAGTATTTTCAAGGAACTGGAATAAAGTTCCTACAATAGTCAAGATTAGCTAACTTGGTAGAAAGAGGAGGAAGTAAAGCTAAGATATCAAGAAAGTTTTTCTGCTTTTGCCTGAGTTTTGGGATTTAATGATATTAAATGATATTCACATAATTATTTCATTTTGTCACACAGATTAAAAAAAACCATTAACACAGGTAAATTCTGTCAATGCAAGATGTAGTAAGACCAGAGGTGGTATTCAGCAGGTTCTGACCAGTTCCAAGATAAAAGCATATAAGCATCTTCACACCGACTGTTGTGGAAACAGAAGTGGAAGGATACATCCATGTCCATGTTATGGGCTACCATGGATATCTACAAAGGTGGTAAAAGGAGGCTAGACATCACACCCCATGACATAATCATGACTTCTATGGAATGCTCTCTAAGGTTGACTTCTGAGAGCAGAAAACTGAATTCACCAGTCTTTGATCTGATCTTTCATACTTAAAATATTAAATAGTAACTTCAAAAAAATGAATTCCCTTCCTGGTATTACTTTAAAATGTAGCCTGTGCTTTCTACACTTGGGACACCAAAATCTTGACCATTGGCTTCCTCCAACCAAGCCGTTGGTATGACTTATTGGAGCCATTCCAAATGTTGCCACCAAGTGGTGATTTTTAATGCCAGAAAGAATAAATTAATAAATATATGGAAGATACTGATAACTATTCAATTGGAAAAAATCAAATTCTGTTTTTGCTTTGCGTCTGACCATCTTTTCATCCTAGCCTCATCTATTATGAGGAGCATGGTGATGAGATTGAGATGACTGGAACCAGACTGGCTTGGTTCTACAATTAGATCATGCAGAAATAGATTATGCAGAAATATACTGTGAAACCTTTTGTGTATTGCAGACTTTTACTAATAGGTAATGAGGCTACCGGACAGGCAAGAATTCTCTCGGAGTTACAGTGCATCAGGGAAAGCCTCATTGTCAAACATCCTGAATTGTTCGAGAAACACTCGTTCTAAGCAGAACAACATGCTGACGGGTGGCATGCAGTTAATTTTAAAGTTTGGAGAGTTTATGATCTCACAAACTCTTTTTATAATATATGGTCAAGAGTTACATAACTTGTGGGTCATCACCTGAGTATTTCCCACCACGGTTACAGGTAGTTACATAAACAGAAGCACAAATACTATATGCAGCTACATTCATGAAGACATAAGTGGTATGTAAAGACTACTATCTCTAATGCTTTCTATTAGTAGAATGCTTTCTTATTGCCCATATAATTCCCTTCTTGTAATTGCAGGATCTGTTTCTCTTTAATCTTGGAGTTGCCAGTTTAGAGAAATATTATATAGATGGATTTCCTGGTCTAATTATTATAGTCCTAGGGTAAATAGCAATAGGCAGGGGTGTTCACAGGGCTGATCAACAAAAGTCATGATGGTATCCATGATGATGTGATCAAAACTCTGCCTGTTTTGTACATGTTTTGGAACTTTGCTTGCACAGTTGGATTGCGAATTTTGACTTTTTTTTAACCATTCCCTGCAGATGTTCCTACCAGTAATAGTAGAAGCAGCACTAGCAGCAGAGGTGATATTCAGCAGATTCTAACCAATTCTGGAGAACCGGTGGTGGAAATTTTGAGTAGTTTGGAGAACCAGCAAATAGCACCTCTGACTGGCCCCGCCCCCATCTATTCTCTTGCTTCCCAAGTCCCAGCAGTTCGGCTGGGTCTTCTTTTGTTGCCCTGCACAGGAGAACGGAGCTGGAAAGCAGGTCAGTGGGGTGGGGAGGGAATGGGATTTTGCAGTAACCTGCCCCTGCCACACCCATCAAGCCACACCCACCAAGCCACTCCCACAGAATCGGTAGTAAAATTTTTTGAATCCCACCACTGACTAGCAGCAGTCTGCCCCATAAAAGGAAGATGGAGCTTCAAGCATGAATAAATGCTTCAATTATTTCTTTTTATAGTAAGCTTTCTTTTCTGTGATGGCTTATTGATGGTTTTCAAAACCAGTTTAATCTTTTTGGGAAACATTTCCCTCTGGGTCAGGAGTTCCTAAACGTTGTGCCATCACACTTCTCTTTTACATATAATCCACGCACTTTCCCTAAAAATCCAAACACCACAATGAACATAAAAGAACAGTTGCCCTGTTTCCAATGACTGCAAGGAAGATACAAGTCAAATGGCAGTGTTAATATTGGAGGGGATTATTGCATCGATACGATTGCTATAATTTTATATGTATTTTGATAAAAGCCATGGTTGCAAGTAACCATTTAAATACAAAGATAAAAAAACTGTGAAAACCATTACAGTGAAATTTTGGGAAATGTTGATTTCTTGTGAAAATGTGACTCAAAAGTTTCTTCACATCATTCCTGGACTCTGCCTGGACTCCAGGGAGCTACACTTCATAGTTGAGGAAGCCTCAGAGATGCAGAAGTTGGAACTGAATTAGTTGCCTAAAGTGCTTTTGTGAAAGTCTGTGGATTTTTTTTACATTTGTTGTCTTGCGTGAAGCTCTTGCTTTTAATGCCAGCTATGGTTCTGGTTCTGCCAAAATGTATTAATGGTGGACCCAGGTAATTGCCAGGACTATTAAACTATTTCAAAAGCACCTTAATTTCTGGCACCTTAATGACACCTTAATAGAATAGAATATAACTCTTTATTGGCCAAGTGTGATTGGACACACAAGGAATTTGTCTCCAGTGCATAAGCTCTCAGTGTACATGCAAACAACAAGTGATAAATCATATCACAGTCATCATAAAAAGTACATTTGTCATGAGCATAAGATACAAAACTTAGTGATAGTAACAGGATGCTAAATAAGCAATCAACATAAAACATACTGGGATACTAAGTAAAACAATATAAATCATAAGATACAAACAACAAAATTATAGTCATAAGATAAGTAGATAAGTAATAGGAAAGATGAGAAGAATAATAGTAATACAGTCTTAATAAATAGTTTGACAGTGTTGTGGGAATTAGTTGTTTAACAGGGTGATGGCATGTGGGCAAAAAACTGTCCTTGTGTCTAGTTATTCTGGTGTGCAGTGACCTATAGGGTCAACTTGAGGGTAGAAGTTGAAACAGTTTATGTCCAGGATGTGAGGGGTCTATAAAAAACATAAGCATTAATATCTCTACCATCCCATACTTCCTGAATTTAGCCAACTTAAGAAAGTGTATTGAAGGAAGAGCACATGTGAAGGTATATCAACATTTTTCAACTGAATGGATCGGTTTCATGCATCTGATGATGATGGGCGCCAGGCCAGAACTTTATGTATCTTTAAGATGATGCAGATCTCTTTGTAGTTTTTTTTTTTTACTATGATGGTCTAATGCAGCTATCTCTCTAAAATGTATCTGCTAATTACATTATGTACGGATTGCAATTATCCCATGCTGGCTCACTCACATATCTTTGCATATAGATATACTTTTAACAATTGCTGCCTCAATACAGCAATAACAATAACAGTTCAATAGGTGTAATAATTCCTGGCTGAAAATCTCTTAAGATCAAAGTGCTTTACAAGGATGGGTTATATTTTCTGCAAAACTTCAAAGCTAGTTGGAGGAAGCATCTAGGAAATGGGGGATGGATGGGCAATTTTGGCAGTCAGCCTAGTTCAAGTTATCTTCCCCTTCCTATTTATATATGTGAGCATTATATAGATCACCCATAAAAGTATCTTTCTGTTTACCTGCAGAAGTTATTAACGTTACAGATGGAAAATCAGGAAGACAAATGGCAGCAAACTCAGAAAAAGCCATTTTCAGGACCAGGGCGCCCAAAGTGTTTTATAAATCAACATGAAAAATGATAACATGAAAAGTTGCATGAATTATGCAGTCTTCATCATGGTAGGGAAATGAATGCAACTTCATGGATGGGTTTGAGATGAAATATTTAACTGTTTCCATTTGGAAACAGATGGATATAATGATCAGTGTTTTAATTACTTTGAACCTATTTTATTTCCAAAAGTAGCTGGCAGCAAAATAAAATTTAAAAAGTCTGCATTGGACACTTCAAGGCTCCATTCAAAAGCTATCTGTCACTACAGAGGAGATTAATATTGGTAAGAAAGAACACAGACTTGTAATTCCCAATGAACTCAGCACAACCTTGTTTATCTGAATGGCCTAGAAACTTCTGAAAGTTTTCGGAAAAATCCAACCTTGCTCAAGGGCATTGGAGTTTTACAATGAGTTTAAAACATGAAAGGGGCGATAACCAAGACTGTAGAAGATAAGAAGTATCTTGATTGAACAGACCAAATGTCTAATCATTCATATGTTCCTGGAAAGGTGAATAAACTTGATATTCTTTTTGGCGTTATGGAATAGAAGTTCTTTGAAAGTGCTCAGATTAATAGTGTTTAATGTTTCTGCTAATCAAAATTTTAACTTGTCCATGGGATTTGGCTCATGAAGACTAGCAGTTTTCCCATGAGTGTCTACTTTGTTGTTTTCATAAGATTGCATATGTACAGACAACCAAGAACCCATAATTAAAACTTAGTCTAAGCCAAAGGATTTTCATTAGACATTGGCAAACAAACTTTCTATTCTCAGAGTGAGCCAAGCTACAAATTCACCAACCACATGTTTAGCAGAGTATGCAAGGGTATCTTTTTAGAGCAAACATAGGAAAAGACTTTTTTAATGATAGTTTTTATTCAACGATAGATGAAAAGAAAAAAATTAACAGAAAGTAATAATTAAGATGTGAAAAAAAGAGAAAAAGTAAAGAAAGAGACAACAAAGCCAAATATAAAGAAAAAAATAGAAATGATTTCTGATTTTACAAGTATACAAGTAGTTATAAATATAAATTTAAATTGATTTCTTAGTGTAAGGTTACAACACAACTTTCATTTTTTGAAATTATTTTTTCTAATTATCAAACTCATGCATAATGGTTTCAGTTTTTTTGGTTTTATGCAAGAAGTTCAACAGAGGTTTCCAACTGGGATTCAACAAAGGAAAAGTCTGATAATACAACTTTAAGGTCTGAAGATAGTAGCATTGTTTCCATCTAGAAATTCACCTCAGTACAAATTGGCTTACTCCTAACATTACTACCACAAAGAATGAGAGGACGGATTTTAGTTTGTTACAATCTTCTTTCAATCTGGCATCTACCAAAGCTTTGGATTTTAACTCTCACAATTCTCAAACACCATAAATGAATGGAATTTGGATGGTGCTAAGTAAAGAAGCTTTTTAAAAAATATCCTTTCCAAAATACATTAAAAACTGGAGTCATACCGACTTTATTCACACATAACACAAAGCTATGATATAGTTCTAGTTTATTTATTTAAAGAACATGCATGGTTGCCGATCTCATATAATGATCCTAGGCAGCTCAAACCAACTGTAAAAATAAGAATAATAACAAAACCACCCCTCCTACTTGGCACCAAACCAACCACGCTATTAGCTTCCTGACTCAACCCCCATCCCAGCCCAGCACTTGGGGGGAAAGCTAAATCTTCATGGCCTTCTGGAAGGTTAAAAGATAGAGACTTTCGAATCTCATGTGGGAGGTGACGACAAAGGACTGAGGTGGCTACAGATAAGACATGCCTCCAAGGTCCCATCTGAAGAAGCACTTAAGGGAGGGGACCTGGAATGTTCCCAATTTATCTGACCATAATACGGTTGCATAGATACTCTTGGAAAGAGACACTGTGATATTACTTGTTTAGTTTTAACAGATTTGGTACTTGACGTCCCCCTGATATTTATGAACTCTACTATATGACTTGGTGTGTATCAGATTGCTAAATTCTATCAAACAAACTGTAGTTTGTGGATAATAGGCGATATGAACTTTGTCTTTCAAAGGCTTGTTTGTCTCTTGTCTGAAATGTTTAAAAATACTTGTTTTCTTTTTTAAAGCTCTGAATCTGTATCTTTCTGAACCAATTTGTAGGCAACTGATTTGATTCCAACCACTTCAAAAATCACCTCTGAGTTTTGTTTTCTTCTACCTGATTCGTGGAGACAGCCTGGAGAAGCCACTGCAATTTTCTTGGCAAGGTTTTTCAGCAGTGGTTTGCACTGCCTCCTTCCCAGAGGAGAGGGGGAGAGAGTGATTGGCCCAAGGTCACCCAGCTGGTTTTGTGCTTCAGGGCAGAACTAGAACTCATGGTTTCCCAGTTTCCAGCCTGATGGCTTAATCTCCACATCAAACTGGTTCTAACTTCGAATTAGAAGGAGAACTTCAGCCAATTCATTATATTGTTTGATGATATGCATGCATGCTGTTTTTGTCTCATTTGCATATTACATCTGTAAAATGTACACTTTAAAATATGTTGTACAATGCTTGCTTATTTTCAGGTAAGTGTGCAGAAAATTTCAGAATGAATGATGTAACTTCTTTTTTTTTTAAAAAAAAGGGGTTCATAAAATCAAATGATCATATCTATCCATTTTCTGAAGCCACCATTAGAATCCTCTTCTGTGCTTTAATTTCTTTTTTTTTTTTTAATGATTTTCTCTTCCATGCATTTAACCAAAAAAGGAAGCCAAAAAAAAAAAAAAAATTGGCTAAAGACTCCAAGAAAACAAATGCAAACTCCTACACATGTCCCTGGAAACTTTGGTGGTCTGCAGGTCATTCATCTTTTCACCTTTTCTGAACCTGAAAATAATCCTTGACATGAAAGCTAATAAGAAACACTCTGCACAAAACCCAGCATTACCTAGGTCACAAGGAAGGAGTCTGGGGTTAAGGAAGGAATACATCCTAAACGTCAAGAAAGAAGTAGAATTCCGAAGGCATTTTTTTTTTTTTCCTTCTGTTGCCTGGCCATTTCTCTCCAGTCGGGCTCACATGGTTGTGATTTACAGTATGGGCTCAACTGTTGACACCTTTATGTCCCTCCTCCCTATCCCAGCAGGCCCCACAGACACAGCCATGATCGATGCTGGTGAACTTTTCCTCTGATTACCTTCTGGAGAACTTTCCCATCATCTATTGTTTTCCACCAGAGTGGAGGACAAAACCAGTTCTTTGCCTTCCACCCTGTACTTTCGCTCAACTAGCTGTTTTGCTCCATCTTTAAAGCTATGTGCAGAATTTATTACAGCCAATTGAAAGAGGTTTTTAAGCTCTTCAAGGCTTTACCCCACTGCCTGAACTTAAAATGGTCCAAAGTAAATCAACATAATGGCTGCCCGCCTAACATTGTCCCAGGGAGGGCTTTTATACACGCTGTTGTCTAGTCATTCAGAACATTTAATGGAAAACATAAAAAGAGCAGGAGCTGGTTGACTTTGTCTTCCTTCAGTATACTGTATTAAAGTAAACAAAGAATGAACACCCTAGGCTTGATTAGGCAAATTGAATGGGAGGAGGCCATGGAAGCATTCCACTTATTTTGGGTAGATGATGAGAATATATTGCTGGTATATATGGTGCCACCATCTGAGATTTAGCTCAGAAATACCTTCGTTCACTGCATGTCTCATCAGTATGCAGCCTTGCTCTTGCTGTAGGACAAGGCAGGGAGGTTGTAGGAGAAACTGGGGGTGTGGGATCCGGAAGAAAGAAAGTTGCCAATATTTGTTGCTGCTTCTAATGCTGTGCCTTAAGCACAACTCTAGTTTAGAAATAGTGACTTGCCCAGCAGATACGGAGCAGGCAAAAGAAAAAAAAAAAAGGCAGAAAAGGCATCCTGTGTTAACAGAATGCTAATATTCAGTAGGTCCTCCCATGAGGCTGAGTGAAGGAGCTGTTTCAGATATGATTTTGGTCATCAATGAAGCATTCCTTGATGGCCAACCTCACACCTAAAACAGTTCCTTCACTTATTCAATTTGGGATTCTTGTTTTCGTCTTTTAATTGTTAGGGATTGGAGATCAGCGGTGGATTTCTTGTTTCACATCTCATGCAGTTGGATGGATGGTCATTTGTTGTACTACTTCAGGCCACAAAATGTCTTCAGGCCACAATCCTGATCTTCGTATAGATGAAAAGAGTGGACAACTATGGGGGATGCTTGCAGAGCCATCCAGGTTTTACACTTTGCTAACCATTTTCAATTTCCAAACATTAGGAGCATTCAAAAGTTGCAACATGCCTTGGGGTTTATAAAGATTTTGGGTTACTTTAATATAATTTTGATGTGCTTGGTAAGTAGCTACATAAGTATAACTGCTTCATATTTGTTTGTTTCATTTGAATAATAATGATTCTGCAGCTTGTTGGCAAATTTGCTTGCCTGACTGATTTTATAACTTTGTCACTTTACAGGTGGCTTGGGAAACCAAAACATGAGGGTTAGCTAAGGGTGACTCTTATAGAGATATTCCACCTGGAAATAAGGAGAAACTTTCTGACAGTGAGAACAATCAACCAATGGAACAGCTTGACCTCAGAAGTTGTGGGAGTGCCATCACTTGAGACCTTCAAGAAGATATTGGACTGCCATTTGTCAGAAATGGTGTACGGTCTTCCGCTTGGGCGGGGGGTTGGACTAGATGATCTACAAGGTTCCTTCCAACTCTGATTATCTGTTATCTAATTGAGAGCTGTCAGACAAAGTAATGTGATGGACCAGATTCTTGTGTAAAATAAGAGGCATATTTTTGCAATTTCTTTACCCATAAGGTTAGAAAGGTTTAATATTTTAATGTGGACAAACATATACTGTATATTCTCTCTTCATGAATGCTCTGCACATCCAATCTGATTTTAAACAACAAGGCTGATAGTTTATTAATTCCTTTATGAGTCCAATTAAATACCCAAGTATGCTGAATTCACACATATTAGGAAATACTTCCTTGGACTTTGGTAATACCTTGTGTGTGTATATATATACGTTATTTTCCATTTGAATAACTAATCCTCCAGAACAGAAGGGAAGAAGCTAGAAGAGAGACCAATCTGTTGAGTGCCCATTTTATGCTTTGTTATATATGCAAGACTATCAAACAATGCTAAAATTCCAAGATTCCATATAAACTATGAAGGACATAAGGTGGGAAGGAGGGGTTTTGTTGGGGGGACTTTGAGAGTCTGTTGGTGATTACAAGGACAGTCCATGCAGCTTTCTTCGTTTACTAGTCAATGACTTAAATACATTTTTCTTGACATGATTTTGGAAGGGGTTTGTTATTGCCTTCTTCCTAAGGCTGGGTAAGTACATAGCCTGTGCAAAGTCACACTGATAGTTTTGTGCCTAAGGTACAAGGTTTTCTGGTTTCTAGCCCAGGGAATTCAATCGCTACTCCAAACTGGCTCTCTTACTTTGGTCAGGAGCTTTCCATATTTGGATACAAATGTCCTGTCTCCACAGTTGGACAAATGAAATATTTGCATTATTCTACCCCTAGGCTGATGGCTATTTAAATTAAAACACAGGCCACTTGAGATAATGGAGCAAATAAACGATCACATAAAACATTTTTAATATGTTATTTTATTTTATTTATTTTATTTTAGGAAATATATTTTGCTGCCTATTTGCATATGGCAACTCAAGATGGCTTAGAATTAATAATCACATAATACATTAATAAAATAACATAATATCCCCCATCATGGGCTGAGACATACAGCTGAGTATCATCAGCATATTGGTGATACCTCAGTCCATGGTGATGGGTGATCTCACCCAGCAGCTTCATACAAATGTTGAACAGGAGCGGAGAGAGTACCAAACCCTGCAGAACCCTGCAAAGCACTGGGCGAGGGCTGGATCTCTTGCCTCCTATCAACACTGACTGAGAGTAGCCACAGAGGAAGGAAGTGAGCCAGGATAGCACAGGGCCTCCCACTCCCATCCCCTGAAGCCGCTCCAGAAGAATGCCATGGTTGATGGTATCAAAAGCGTTATCTTGTTCCAGAGGATGTTTCATTTAGTTGCTTCTGTAAAACAGCAAGACTCTGGGGAGATTATAGACAATGTTTACTCATTTACAAGCACTTGAGGAGGTAGGTTCAGGGAGCAGAAAAGTCAAGATGTTGGCTATGACTGTGCTCAAAGCCCATCTCTTTATTATGTGTGCTGCAAGGACATTCCTCCCTTCCTTTCCCTGACAACTCCTAGGGTTCATCCTCTTTAGCCAGTCTTCCAAGGAGGAAGCAGTTTGGTGGCTTTTCAGTTTTCCCTCATAGGCGCCATGAAACTAATTAACACAACTTGAAATCAAGGTTTAGATATGCATATGCATGTATATTTTTGAAAAAAAATCCCTTTTTGTGTGGATTGGATTAGGATTATGGTGATGATTGTAGGAATGGGGGGAGAGGAACAAAATCACATTCTCTGCTCCTCCTTTTCAGCATGTTGAAGCTGGTGAAAGTCAAGATCATTATAACTGTAGGAACAACAGTAGCAGCCTGGAACTACCTCAATCTCATTGTTTTGAGTTAGACTAGTTAACTCTGTATCATTCTCTATGCTGCATTAAGTAATTCAGTACCTAAATCAAATGGAAAGCTAATTCACCACATGGACTGGTGCTGAAGATGGGAAACGGAACCAATTTGTGGAACCAATGATGGCTGACACTTTGCTAAAGACCAATTATTCTGTATCTGGTTCTTGCCAAAGGAGTTCAGCCCCTAATGCTGTTCAGCAATCATGGTTCTCAGTATTTATTCATTTAATTTGCATTGTACCCACATCTGGAAGGTACCAGATCAAGGAAGGATGTGTTGTGGCCCGCCAGTGCCCAGCAGAGTTTGCAGCAGATTCGGACAATGGGGAGGACAGTGGGGAAGAACATAGGCCAGTCCTGGAGTCTGGGGAAGGCTCTGAGGCAGAGATGGGGCATCAGAGGCAGAGATGGGGCCAAGGCCATCCGACAGTTATCAGCTGCCTTCAGAGTCGGAGATCAGTGGGGCAGAAGAACATTTGGAGCCTGTTCCCAATGTGTGCATGCGCAGAGCTGCCAGGAGAAGGGAACAGTTAAGGGATAAGGGTCAACTCAGCAGTAAAGGCACAGGTGGACAGTGAATGCCCCCCCCTCCCTTAGGGAATAAATAGGAGCAAACAGAGAGTGGTGTTTGCAGGAGACAGTTAATTCATTTAATTCATGTGAAGATTTGTTCATGACTCGCAGAGACCCCTTGCCAAGTATTTTTTTGTATATAATGAAAAGAAATACTAGGAAAAAAAAACTTCTGGGAACAAGGGCCCTTTGAGCTGTCTTTCTTTTGGAAGGGTTCCCCACACCCCCTCTAAGCTGAAACCAAAAGGCCGGATGTGAAATTGGTCTGTTTTGCAAAACTATTTTCGATTCAACTTTTTGGACCAACTATTCTCCAAGTCATTTTAAAATGAAGTGTTGGGACCAATAAGAAAGTACATCACAAATATAGAATTGCAGAATTAAAAGGGATCCTTTTGAACTAGGATAGGTATCAATGCACAGGGGTTAATAACTCTAATGAGTTTAATGTCTGAGACAAGGGAAGCAACATTTTAATCTGGCGCCTAGTGTTGGCGCCTGATGGACTTTTTGCAGATTGCTTAAGACCCATTAAGTTAAGGACTGCTTTGTACTGAAGCATCTTTGCATGAGCCATTTGTACACTGTAGATAATTTTTTTTCATACACTCAGATCTTTCCCCATCTTCTCTGGTTTAGAGATAACTATGTCAGTCCTTGATTTCATCTGGTTTTTCCTTGAAATCCATACCTCTCATGATTCATGCTCTTTCAACTTCTCTTTTTTGTCAGATTTAATTAGTTTAATTGTGTTTCTTTTGAAGGACAACATTGAGTAGGACAAGGAAGTGAAAGGTGCCCTAATATCTGCAAATTGAAGTACATGTTCTTCACACAATGAGGTTATGTACAAGTGTGTTGGTTTTATTGGAGATCAACCAGATCCAGCTTAGGCCTGGTGTTGAGGGGACATTTAACTCTTCCCTCTCATGTATATCCCCTTCCCATTTGCTCTCCAAGTAACATCTAGCACTATTTTGAATTCAACAATTGGCATTGAACAATTGGCACCAAGAAAATTCGTTGTGTGTCCAATCACAATTGACCAATAAAGAATTCTATTCTATTCTATTCTATTCTATTCTATTCTATTCTATTCTATTCTGTTCTGTTCTGTTCTGTTCTGTTCTATTCTATTCTATTCTATTCTATTCTATTCTATTCTATTCTATTCTATTCTATTCTATTCTATTGGTTAAGTACAAAGCAAGGCTACCAATTCCTAGGGATAACTGTAAATAGGGAATTTGGGCACAAACTTCACAATTAGAATTGGAAATTGTAAACTTCTCTTTCAATAGCTCTTTTAATCAGGACTGGTTTAAAAAATAAGCAGTGTATTTTCAAAATTAAAAAAACCCACAAAATTATATGGTAAATACCATGTAGTTTGAACCATTAATATTTATTCTCTGACACATGCATGGAGCTAAAGTATTTGAAGAACCATGCAGAATGCATTTAATGTGAAGATTTGTACAGTAAAAGTTAATCTACCTATTAAGAGAGCAAGATAACTATTGTTTTGATAATCCTTAATGATGGCTGATCAGCCTCTGCTTAATAACTTCTAATGATGTAAAGTTTACTATTTTCCAGGGTGAATGTAAGGAATCTCCATTAAGGTTCCACTGAACTCAACTTCTTGGTATTTGAATCCATTGCTCTGGATCATAACTTCTAGAGCAGTGGATCCTAACTGTGTTCTCCAAATGGATTTTATATCCCGTAATTCCTTGCTAATTGCCTGGGAAATCTAGAACCCAATACATTTGCAGGCATCAAATTGGAAATGTTACCAAAGAACAATTTCAGAGGTGGCATTCAGCAGGTTCTGACCAGTTCTTGAGAACCGGTAGCAGAAATTTTGAGTAGTTCGGAGAACCAGCAAATCCCACCTCTGACTGGAGATTTTACTGTATCCTTCCCCTGCCACGCCCACCAAGCCACGCCCACAGAACTGGTAGTAAAAAATTTTGAATCCCACCATGATTTTAATCATCTCTGGCCTTTAATTGCTTGTTCCTTAGATATTTCCATGGCCAAAGCATACATCCCCTCTCATGGTATATTATTAATTTCTTCTACAGAAATAGACAAAGATGGAGTTAATTTGAATAAATTTATGGTCTTCAAATTGGTTTATATTTTATGGATTGCACATGTGTTTACTTTCCTTTTGTTGGAAATGCATTGCACTTGAAATATTTCAGTCTTTTAAAACCTTCACCAGTTTTGGCCGCTTACTTTCATTAGCTAAAAAGCACAAATAAATAGAATACAATGAATTTATCCATAGAAACTTGGGGGAGAAGCAGTATTTTATATAGGGGAAAGGCACACCTGAGCTCATCTGGGGAAAGCAAATAAATAAATAATATAATATGTAGATAAGCTTGAAAACAACAAAGGATCCTGTTTTACTGCAAAGACTGAAAATAAATTATTCACTACTATGTTTTACTCTTGCTATTTAAAAAGCATAAGATTTCAAGACAGTTCTAATCCACCAGCAGTAATATTATGATTATGATTAGAAATAACTATTTCTTATCGTTTCCCTTCTTCTTGCAGGATCTTCCTTCCTTCCTTCCTTCCTTCCTTCCTTCCTTCCTTCCTTCCTT
>BLBF01000016.1:30119732-30150664 GCA_015471245.1 Laticauda colubrina | reverse complement strand
CTTCCTTCCTTCCTTCCTTCCTTCCTTCCTTCCTTCCTTCCTTCCTTCCTTCCTTCCTTCCTTCCTCTCTCTTTCTTTCCATACTTCAAATGTATTAATACTGCTACAAACAGAACCATTATTCTTAAGACATGATTGCTTTCTTGTAGGAAGTATAAAGCCTAAATGAGTAAAGGCTAGGTCCCACTGGCCGACGGATACAAAACTTATGCATAAAGGACACAGCAGACGAGCAAAATTTCGGGGGTGGCTCCATCCGTTGTCATCCACTCCAAAAAGTGGCGAAAATTTGCATAAACAGAACAGAAAAGAACGGATGTGGGTAGTATGTAGTGGGAATGTTAAGCGGATGTTCATAGGAAGCCTAGCAGATGACAGCGGATGGAAACGGATGACACATCCGAAGGGGTTCCAGGGGAGAATTGCGAAGCAGACACATAGCGGAAGGGGCAGGTGCATAGCGGATGAAACAGATGCATCACAGACGCCTATAGGAAACAAAGCGGATGCCGCGTGGATGTATATCAGATGCAAAGCTTTCACTGCGCATGCTGGGAGTATGAATTGCATCCGCTCTGCAGATATAAAAGGATGCAGCACGCATGCAGTCAGCATTCAGGGGAAAGACATGCTGCCACATACATCCAGCAGGAACACCATGGTTCGTCAGTCAGGAAAGAAGTGGAAGCCCATACCTACTCGTTCCAGCCCTGGCAAGAAGGACAGAACCAGCATCCCACCCCCTGGCACTGACTCTGAAGCTGCTGCTGCTGCTGCTGCTGTGGTGGACCAGCCCCAAGGCCCTCAAAGCCCTGCTGCTGAAGGCCCTGCTGCTCAAGCCCCTGAAGGCCCTGCTGCTCAAGCCCTGAAGCCCCTGCTGAAGCCCCTGCCAGAGGGAGGAAGAGGCAAGGGAAGGAGAAGGGAGAGAGGAAACAGTACACCGTTTCTGAGAAACATGAGGATAAGGTGCTGGAATGGCTGAAGGAGAACGAGTACCTCTGGAGAAAGGGCCACAGACTCTATCGTGACACCAAGAAGAAGCAGGCAGCTTGGAGAGACGAGGCAGAGAGCCTGGGGTACACTGCAGAAGTACTCCTGGGATGGTGGAAGGACATGCACACCTGGTATGGCAAGCTACACCTCAAAAAATCCGGGCAGGCCGCTGTCAAGCTCACTGACCGGGAGATGTATGTCATGGCCAAGTGCAGTTTCCTGGAGGGTGAGATCCGCCACCGAGGAGCAGCCCCTCTGAGACCCCTCTCCCTCAGACAGCCCACAGACAGCCAGTCCTCTTCCAGCCAGGAGCCAGCTGCCCTGTCCAGGCAGGTGTCTTCAGAGGGGCCCACGGCAGAGACCCCCCCAACAGCTGCACTCCCCATGCTGGCGGACTTGGAGGATCCCCTGTCACAAATGGAGGAAGAAGCAGCAGCCACCAGAGGCCAACCCACCCCCACCCCCCAGCTCCAGAGGATGCAGGCAGAGAGGCAGACCGAAGGGCCAGAACCACAGTATGCTGTTGGAGATCAGGGACACAATGAAGACCAGTACAGAACTTCTCTCTCAGCTGGTCCACTTGGACCCACTCGGGCCGCAACACCTTCATCACCTATGTGAGCCACACCCTGAGGGACCTGCCCAAGGCCCAGTACCAAGTGATGAAGCAGAAGATCACAGCACTTCTGCATAACCCTCAAGGCCCAGCTGAAGCTGTTCCTACCCAGTCCAGGTCTGCTCCTCCATCCCAGGCGATGTCACAGCCCTTCCACGGCTTTCAACAGCCCCTCACCTACCAAGGCTCCGACTACCAGGACTTTCCACAGCAGAAGCAGAACTTCCCAGTCCAGGCCCAGGTTCATCTCATGCCACAGATGCCAGTCCTCAACCAGCTGCAGACCAGACAGCCCCACTACACTCCTCCTTCCTCCACCCCACAGCCAAGCCTGTCAACGGACAATCTGTCATCAGTAGTGGGCCTGACATCTCAAGTCCTTGATGAAGGGCCTCTCAACCTCACAGGACTGAGTCAGCTCTCGGACAGCTTCCTGAACACACCATCCCCTGTTGTACCCTTGGGGCCAAGCACCCCAATGGCGCCTCAGACCAGCACTCAAGCCACAGCCACCTCCACAGTCCCTGCCCGCTTAACAGCTGAGACCATGCACATGACTCAGAGTGACTGAGAATAGTGTCAGAGACTGAGTTGTTTACTTGTTAAGTTTATCTTTGCTTAAGACACTTTACTTGGTTCATTTTGCTTTTTTAATGAAGTCATAAAGTTTACCTAAGAAAGTTAATAAAGGTTATTTTTGCTTAACACACTTAATACAGTTTACTTGGTTCATTTTGCTTATTTAATAAAGTCATAAAGTTTACCTAAGAAAGTTAATAAAGGTTATCTTTGCTTAAGACACTTGGTTAATTTTTTTTTACTTAATAAAGTGTTGGTGAAAACTTTTAAAAAATGGTTAAGCCTTTGCATGCTTGTGGGATAGATAAGGATAGTTGTGGGATAGATAAACCTCCAGTGCAAGCATAGTGGGACTGTATGGTCCACCATCCCAGTGATCCAGATGATTTTCTCCCCCTTTTTATAGAAAATATCGGTTGTCCACTAGGTGTCCTTCTACATACTCTAGACATACTGCAGACATCCTAAATATACGAGATACATCCCAGATACAAACGTTTTGTCTGTTTTAATCCTTTATATACGAGATGCATACGCTTACATCCTTTCTATTTCCGTGCTACTAACGCTGTATAGACATTCCGTGCACCTTTCGATTCCTCCCCCTTTCCATTTTCAGCTGCAGCGGATGTGAGTTGCGAGGATGCCCAGAGGATGCAGAGAGGATACAGCGGACGTTTAACAGATGATAATGGACATAGAACATTTGTTGCCCATATATGTTGCGGATGTACATCGTACGCGGCGGAAAGTTCATCCATTCACAAAGTTTTGTGCAGCTCAAAACTTCTTGCGTGGATGAAATCACAGTTGACGGATGCTTGAGCAATAGAGCGTATGAAACACATATGCAGTGAGTACACAACGGATGCATAGCGTTTTCCAGTGGATGGCAAGCTTTTTTTAACGTTTTACATTCTCTTTGCATCCGTAAGTGCAGTGGGACAGGGCCTTTAGAAATCACTCTATGACACACAAGAAAGCATTTAACTCATCCAGAATTTGACCTGTTTGATTTGTCTGACTGAAGGTTCTTTCCCATGGTTGACTTGAAGCGATTTTTCACCCATCCGACCTTAGTTGCTTCCATTCTAGTAACTGTGGTCACCAGTTCTTCTTTCAAAGTTATGGGTGACAAAATAGATGTTACAGAACTTAATATATTTTAAAACAAGGAAGAAAATTTATTTTAATGCAGGTGCTGCAATAGAAAACTTAAGCATATCTCACTCATAAACTGAGAATAAGGTAAAGATGACATCACAGTGACTTAAGGCCCTGTCACATTGGCCGACGGATGCAAAACGTTTGTAAAAAGGACACAGCGGATGAGAAAATGTTCCATCCGTTGTTATCTGCTCTCAAAAGTGCCCCAAATTTGCATAACCAGAGCAGACAACAACGGAAAGGAACGGACGGGGGGAGGATATAGAGGGGATAGAAAGCGGATGCTCCACGGAAGCTTAGCGGATGGAAGCGGATGGGAGCGGATGGCACATCCGCAGGGCTTCCGGGGGAGCACAGCGAAGCGGACGTGCAGCGGAAAAAGCGGATGCAGAGCGGATGCCTAGCGGATGAAGCAGATGCAGAGCGGAAGCCTAGCGGAAGCCTAGCGGATGCACAGCGTTCACTATGCATGCGGGGAGGATGCATTGCGTCAGCCCCGTGGATATAAAGGGAAGCAGCTCGCAAGCAGGTCACCATTCAGAGGAAAGACCTGCTGCCAGACACAGCTTGCCAGCCAGCCAGCCGGCCAGCAAGCAAGCCAACAACCCAACAACCATGGGGAAGAAGAGAAAGCCTCAGCCATCAGCTGCCAGCCTGGCAAGAGGGACAGGGCCACCATCCCACCCCATGGCCCTGACTCTCCTTCTGCTGGGGCTTCTGCTGCTCGGGCTCGCTCTTCTGGTGCTGGAGCTTCTGCTGGCGCTGCTCATGGTGCTGGTGCTTCTGCTGGTGCTTACTCTGCTGGCACTGCTCCTGGTGCTGGGGCTTCTGCTGGTACTTACTCTGCTGGCACTGCTCCTGGTGCTGGGGCTTCTGCTGGGGCTTACTCTGCTGGCACTGCTCCTGGTGCTGGGGCTTCTGCTGGGGCTTACTCTGCTGGCACTGCTCCTGTTGCTGGGGCTTCTGCTGGGGCTTACTCTGCTGGTGCTGCTCCTGGTCCTGCTGGTGCTCCTGGTGCTGCTACTGCTGCTGCTGCTGCTGCTGCTGGTCCTGCTTTTGCTGCTACTGTTGTTGTTACTGCTGGTGGTGATGGTGGTGGTGTGGAGGAGCAGCCCCTACAACCTCGAAGCCCCTCTGATGAGGGCCCATATGGCCTTTCCAGAGGGAGGAAGAGGCAGACGCGTGAACGGGAGAGGAGGCAATACACCATAGAAGAGGAACATGAGGAGTAGGTGCTGGAGTGGCTGAGGGAGAATGAATATCTTTGGCGGAAGGGACACAGGCTCTATCGAGACACCAAGAGGAAGCAGGCTGCTTGGAGGGAGAAGGCAGAGAGCCTGGGCTACACTTCGGAGGTGCTCCTCAGCTGGTGGAAGCACATGCACACCTGGTACAGGAAGCTGCACCTCAAGAAATCTGGCCAGGCCGCGGTCAAGCTGACGGACAGAGAGAACTACGTCATGGCCAAGTGTAGCCTCCTGGAGGGTGAGATCTGCCACTGAGGAGAAGCCCCTCTCACAACCCTCTCTCTCAAGCAGCCTGCTGAGAGCCAGTCCTCTTCTGGCAAAGAGTCAACTCCTGTGTCCAGGCAGGTATCTGTGGAGTGTGCCACGACGGAGACCCCCCCCCGACAGCTGCACTACCCGTGGCGGAGCACGTGGAGGACCCCCTGACACAGTGGGAGCAAGGAGAGGGCACTTCCACCACAGGCCAACCCGCATCCACCCCCAGCTCCACCTCCACCGAAAGGCAGAGAGGCAGACCGGAGGGGCAGAGCCACACTGTCCTGCTGGAAATCAGGGACACCATCAGAAGCAGTGTAGATCTCCTCTCTCAGCTGGTACACACTGACGTCCCATCCTCCAACCGCAAGCCCTTCCTCACCTACATGAACCAGACTCTCATGAACATGTCGGAAACACAGTACCAGGTGGTGAAGGACAGGATCA
This sequence comes from Laticauda colubrina, assembly GCA_015471245.1. Lineage (NCBI taxonomy): Eukaryota > Metazoa > Chordata > Lepidosauria > Squamata > Elapidae > Laticauda > Laticauda colubrina. Next base: position 30,145,360 of record BLBF01000016.1, on the reverse strand, counting down.
CCGATCTTCTTCACAACCCTCCAGACCAAGCTGAACCTGCTCCCACCAAGTCCAGGCCTGCTCCTCCACCCCAGGTGATGTCACTGCCCTTCCAAGGCTTTCCACAGGCCCTCACCTACCAAGGCTACAGCTACCAGGAGGTCCAGCAGCACAGGCAGCCCTTCCCAGTCCAGGCACAGGTACATCGGACACCACCGATGCCACTGATGCCACCGATGCCACCCACGCCACCGATGCCAACCACACCACCGATGCCACCAACGCCTCACCTCACTCAGCTGCAGACCAGACATCCCCACTACACTGCTCCTTCCTCCACCCCACAGCCAAGCCCGGCCTCAGAACATCTGTCATCGGTTTTGGGGCTGACACCCCATGTCATGGAGAAAGGGCTCTCAACATCATGGGACTGAGCCAGCTGTCTGAGAGCTTCCTCCACACACCGTCCCCTGTTGTCCTCTCGGGGCCAGGCACCCCAATGGTGCCTCAGACCAGCACTCCAGCAGCAGCCACCTCCACAGCACCTGGACCCTTCACCCCTGAGACTCGGCACACCTCAGAGTGACCAAGAAGAGTGCCAGAGACTGGGTGGCTACCTGTTGACTTTATTTTTGCTTTGGACACTTGACTTGGGTCATTTTGCTTTTACAGCTTGTTATTAATAAAGATTATCTTTGCTTTACACACTTGCTTCATTTATTTTTTTCAATAAAGTCTTGGTGGAAACTTTAAAAAATGGTTTAAGCCTTTGCATGCTTGTGGGATGGGTTAAGATAGCAGTTGGATGGGCAGGGATACCTTTGGGATGGGCAATAGCTGTGGGATGGGCAGGGATACCTTTGGGATGGGTAATAGCTGTGGGATAGATAAACCTCCAGTAAAAGCATAGTGGGACTATATGGTCCACCCTCCCAGGTGCCACACCTTTGGCCCTTCATTATCAATAACAATGTAAGCATTGATCCACACATTTGAACATAAACACAACTCTTTATTTAAATGCCCTGTTCATTGTAGGCCCACTCAACATACATGGCTCAATCTCATCAGTGTGATGAGACAGGATGAAGGAAGCATCCATTAATCATCTATTATCCTGTCTTGCCACTCCACTGCTCCAGCTGGGGAGTTGTGCCAGTGTCTCAGGAGGTTGCACTGCTTCTTCCCTTCACGTGAGGCTCTGTTGGGGCCTTGCACATCCAGAGTGTCTATCAGGTTTCGCCCTTGCCTCCATTCCACAGGCTCCATGTCCCCATTGCCTTGCTGGAGGTCCATGAACCTGTTCTGCAACACTGGATAGCGGGTGCGCATGAGATTGTGCAGGATGCAGCAAGCTTCCACGATCCTCCTCACGGTCTCTGGGCGATGTTGCATGGTGGTGAGAAGTACCTGGAACCTGTTGGCCAGGATGCCAAAGACGTTCACCACCCGCCTTGCCCTGGACAGCCTGTGGTTGAAGATCTTCTCTTCATGGGTGAGGCATCTGGAGGTGTAGGGCTTCATGAGGTAGGTTCTGAGGGAGAAGGCGTCACCCCCCACAATGAAGTAGGGCACATCTTGTGTGTCGTTGGGCAGGGGGTCTGGATCTGGGAAGCCCATGATGAGGTTGCGTTCCAGCCCCTCCTTGAGGTGATTGGCATTGTATTCCTGGGCATCTGAAGCTGAGCTGTTGCCTGAAGCATTGATGTACATGAACTTGTAGTCAGCATCGACCATGGTGAAGAGGATGATGCTGAAGAAGCCCTTGTAGTTGAAATAAGTGGACCCTGACTTGGCTGCAGCTTTGCAGGCCACGTGCTTGCCATCTATGGCTCCAATGGTGTGGGGGAAGTTCCACTTCTGATACCACTGCTCTGCAACTTTCTTCCAGCCTTCTTCAGTGGAGGGGCACTGGAGGAGCTCCTCCGGTTATTCTACAATGATGGCCTGCACCACTTCTCTGACCTCAATGCTGATGGTGTTGTGTAGCACCCTCCAGCCATACTGCATGCTCCTGTACGTGGTCCCTGAGGCCACCTTGAGCCCAAGGTCCAGGCTGGGCCGGAGGTTGGTGCTCTGCTTGATCAACCTGGGTCTCAGCTGCTCCACAACTTCATCAAACATGGCTGGAGGCATCCTCATGAAGTTCTGGAATGCACGAGTGTCTTTGTTCCTCAGCTCCACCTCAGCTTGTTGTACAGTCCATACTCTGCTCTTCTCCCGATCCATCTTCGGACCCAGACACTTCTTGGCCGCCTCCTTTTCTTCCTGTAGAACAGGTGAAAGAGCCTGTAGATGGCTTTGCACTGTTGCAGAACGATGGTGGCTACTAAAAGGAGTGTGTTACAATCCATGGTGGAGATGACTGGATGCTGTGGAAGAGCAAGAGCAAGATGAAGGCTGAAGAAGTCTGCACAGCAGGGCTAATGGACTGAAAGTGAGATCCAGGTGAGTTCCTCCCCCTTTTTATAGGAAATATTGTTTTTTCGCTCAGTGTCCTTTTGCATCCTCTAGGCATCCTGCATACATCCTAAATATCCAAGATACATCCCCTCTGCGAACGTTTTTTCTGTTTTAATGCTTTGTATGCCCGCTTTCATCCTTTCTCCGTCCGTGCTACTAACACTGTGCGTCCGTTCCGCGTCCATTTCGCTTCCTCCCTGTGTCCGTTTTCCGCTGGAGCGGATGCGAGTTGCGCCGATGCGCAGCGGATGCCTAGCGGATATAGCGGATGCGTAACGGATGATGACGGATGTAGAACGGATGTTCCCCGTATGTGTTGCGGATGCAGAATGGATGCGTTGGATACATTTTCTGCTCAAAAAGTTTTGAGCAGCTCAAAACTTTTTGAGCGGATGGAACCTCAGTCGACGGGTGCTAGATGGATAGAGAGGATGAAAAATGGAGGCAGTGAGTACAGAACGGAAGCATCGCGTTAACCAAGGGATGGCAAGTGTTTCTCTCCGTTTTACATCCTCTTTCCATCCGTTGGTACAGTGTGACATGGGCTTTACTTGAAGCAGGAGGTTGTGAGGACATGTTTTAGATGAGCCTTAATGCTTATTATGAGTTGCTTTTCTTGTTTCTGTGTTTGTTGTCTTCCTGTTGTCTTCCTGTTTGACTGTGTTTTTTTTATATAGTTTGATTTGTCATTTGATTTCTTATGTCATAATTTGTCAGCCTTCAAGATCTTCTACTATTGCTTTGCATCTTTCGACTGCCATAAGTAACGGGGGGAGGAAGGGAAAGTCTGGGAAGTGAGCTGGAGGTGTTAAATTCTTCTCTTGTGTAAATGGGGGGGAAGCATACAATAGAGTTAGGTTTCTATTTCTTGCTTAGCTTTCTTTTCTCTGCGCAACTGCAGCCCGTTATCAAACTATGCCAAGGTCAACGGACAGAGGCCCCATCATCACCTGAAGATGCCCACATGATCATATTCACAACTTCTAATTGGAAGTGTCATCTGAACTATTGGGGGTGGGAACATTTCCATCACTTTGTATATGTGAATTGCGCACCTAATTTCTCAGATTCAGAATTCCTTGGTTGCTACCACTTCACTTTCAGTAAAAGATGTCTTTTCTCTAAACTAAAGAGTCTAAGTATTTCTTTCCTGGATTTTGAATGGAGCTCCACCTGACATAATTCATCTGTTTGCTACCCAGAGTCATTCTAAGTGGCAGCAAATGAATGAATGAAAAGGAATCAATAATGTTTGCACCATGACTAGATACAAATGGATAAAAGGCTGATGACGGACAGAGAGACTCTATAATAGGGGTCGTCAAAGTTGGCAACTTTAAGACTTGTGGACTTCAACTCCCAGAATTCTGGGAGTTGAAGTCCACAAGTCTTAAAGTTGCCAAGTTTGGAGACCTCTGCTCTACAATAACCACAATCTCTTTTTCCTTTTTTGTGAATGCTTTCACATAAAAGCCAATTGTAGATATGAAATGGAGAGGAACTGGAATTTATATTCTCCATTACTCACATTTTTTTTTGGGAAAAAATACTTTACTATGCGTAGAAAATAGACAGCTGATACAGTTATCACTACCAGACTGTATAAATGGCCTTTCTGCAACCTTTTGAAAGAACAAAAATTAAAAACCTTGCATATCGTTTTTACTTTGGAGAGTCAGAGAACTATAATGTTTTCTTTGGTCTAAACACATGTGCCCTCTTCCGTTACCGTACTTTCAAATGTTTCTGGCTTTTTGTACATTTTTCCAAGGTACAAAAATCTCTGCATCAAAATGATTTATTAACAAATGCAAACACACCATGCTTTATCGGGAACCTTTTATAGAGCATGTGTGAACTCCATTAGTTAAGTTATGGATCATAATTTTTCTGTGGACCTCAGTGGGATATCAGAATCTTTAATCTGGCTGGTTGATTCATTAGTTGAACATTAATCTTGACAATATAATTATATAATTTACATAATCTTCCTATGGCTGCCTTGAAACTCAATAGGTACCCAAACACCATACTGCAGCTATAAAATATCAGATATTTTCTTCTCTTCGGAGAGGATTTCTAAATCAAATGCTCTAGTCCATGGATGTCACAGTCTCAATGTCCCGTTGTCATCACGTGAAGTATCATGAATTTCCCCCCCTTGCTAAACTGGGGGTGGGCGTGGCCAGCACATGATGCATCCAATCTGTGGGTTGTGAATTTGACACCCCTGCTCCAGTCTATCATCAAACTGAATATAAATGGATAGGGAAAAGAAAATGGCTTTTTGAGGGGGAGTTTTATCCATTAATGTTCAGTGATAAGATCTTAAACTCTTCCTGCATTTCTCTACCTATAGTCTTATACTCCTTGTTGTTCTAACCCAGTGGTTGCTAACCTTTTTGCCAAAATTTAGCCAAAAATTGTGCACACGCTTGTATGCTCATGTTCACATGCCAGTACCCAGAAGGCAATGCGTGCCCCCCCACATCCCCTACGCATGCGCATGCAATCCCCACCCCCTGCCTCCCCCTTACCTGCATGGTTGGTTTGAGGCCTTTTTCAGCCTCCCAAAGGCTTGAGGAAGGCTTCTACAGGCTTCTGCAGGCTTTGCAGGCCGAAAACTAGCCGAGTTTCATTACTTCTGGTATTTTCGCATGCCATAGTTTCGCCATCACAGTTCTAACCTCTCTCGGTCCCTTAAGTCTTCTCATAGTTCTCTATTTTTTCTCTTTTTCCATTTCACTTCTTCTTGGATTGTATTCCTTTTTCTTCCATAGCAGATGATCTTGAGTCTCTTTCTTCTATTACTTCCCTCTCTTCTAATTCCTCTTCGCTGCCAATGTGCTGATGAAAAAATTTGCTTTATCCAAAGTGTCCATTCTATTTCTTTTATCTTGCCATGAGACCATTATACCTTCTGGTGTCAGCCAACTAAAATTAATATTGTACTTAATCAACTTTGATGTAAAAAATGTTCTAATCCACGGGTGTCAAACTCACGATGTCATGTAGTCATCATGTGACGTATCATAACTTATCCCCCTTTGTTAAACTGGGAGTGGGCATTGCCAGCACATGACACATTGGCCCATGGGCCATGAGTTTGACACCCCTAACCCCTGCTCTAGTCTATCATTAAACTGAATGTGAATGATAGAGAAAAGAAAATGGCTTCCCCATTGACTTTGCTTGTGAGAAGGTCACAAAAAGTGATCACATGGTCATTGGGACACCGCAATCACCATAAATATAGGCCAGTTACCAAGTGTCTGGATTTTGCTGTCCCATGACCATAGAGACAATGGTTGTAAGTATGAAAAGCAATCATAAGTCATTTCTTTCAGTGCTATTGTAACTTCAAATAGTCACTAAATGAAAAATTATAAATTGAGGGCAACCTGGTTTTTCCCAGTAATCTTGTAGCGGCAGGGTTGATTGAACTCTATGAATTCCATCAAAATTTCCCGTTTGTTGTCTCTCCCATTCTAAGATATCAGTAACTGCTCTGCTTCTTGACTTTCTAACTAAGATTTTGTCCTTCAAAGAACCTTTCCCTCTTCATGTTTAAACACTCCCACCCCCAGTTTCCTTTTGCATTTGGTTAATGAGGTTGTTTATTTTTGTTAAAGTCTTCAAAACACATTAATTTTTACCAGGAGCTCATTAAAAAACCATGAATGTAGAACACTCATGTGTTGATAGTGTAATGCAAAATGCATCCCCATTTAAAATTTAATGGCACAGCAGCCTCGATCATTAAAAATGCCATTTGTAAAAGAAAAGAGGTAGTGCGTTGTTATCTACCCCTTCGTTCATTTGTTTCCAGGCAATGACTTTTGGCTGCCTTGTGGCGACCATTTGGGAGATAGATGAGGCTTGCATCCATCAAGGCAAAAGCTAATGGCTGTTGATGTCAGGCATCACCTGTTTGTTGCCTTCTTCAACTCAAACTCTAATCTAGATGTTCCCAACATTTCCAAAGTATATCGAACAATAACACAATTGAGCGGGTTCAGAGGTATTTCTCAAGAAAAGTACTCCACGCTTCCACTCACAATAGAATTTCCTATGCCTCAGGCTTGAAATTTGGGCCTGGACAATCTGGAACTGCACCACCTGCGGTCCAATCTAAGCATAATCCACAAAATTGTCTGCTATAACATCTTGCCTATCAACAACTTCTTCAGCTTCAACCACAATAACACATGGGCAAAGTCAAGGTAAACCGCTCCAAACTTGATTGCAGAAAATACGATTTCAGCCACAGAGTGGTCAGTGCCTGGAACGCCTACCCGAATCCATTGTTACAGCCTCAACCCCTCACAGCTTCAACCTCAAACTGTTTACTGTGGACCTCACCCCATTCCTAAGAGGTCCTTAAAGGAGGCATGCATAAGCACACCAGTGTGCCTACTGTCCCTGTCTTACCATCCCTTTTTATCTGCATTTACTTCCTTTGTTTTTGTTGATGTTCCTACCTATTCTTGTTATCTTGTACATGTTTGACAAATAAGCAAACAAATAAACTAACAAATAAAGGCAACTATTGTATATTGATGAAAGATTCTTGCACTGTGTTGCTTCTAACCATTCGTGGGTAGGGCTTTCCCTCAAAACTATTGTCATGTCAAAAGAAAACTTCAACACTCAGGGGAAAGTATTTTGGGCCTCTGGAGGCCTCAAAATGCTGGAGAGGCCGTGCTACCAAGAGGAAAAGAAACCCAACCTGTTTTGCAATGGGTTTCTTTTCTTAATAGACTTGTTGGGTTACAGTAATTAGGTTCTTAGCCTGTTCTGCTGGATCAGGAAATTTACACCACAGGACTAAGGTTTTTAGCACAGAATGGCACATAGAATAGAATAACAGAGTTGGAAGAGACCTTGGAAGTCTTCTAGTCCAACCGCTGCTTAGGCAGGAAAACCTACACCACTTCAGACAAACTCTTATCCAATCTCTTCTTAAAAACTTCCAGTGTTGAAGCATTTACAACTTTCCAATGATTAATTGTTCAAACTGTCAGGAAATTTTTTCTTAGTTCTAAGTTTCTTCTCTCCTTGATTAATTTCCACCCATTGCTTCTTGTCCTGCCCTTGGGTACATATTCTTTCGTGCCTCAGAAAATAAAGCAGATGTGCAACAGGAATAGGCCGACAGAAAAATGAGTCCCATTGAACTCAAGGGAAGTTTATTTTTTTTAATAAACTTAAAGTAATAAATGCATCTATCCCAAGTCATAATGTGATTTGCTTGGTTTTGGCTGTTCAGCAACCATCAATACCAAGCCATTGCTTTGAGACATATTGAAGATTGCTGTTTAGAGCAAAATGGTTAGCAAAGAAAAAAGAAAAAAAAAAGCCCAAAGAGCTGCTGACCCAGTTCTACAGAGGAATTTGAGTCTATCATGAGTCTATAACTGTCTGGTTTGGTTCTGCAACCCGACAGGACAGACACAGACTTCAGAGGATAATTAGGACTGCAGAAAAAACAATTACTACCCACCTGACTTCCATTGAGGACCTGTATACTGCATGAGTAGAAAAGAGGGCTGTGAAAATATTTACAGACCCCTCACATCCCGCATATAAACTGTTTCAATTCCTACCCTCAAAACGACTCTATAGAGCACTGCACACAAGAACATTTTTTCCCTGAAAGCCATCACTCTGCTAAACAAATAATTCCCTTGGTCCCATTGGCCGATGGATGCAAAACGTATGCATAAAGGACACAGTGGATGAGCAAAATTTTGGGGGTGGCTCCATCCATTATCATCCGCTCCAAAAAGTGGCGAAAATTTGCATAAACAGAACGGAAAAGAATGGAAAAGAACAGACGTGGGTAGTATGTAGTGGGGATGTTAAACGGATGTTCATCGGAAGCCTAGCGGATGAAAGTGGATGGAAGAGGATGACACCTCCAAAGGGGTTCGGGGGATAATTGCGAAGCGGATGCATAGCGGATGAAGCGGATGCATCACGTACGCCTAAAGGAAAGAAAGGGGATGCCGCGCGGATGTATATCGGATGCAAACCGTTCACTGCGCATCCTTTCTATTTCCGTGCTACTAACGCTGTATAGACGTTCCATGTACCTTTTCTTTCCTCCCTCTTTCCATTTTCAGCTGCAGCGGATGTGAGTTGAGGGGATGCCCAGAGGATGCAGAGAGGATACAGCGGACATTTAATGGATGATAAATGGACATAGAACATTTGTTGCTCGTATGTCGTGGATTTACATCGTACACGGCGGAAAGTTCATCTGTTCACAAAGTTTTGTGCAGCTCAAAACTTCTTGCGCAGATGAAATCGCAGTGGACGGATGCGTATGAAACACGTATGCAATGAGTACACAATGGATGCATAGCGTTTTCCAACGGTTGGCAAGCTTTTTTTAACATTTTACATCCTCTTTGCATCTGTAAGTGCAGTGGGACCAGGCCTGTTATTACAAAGTCTGTACTACTATTACTGTTAATCTTCTCATCACTCCTTATCACCCATCCCCTTCCACTTGTGACTGTATGACTGTAACTTTGTTGCTTGTATCCTTACAATTTTTATTGACTGTATCCTGGTGTGATTTGATTGGTTTTTGTATCCTATGACTATCATTAAGTGTCGTACCTTATTATTCTCGACTCTTGACGAATGTATCTTTTCTTTTATGTATACATAAAAGACAAATTCCTTGTGTGTCCAACCACACTTGGCCAATAAAGAATTCTATTCTGTTCTGTTCTATTCTATTCTATTCTATTCTATTCTATTCTATTCTATTCTATTCTATTCTATCCTATCCTATCCTATCCTATCCTATCCTATTCTATTCTATTCTATCCCTATTCTATTCAACTCTACTCTACTCTATTCTACTCTATTCTATTCCAAAAAAAAGAATTGAAATAAAAAAACTCAGATGATTGGGGAGAAATTTAATTTATTTCCCATCCAGCAAGGAAAACATGTCTTCCCCTAAACTAGCATTTTCCGGATCCATTCTGAGAGAATTACAATTGCTGCAGAACTGTATCCGTGGCAACTCTGTATACAGGTAGTCCTTGACTTACGACCACAATTGAGTGCAAACTTTCTGTTGCTGAGCAAGACACTTACCAAGTGCAGTTTGCCCCATTTTACAACCTTTCTTAAGTGAATCACTGCCATTGTTAAATGAGTTGTTAAGTTGTTAAGTTGACTCTGGCTTCAGAAGGTCACAAAAGGCCACTGTGACTGTCTGAAATATGAGCCAGTGCCCAAGGGTCCAAATTTTGATCATGTGGCCACGGGGATGCTGCAACAGTCATAAGTGTGAAAAAGGGTCTTAAATCTATTTTTTTCCAGTGCTGTTGCAATTTCAGTCACGAAACAAATTATTGTAAGTTGAGGACTATCTGAAAGTTTTCTTCAGATGCCTCTTCCTATTTTTCAACTGGGCAAAGTTGGACATGGCAGGAGGAGAAAGAGAAAGTTTTTGGAAGGAAAAGTTTTTTGGGGCCTGCATAGCAAGCTGCAAAAGGGTTTATCTGTCACACTTTATCCCATTATCCAGGCTTTGTACTATCACACAACATAGGCAGCCACAGATATACCACAGGGCTAAATTCATAGAATATTAGTGAATCTGGAGACAAACAGAAAATTTCAGAAAATCAGAAAAGTGACCAAACTCTTTAACACTTCCAAGATTGAATGTTTTAATAAATAATCGATTGAGGTGCTGACTATATCCACATATCAGTCATGGTTTTTATCAACTTTTTTTTTTAAAAAAGTCATTGTGGGGCAGAATGGGATGGCATAAATTATGTGTTCTTCCAACACACTAAATCACAACCAAACAATCCAGATTATGTCTTAAAACAACAGGTGAACTTCACCAGTAAAATAATTCCTTTTCTTAAAATGGCAAATTATGCCTGTTTGTTAAGTTGCGAAAAGTAAATCCTTTAGATCAGCCTAACTATTTAGGATGTTTTGCACCACAGATTTTTATTGGACTTTGATTTTACACAGAAGGGAATCCTACATATGAAAGTTACAGGATTATCTGTACTGTCTTGATTATATCTCAAGAGACCAAGTGAGCATAACATTGGACATCTGAAGGAACTCGATAGCTTAGGAAGAATTCAGACAATATATATAAATTCCAATTCTGGTCAACACTGTCTGTCAGCATTCCAGAAAAATCAAATTCCAACACCTAAACTCCGAGGCAGGTATTTTTCTCAAAGTTCCATTTTATTAGAGTAGTCATACTGGCACATTTGGGAAAACCTGAATCTGAGACTTCCAGGTTTTCCTCATAGTAATTCAAAACACAAATCCATCCTCTGTACCAATCAGTCCATCACATGGTCCAATCACCATCACTCCCAACTGGACACATCTGCTAACCACTCCACATTTGGTGCAGGAAAGACATGACCTTGACTTCAAGGGAGGATGCTATTATGTCTAACAACACGCACTTTACCAAAAAAAAAACCTCCCAATTTCCCAGGCACAGGAATGTGACAGCGTGGAAGCTTCTGGTGCCAAAATGGCTTCCAAAGCTGACACTGTCAAAGGGATATACAGGTAGTCCTGTACTTATAATCACAATTAAGCTCAAAATTTTAAGTGAGACATTGTTTAAGTGAGTTTTGCCCAATTTTATGACTTTTCTTACCACAATTGTTAAGTGAATCACTGCAGTTGTTATGCTAGTAATAAGATTGTTAAGTGGATCTGGCTTCCCCTTTGACTTTGCTAGTCACATGACCTTGGTTCACTGCAACCATCATAAATATGGATTGGTTGCCAAGTGCCTGAATTTGGCTCATGTGACCATGATGCAATGGTCTTAAGTGTCATAAGTCACTTTTTTCAGTGCTATAACTTTGAATGGTCAGTAAATGAACTGTTGTAAGTCAAGGACTATCTTCAGTCAGTGCTTTCTCTACAGGAATCTCATTGTTTGGTTCCTGACTTTTCCTGATCTATTCATCATAAACTATAATGGTTGGGTTCCCATACTATTAGTTAATCAGAGCCAAACAGCCTTGCACTATTATTGTCCACAATGTTGAGTAGATGGATTAAGCTCCGTTGCAGTGGCTGTGCTTTCACATCACAAGACCACACTCTCATTGAATGAGCACAGGTACATCTCCATCTTAAATCTGTGCAAATTAAATACTCTAACCTTCAAAGTAAAGTAGCAATTGCTCCAGAGACAGCAAGTTTCAAATTTTGATTAAAATATAATATACAAAGGAAAGAAATTGAACCAGGGTGGCGCAGTAGTTAGAGCACAGTACTGCAGGCTACTTCTGCTGACTGCCAGCTGCCTGCAATTTGGCAGTTCTAATCTCACCTGGCTCAAAATTGACTCAGCCTTCCATCCTTCTGAGGTTGGTAAAATGAGGGCCCAGATTGTTGTGGGCAATATATTGACTCTGTAAACTGCTTAGAGAGGGCTGTAAAGCACTGTAAAGCAGTATATAAGTCGAAGTGCTATTGCTATTGCTATTGCTATATGTGTGGCCATCAATCCATCCCTTGGGTTAGTGCATCATATGAAGTCAGTCAGGAAGCATAAGAGAATTATCTTTGCTCCATCATTGGGACTGTGGTTTTCGTCTTCATCAGTTTAAATCTGTGCAAATCTCAGGTATGATGGGCATCACTTATAGGGGAGGAGTTTCCAAGATAGTGGCCACAATTGCGTGATCAAAACCTTGCCCTTTGGACAAGTGACAGGAATAGCAATAGCATGTAGACTTGTGTACTACTTCACAGTGCTTTACAGCTCTCTCTATAAGCAGTTTACAGAGTTAGCATATTGCCTCCAACAATCTGGGTCCTCATTTTACCCAGCTCAGAAGAATGGAAAACTGAGTCAACCTTGAGCCGGTGAGACTCAAACTGCTATGTGAGACAGGGCTTCGACTGTATAATCATGGAGACCATCTCACTTTTTTGACACCCCCACTCTGCAAACATGAAGGGATCTGGAATCAACAGATCTATGAAAATTGTTCACTAGATATAGATGAAGCAGATGCCAATGATCCTGAACAAAACTAGTTTGGTGTTGGTGGGAAAGGAAGTACACCATCGTGCCTCCTGTCCCTGTCCTATTGTCCCCATTTATTTCCTGTATTCTTACTCATGTTTATACTTATAGCAATTATCCTGGGACCCATTAACAAATAAAACAAATAAATAAATAAATAAAATAAACAAACACATAGGTGTCAGAATGCCCAAGGAGGAATCTGCAGAAGGTTTATTGGGGCAATCAAGGCAATGAAATGGCAGACAGCAGGCAAAGGGCACTGAAAGTTGAAGTTAAGCGATGCCGATAGCTAAACGATGCAGCAAGGTAGATCTGGTAAGGGGGTCCAATTGAACGGAGAAAGAGAATACTCTGAACTGAGAAGCAGGTGAACTTGTGAGTCTAAAGTGGGAATCTGAACCCCAACTGAAGGCAGATTAAAGATGTAGCAAAGGGGTCATAAATATTGATACTACTCTTTGTAATATCAACCCATGGGAAAGAATCTCTGCCGGATGTTCAGGCCTGAGAACTACAGGAGCTGGGAGAGCTGTTTTGACAGCAAACAATACACAAGAGGCCGAAAGCAAACCGGAATGCAGAAGCAGCAATAGCAGGCTCCCAGCCTGGGAACAACAGCCTCTCGGAGGCTTTAAAGAACCTGAAACATAACCCTTTTATACAGGCTCAGCTAAAAAGACGCAGCTGGTTCAGCAGTTTATGTCTTGGAATACAGGTAATACCTTTTCAGAAGAGAATTAAGGGGGAAGATTTAATAATAATAATATAAAAAGAATCTCATTCGCGTGACCGCTCTTTGTTTTGTGGTGAACCCAGCAGCCTCCACCAACAATAAGGGTAGCCAATGATTTGGTTCCCAAGGTTCTTAAGAAGATTAGGAGGCAGGTGAAAAATTAGATGCATCCAAAGGCTGTGATCTTATGGGGCCAACCTTGCTTCATCTGGTGCCTTCCAGATGTGTTAGGCGCTCTTAATGTTCCAGTTCCTCCCACAGGTCTGGGAATAAATCTCATTAGGTTCAGCTGGGGAGACATAGAGTTGAAGCTGCCTAGAATAAGCCTGAGGGCAAGATCTTTGTCCATGAGAAAACAGTGCTTGTGATGATTTTGAAATCTAGCTTCTGACAAGCCAAATCAACGGGGAAGCCAGATTCACTTCACAACTGTGTTACTAATTAAACAACCACCGTGATTCGCTGAACAACCTTGGCAAGAAAGGCTGTAAAATGGGGCAAGGGTCCCTTCCCAAATGTTTCATTTAGCAACATAAATTTTGGGCTCAATGCACAGTTGTGTGCTTTGTGTGCATACATGGGAGGCCTAGGTAAAGAAATAATAGATGCCCAACAGATTTCCTGGTAGCCATTTCACAGATATAGAATAAAAGGATAAGAGAATTGGATGGGATTAGAGGTCTTCTAGTTCAACCCGGCAGTGGGCTGTTGGGGGTTCACAAGGGTTCGGGAGAGCCCCTAAGATTCTGTGCAATTTGGAGAACCCCAAATCCCATTCCTGGCTGTTTCCGGCTTCCAGAGAACCTCCGGAGCCCGGGGAGGCTGTTTTCACCTTGAGGAAGGGCAAAACCCCCCCACCCACCATGGGGCAGAAGGGTGACTAGGCCACACCAAAGGTGGGATTCAAATTTTTTAACAACTGGTTATGTGGGCGTGGCTTAGTTGATGGGCATGTCTTGGTGGTCATGTGACTGGCTGGGCATGGCCAACTCAAGATCACTCACATCGAGGCATGCATCTCCTTGCCTGGCTTTTCATGACTGTGGGGATGCTGTAACAAACAAAGTACCAGCAAAGGAGGGGAAAAAACTCCAGAGAAGTTCCAAAGACAGGACGTCTAGTCCTGCCAAAAATGTAATAAGTTAACGGAGAGGCAGTTTATGTAAGCAACACCAGAATGTTTCCTTCCTGCCTTCCTTACAGGATTAGGCCAGTAATTTCTTCTAACAACTGGTTCTCCGAACTGCTTGGAATGTTAACAACCGGTTCCAGTGAATAGATGCGAACTTGTAGAATCCCACCCCTGGGCCACATCCACCATGGCCACAGCCACCCATCAACCAGGCAGAGAACCCATTGATAAAATTTTTGAAGCCCACCCCTGCCTACACTGTTTCAGTGTCCAATTTCAATCAAATTCTCACATGAATCCTCAGATTCCATTTCTCAGAAATTACCCACAAGGACAGTTCTGTCAGTCGTGGTGCATACAGGAGAAGCACCCCGATGGTCTCAGTGATTGGCTGGCTCTGTAAAAAGCAAAGGGGTCCCTCGGTTATCCTAGCCCTGAGTTTCTAAAAGCCTTTAATGTTTGAAGAAAAACCTGTTACTATTTGGTAATTTATGCAGTTGTTTTCATAGAGGTGTAAAATGTGCTTGGTCTGGTGCCTTACTCAACAATTCAACCTCTGAATCCAGTATATGCCATAACTTCCAGACCAAAGTCTGTATTTAGAGCACATTTTAAGCATGAGGTTACCAGAACATAAAACAGTAATAGCTAGGCCATGCTCATTCAAGGAAGAACTTATTTGGTGCAGGTATTACTGAGGCCAGTCCAACTTCAATGATAATCCTAGCCATCTCTCAGCATCTACCACCTGCTAGATTAGTTAAAATGTTTAAAAAAGATGTCTAGCAAATGTTGAAAATGTAAACAAAAAACGGGCACATTTTATCATTTGTGGTGGACTTGGGTCAAAGCAAAAAAAAATTGGGCAAAGATACGCAGGTGGTTAGAAAAGAAGATAGGAAAACATGTAGATTTTAAACCTGAATTGTTTTACTAGATATAACATCAGAAAAACCTGATAAAAAAGTAGGTATTTAATATTATACCTCTTAACAGCAGCGAGGATTATTTTCACTCAATATTGGAAAAATGAAGATATACCATGAGATGAAGAAATAGTCAGGAAGATGCTACATTGTGCAGAAATGGATAGATTGACATTGAAAATTAAACAGAAAGAGGATGTAGAATATTATCAAACATGGAACTGATTTTACCAATGGTTGGAAAAAAGGAGTGGAGATTAAGAATGTAATTTGTATTGTTAAGCAAATGAAATTTCCAGACAATACGATGTTTATTAAACACCAAGAAATGGATTTAATAGAAAATCAATAAAAATATAATCCTAGCCACCTCTCCAAATGATGCCACTGTTATTTCTGAGGGATTACAGCCCAATTTAAAGTAGAAAGACAGACTTCCTAATTCCTGTACTTGCGAACTACCCATCCATAAGATCTCCATTATGTTTTAGCATCTGTGATCTGTGAACCAAGGTTTATGGTTCAATGTATTGTGTGAATCCAACCAGCTGTGGTTTACATTCACTCAACCAATAAAGCATGGCTAAATATGGATCCAGTTAGTGACTCACAAAAGATTCTAGTTCCCATTAATGTCTTTGCTTCTTTGATACTTCATTAGTAATGGATAACAATATCCTAAAACAGGGGTCCCCAAACTTGGCAACTTTAAGACCTGTGGATTTCAACATTCAGAATTCTCCAGCCAGCTATGAATTCTATGGCTGGAGAATTCTGGGATTTGAAGTCCATAAGTTTTAAAGTTGCCAAGTTTGGGGACCCTTGTCCTAAAACTAAAATAGTAGTAAACTGGCCACCAACTGTTCATGACTAGATGAAAGCCCAGGAAGCAAAAGCAGAAGTAACAAGAAGGTCTATGTCACTGCTCCCTCCATTAGTCACTTCAGCTACAGGCTCCTGTCACCAACCAAAAAAGAAAGATGATGTAAAGGAAGAGAAAGATGGCAAGCCTAAAATTCATTTTTTGCCACAACAACAAAATTTCAGCTGCTTTTTTGTTTGTGGGAAGAAAGAATTGTTAGGCAGAACCAAGGACTTTTACTTGGCCAGTTGGTATCTACTTGTCCAGGGGAGAACATACCTTAAAAACAAAAAACGTTGCCTTAAAGTTTCCCTCTCAAATAAGATGTGTTGGAAGTGGGCAGCAATTTCTTGAATTCTCCAAATTCATCCATTGGGGGCACTTAGTTAGGGAAAGCTGCTTTAGATCCTAAGGAATCTCCCTATTTCCTAGAAGCCACAAATCATCTTGATATTATGCAGTAAATATAATATGACCTGAGCTTCAACTTTCTGCAATTGGATCCAATCTATTTTCTCCAGTGGATGAGGTACTTGGTTGCTTTAAAATACATCTTCTAACAATCATATCAGCAATTGCTGGATGATCAGTCAAACTAAAAGCTTTTTCACTTGCCAGAGAACAATTATTCATTTTCAAAAAAATAAATCAAGATCTGATTTGACCTTTTCTTCCATTAAGGGATGTACTCTGAAGCGTATTGCGATAGTGCTATAAGATTACCTACAAGGTTGTTGGGCTAGCAGATTTTTTTCAAGGCGCTTGTTGGAAATAGTTTCATATGGCTGATATATTGAGATTGTGTGAGTCATTTGGATTTTATGTGACTAATACTTTGAAAATATTGTCCATGCTTGCTAGTTCAGGAACAGGTCACAAATTTGGGTTGTTGTAAAAGAGAATGTTATTTCTAATTGGGGAATTTTCCCTTTCTTCACAAATGCCATAGGGAGGTTGAGAATATGTGATAATTTAAATCAATGTAATTTAATTAATAATTCAACATGAATTGTCTCATTCCTCAAAGATGAGCCAATGGAGTCGTTTAGAATTCCAAGACTATCTTAAACTTAGAATAATTTTACTTGCCACTTTGAATCTTGGGGTCTCCAACCTTGGCAACTTTAAGACTTGTGGACTTCAACTCCCAGAATTCTCCAGCCAAGGTTGGAGACCTCTGCCCTAATCGGCATACATTAAAGTGAAATTTTGTTGCACACAGCTCTCAAAGGGTCATCGTCTCCAATATATACTACATAAACAAGATGAATAAATAAATAAGTTAATCAATAAAAACTTATGCATGTACCCATACATCCACATATATTATATGACACAGAAACGACACAGTCTAGTTTGGACATGGTGAGAAAAACTAATCTTACAAGTTTAGCAGATGGATGGCATAGGGAACAAAGCTGTTGCAGAATCTGGAAGTCCTGCTAGAAATAGTTTGAGAGGGGAGCAACAGAGACAAACCGTGGAGTATATGTGTGGTGTGTCTAACAACGCTTTGAGTTCTCGGCACATAGCGCTCATAAGCAGCATCCTGAATAACGGGAAGCTATTCATTTTAAATGAAAACTAAGCATGTTTGGTGGAGTCTGATTTTGGAGGTTTTTTTGACATATTGCTGTTCAGAGCCATACATTATCAGCTGTGGAGCCTAATGCAGTGATCCCCAGCCTTTTTTGTACCAGGGACCGGTTTCACGATTATTCATTCTTTCACAGACCGGTACCTGAGTAACGCGAGACTCCACTGCCATCGGGATGGCTCTTCATTCGAAGCCGCCTCCCCCTCAACGAAACTAAGGCGCGAGGATTCCTTCAGCACCCAAATGCCACTTTCCAACCAAAAACCTGGAAGCAACCGAAAACCTGGAAGCGCCGTCGAAACAAGATGGCAGTGCCCAAACTTTGTGGCCCAGTATAAAATGATCCACAGACCGGTACTGGTCCGGGGACTGGTGGCTGGGGACCTCTGGCCTAATGTGTTGTATAAATAAATAAACCAATACAGAAAGGGGATCAGAAGATCCATGAGATCAATATTGGGGGCTCAAAGTTAGTGTGGCCCTTTGGGTGGCATGGTTAGGAATACGGAGAGTCAAATTGCAGATATGGGCAAGTCAAGAATAAAAATAGAGAGTTAATTATTAAATTACAAGTCAATTTGATTCCTCTTCCACCATATTAAAGATTACAGTTTTGGAGATCTGGAGGCCATATGCCAAAGGTGGTATTTAGCAGATTCTGACCAGTTCTGGAGAACCAGTAGCAGAAATTTTGAGTAGTTCGGAGAACTGGCAAATACTACCTCTGACTGGCCCTTCCCTCATCTATTCTCTGCCTCCCAAGTCCCAGCTGATCAGCTGGGTCTCCTTTTGTTGCCCTGCACAGGAGAATGGAGCTGGAAAACAGGTTAGTGGGGTGGGGAGGGAATGGGATTTTGCAGTATCCTTCCCCTGCCATGCCCACCAAGGCACACCCACAGAACCGGTAGTAAAACATTTTGAATCCCACCCTCTCTGCTGTCGAGCAGCAACTTTCCAATCCACCAGCTTGCCATTTTGCTGGGGGAAGGTTGTGTGTGTGTTTGTGTGTATGTATGTATCTATGTATGTTTGTAAAAGTGTTTTACAAACACTTTTCAGTTTCGTCTTCCAGTATCTGGAATGGAAGAAAATAAATTAAACTCGTCCAGCTGATGAAATGTTGTAATACTTTTCAGGACCTATAGAAGAAATTCCTTCTGTGGCATCATTTCCATATCTGCCCCTGACAGAACAGGGCTTGATTTCCCCATTTTTTCCTTGATTTGGAAGGTGGAGAGGCAAAGGCTGTCCTTTGTCTTAAATGGAGTTTATCATAGGATTGATGTGGCAACTTTTGATGGTTTGCCACCCCAAACAGTAGGAAATTATGCCATTGATTTTTATCAATTATGGCTCAACAGTGTCACAAAAAGCTGCCATCCTCAAATAAATATGTCTGCATTCACAATTGTTATTTAGTTCTTGCTACAACTCCAGCAAGGACATTCCTCCAGACCTTGTGCACTCACACACACACACATAGACACACAAGCCATTTGTCACCGCCATAAAAATTCCTGACTCATCTTAACTTCTGGCTGAGAGATAGGAAATAGCATACAGGCCCCCTTAAAAAAACAACAACCCCACAACCCTTTTCTACGCAGAGATTAGAAAAGAGAGGAAGAGGCATTGTAACATCCCTTGTTTTCCTTCCTTCCAGCTCAATACAAGAAGACCACAAGGTTGTGAGTGCAACGTTTGGTGTACATTTTTCTTCTCCCCCCCCCTTCTTTCTTTTAACCTATATTTGGATGTGAACTCACAGCCTTGGACCATTTGAAATAGACAAGGAATCTTTGGTCTTGTCACAAACTGCTGCTCCAACTTGTCCCAAGAAAGCCTTTAATAAGGGGGTCAGGTAGAGTTCAATGAACTACCAGCCCAGCAGTATTTCAGCTATTCTAGATGCTCCCTTTCTCCTGATCTGGGCATCCCTCCCTTTCTGTTATTAAATGGGTCGTTTTTACAACATCAATAAAGAACTTTCCTATCCAATTGCCCTGGACAAAGGCTTGAAAAGCCAGGTTTTAAAACTATGAAAACTTTGTGCTAGGTTCATGTTAGATTGTTTTTGCTGTGTAAAATACTCATCGGAGTTCAAAAGTTCAGATGAACCATGAACCTTGTCATTTCACAGCAGGTCCTTCTACAAATATAGCCCAAATATTGTGGGTGAGAGTGGGTGGGTGGGAGAAGAAAGATGGGCCATGGGCGTCAGTATTTAGGGCAACTTTCATTTGGTCTTTCCCTGATACATATTTGTGTAACACTAACGATATTTGCATCAGGTTGCACAAAGGCAGCAAGAATGGACCTTTTGAAAATTAAATAATTTCTCAATGGTTGGAAAGAGATGAAGTATTCAGAATGACACACATTCATTGGATCCTTAATGCCCAGCTAAACCCAGCTAATCTGCTTAATAAATTGTGAAGTCTTCTATGCCTTACAGTCTCAGCAATAGCTTCTCTCCCGTCTGGAGCATGATCAAATATCCAAACAAATAGGTCATGACTCTACAGATTGGTTTTAAAGTTTGGATCCCTGCTGTCTTGTGATACGCTTGCTTCACCTGAATCCCTATGGAAGGACACATGGGGCTTTAAATCGGGAAGATCAAGGAGATTCCTTCTCCATATTTTGTAGACAAAAACAAAACAAAACAGAAACTTATGGAGAAACTCACCAGGACTGGGACAATATGAAACTTGTTTAAAACTATAAAACCAAATACACAAAGATTTTTAATACAAATCATGTGATCTATTTTAAACAAAGACAAGGTCCACTGTGCCTTGCAGGATTACAGTTTAAGAGAAATGTTTTACATAGAATAATCAGCCCAAACAACTAACTTCCAGGATAATTAATAGTTACACAGAAGAGGTAATATCAGCAAATGTTAGCTTCCCTCCCTCCATCTTTTAAGCCACATCTGTCAAATTGTTGTTGTACCTAGATTATTTATATATTAATTCCAGTCTCTTTGGAATACCATCAAAGAACACAGATACTTTTACAACCCCTCTGTTCATTTTCATTATGTCAATTTAAAATGAAGAAAAAAGCAATAATGTCTACATTTCCCTAACATGATTTCCCCTGAAAAAGGCAGTGTATCTTCTTCTAGAAGCTTTCCACAAGTTAAATGGAGAATGCTTCAACTTTCTCTATTCGACAGCAGAAGGAAGCTGCAAGACCCACAACAATCACTCCTAATGTAATCATAATTATGATTTATCTCCCAACCATC
Source organism: Laticauda colubrina (assembly GCA_015471245.1). Taxonomy (NCBI): domain Eukaryota; kingdom Metazoa; phylum Chordata; class Lepidosauria; order Squamata; family Elapidae; genus Laticauda; species Laticauda colubrina. The sequence goes on along the minus strand of BLBF01000016.1, from coordinate 30,124,346 downwards.
TATTACATTTGAAGGAAGACCATACGACCACCACTCATATATAAAAGAGCCCGAGATGCTTCCTGATTCAGTTTTCCAAAGGAAGATATGAGAAAAATGGTTTCAAGAGGAAATGTTGACTAGGATAACCTTACCAATACCTATATTTAAAATATAAAAGCTTGATTTCATTAAGGAAGATCAATGCAAGCTGGATTATTGAGCAAGATTTCATTCTTGAATTGAAATGAATTCTGCACCTATGTTTTACTATCTGCTTGTTTTGTTGGACTTTATTGAAAATTCTACTATTTGTCATTATACTTATGGTCCTGTTTTGGAAATATATTTTTTTGAATTAAAGTTTGAATTAAATAAACTGGAGGCTAATGACATCTTATTACTTTCTCTTCTCTTCTCTTCTTCTTCTACAATTTTGGTTCCACTCAACACTATTTCATACACTTCTTTCTTTTACTCTGCACACAAACAAGTTCAGAAGAAAGATATTCTAGTTACTTATTGTATTACACACATTCAGAATCCCTTTACCTGCTGCCATGGACTTCTTATTAACCATTATTTACTTCATTTGTGCTAGGCCCTTTCCAAGGATTTGGGAAATGATTTGGGAATGTTTCTTTGATAGAAGTCTCTCAAGAAGTAGAATGCAAAATGCTTCTGGCCATGACTTCTTCCATTTCTATTAAATGATGAGAAATCTATTGTTTTAAAGTATTGGAATAGTCTTGTTTGGCCTTTATATTCAACAATCCATTTCATCACATTTCCAAGTTTCTTTGGAAGAATTTGTAAGAGGATAATCATGCTGGCTTATGGTATTTAAAATCAGAAGGAATGATTGAATATATGCCTTTCAATAAAATTTGGTAGCCTGAAAAGGTGCTACCAAATTCTTCTAAATTTTGGGGAAGACTCCTGGATGAAGTAGACTGAAAGTGCCAGTTAGAGAAGACATGGAGCCTTTTTTCATTTGCATTCAAAGATGCACTGACATGCTTTGGCCATCTTTTTTTCTGGCCGACTTTTCTTGTTGTGATGTCTTCGTGACATTGCCTCCAATTACTTCCCAGGCTATACCTGAGGCCCCCTGGTGTCATTCTTAGCAGTTGAAATATCCTTTCATAAGATTTAAGACAGGTTATAAACAAATATCACCTTCCAGAATTGCTGGATTATAATTCCCTTAATAATCAATTCAAGCTGTACTGGGTTGTAGTTTACTATGAATAGAGACTACAAGTTTAGGGAAAGTTGTTACTTTCACATGGGTCCTATTTTATCCTCAGGGGTTCCCAAATCTCTCTGTGTGTGAGAGAGAGGGGGGGGGGGGAGGGAGGAAGACAGAGGGAAGGAAAGAGAGAGGGAGAGAGAAAGACAGAGAGACAGAAAGACACACACAGAAAGACAGAGAGAGTTCTGAATATTTTCCCCTCTTTAAAAAAATATTATGATGTGATAGAAGTTATTTGTTAATTATATTAATTTAGCATATTAAATAAGTTAGACTCTTCTCTGATAACACTTGCCTACACTGATACAAGCAAGGGCTTTTTTATGAAGCAACATTTCAAACCTAGCAGAACCTTTCAGGAACACAACCGCTGCCTGCAACAACCCAGTACCCACTTCTACCACCTTATTCTTTATCATCTATCAATCAGCTGAATCGGGCACTTTTTATTCCACTTATGAATGAGGGGAGGTCTTCTCTTGACTTAATGGCTTGGGAAAGTCCAAGGAGAAAGGCTAGCCTTCCTTGATTTAAAGGAAGGAAAAGGTGAAAGATGCTATAAAATAAAATTCACAATAGATAGCGTCTGTGCCAGGGAAGAAATCAGCAGCTAAGAGGCAGATTGCTAGCTGAATAAAATGTAGCTCTTGGATTCTGGGACTTGCTTTGTCCAAAAGGCAATGATGCTGCTTGGTTTTAAGTGTTTATTTTAGTTCAAATGCCAAACCAAAACCCTTTACCATTCCAAGTGGAATGCTATAAAGTCTTATACTCAGGGTTTGCAGCTTAGATATTATTTCCTGTTTTTTTAGTTCTTTGACATTCAATGATCACTGACTTTTGCCAATAGAGAGAGAGCTTAATCCCATCTCCTGGAAATGAAATGGTGATTTTGAAATCAAAGACAGTCGAAGGGATTTACATCCCTCTTACATTCAGTTGAGATTAAAAAAAGAAGCTTTTGCTTCAGAAAAATCTATACATCAATTATAAACGAATGCCTAGAGCATTGTAAAATTCAGTTAATGCTGCTCTTTGTCTCTTTATTCTTTTCTTTTTGATACAAAGTGAGACATGATATTATAACATAGAGTTACATTTTGGCTTTTAAAAGAAAACTGCAGGCATGAGTGAAATCCTTTTTTCTCTATGGCACTTCAATTTATATTATAGAGTCCTAACATGCAAATTTTTATTAACCATTGAAGGACCCTCTATTAGTGTCAGGGGCTAAGAGAATAGGAATTTTGACAGGGGAAAAAAGAACATGTCTCCATTAGACCCCTTGATCTTTAGAATAGATCACATGACACTGACTGTCATCATTATTAAATCATGTACAGAGAGGCAGATACTAATGACATATTTTAAGACAACGTAACACATAATAGATCTGCAATCATAGCTAATAAAAGGATAGCCACATATTAGAGTAGAGTAGAGTAGAGTAGGGTAGGGTAGGGTAGGGTAGGGTAGGGTAGGGTAGGGTAGGGCAGGGTAGGGTAGGGTAGAGTAGAGTAGAGTAGAAGAGAATAATAACTTTGTTGTCATTTTGAATGTACACTAATTGGCATACATTAAAAATGAAATTTCATTGCACACAGATCTTAAAGGGTCACCACCTCTAATATACACTACATAAACATGACAAGATAAATAAATAAATACAAATTATGTATATACCCACATATATTATATGAAATCATAATATGCTGAGAATTCTGTTTTTGTATGATGTTGGTAGTCATAGGGTTTTGGGCAGGTTATTAACCAGATTCCAAAATTTAGGCAAAATTAATATATCTCATTTTTTTTATAATTACAGGTAGTCCTCAACTTACAACAGTTCATTTAGTGATGGCTTAAATTTACAAGGTCACTGAAAAAGTGTCTTGTGACCATTTTTCATGCTTACAAACTCTTCCCATGGTCATGTGATCAGATTTTGAGTGCTTGGCAACTAGCTCACATTTATGATGATTGCAGTGTCTCAGAACCTTTGCAACCTTCTGACAAGCAAAGACAGATTCACTTAACATTCACTTAACAACTGTCCCAATTAGCAACAGATATTTTGAATTCAGTTGTGGTCATAAGTCATACACCAAGTCTCTCCTCAGCAACCATTTCAATAATTTTAACTGTAAAGAATCTTGCAAACCCCGCCATATGCACAATTCACATTGAATCCTGAGATGTTCCTAGTTTTATTTGCAGCTATCAGTTTCAGTAAGGTAACTTTTTGACTAATCCTTGCATTGATGACCTTCATAGGTTTGTGAAGCAAACAAAAACAAAACAAGATAAAAAAAATCCTGAAGCTGGATTATAAGCAGAGTTAGTGGCTGAATTACTGGTCGCTAAACAACCAGTTCTCCTGAAGAACTAAAGAAGCTTCTTGTATGAGAAACGAAACATCTTCAAGGAAAAAGTTCATTTGCCCTTTGAAAAAGCACTTTTGGGACAACCATGACTGAGATGACTGACAATTTCCATAGACATTTCTTCCCTCTCACATAATTTTCTTCAGCTCAATACTGCCAAGGTTTCAATTGGTGATTAATATTAGCTGTAAGAAAGATTGTTTCTATCTAGAACTTGCTACTAGCAAACAGGAAAGGGCAAGAAAAATGGCAAGAAACACCCTATCAGAATTGTAAGATAACCATTTATTTTATTTATTTTGATTAATCAAATTTATTGGCCACCCATCTTATTGCAGGGTAACTCTGAGAGACTACAGTATATCATATCATAGAACTATTTTTTATGAATTATTACTACTAACTACTAACACACCATTTTGTGCTAGTTGGGTGTAGTAGTTAAGGTGTGAACCACTACACCAAACTGAACATTAGAAACACTAGAAACCAGGGGACTATGAGTTCTAGTCCTCTCTTAGGCATGAAAGCTGTCTGGGTGACTTTGGACCAGTCAATTACTCTCAGCCCAACTCACTTCAAGGATTGTTGTGGGGAAAATAGGAAGAGGAAGAAGAATTATATATGTTCACTGCCGCAAATTACTTATAAAGTAATAAAGCAGGATGAAAATCAAATAAATAAATGGCAATTCCAGTTTCCCTTTCTCCCAAAGGCAGATCTTTGCCCTATAGCTGAAATGGAATTCCATCATTTACTTCCTGTGGATTACAACCATGGGATGGATATACTTATTTGCTATCCAGTAAAAGATATATATATATATATATGGATCTTTGGTTATTCGGGTTTTCTCCCACGTAAAATTGGAAGTATCTAGGCAACGTTTCGATGAAGTCTCATTCATCATCCTCAGGCTTGTTTCTTCAGCTCTGTGCTTCTCAGAGTAAGAAGCACAGAGCTGAAGAAACAAGCCTGAAGATGATGAATGAGACT
>BLBF01000016.1:30075603-30108576 GCA_015471245.1 Laticauda colubrina | reverse complement strand
AAGAACAAGAACAAGAACAAGAAGAACAAGAAGAATTGTGGGAAGATGCAAAGTCTTGTTGATCCCTTAATTATGAAGGTTTCCTGCTGAAGGAAAAAAAGAGTCCCTGAGGATTTTATTCCACTAGTTGCCGACTATAAGGGAGTGACCCTCATCTCTTTTTCAAGGCCGTTGAGCCAGTGTTGTCAAAAGATGCTTCCATGCTCATGGGGCCAGCATGATGTCACAGAGCACTGTTTCCTACCCAGGGAAGTGGTGCTTACTTGTCTACTTGCATTTTGAAATTCTAGGTGGGCAGGAGTTAGGAGAAGATGGTGGCTTACCCTGTTTGTGATGCTTGGGTTTTGAATCTGAGCTTGTTGGCTTTCCAGCTGACAAGCCCAGTGTCTTAACCATTGAACCATCATGCCACTCTTTGGCAGAAGAGGAGGGTGGATTCTTGACATAAGGGTTTTTATTCTTGACATTAAGGTCCCTGTGATCATATATTATTTATGTATTTATTTATATCCTACCTTTATTATTTGTATAAATAAATCAGAGCGATACACACGTCTAATGCCCCTTCCTCCTCCTATTTTCCCACAAACAACCCCATGAGGTTAGTTGGACTGAGAGAGAGTTGACTGACCCAAAGTCACCCAGTAAGCCTTCATGCCCAAATGCGACTAGAACTCATGGTCTCCTAGTTTCTAAGCCAGTATCTTAATTACTATCTCAAACTGGCTCTCTATGCTCCTTTTCATGTATGTATTCAATGTATGTGACTATCCATCTCAAGCTAATGACTCTTTTCTTGCTTAATGATTTACAGTTAAAAAGAAAAAAAAAAAGAATGAATGAAAAGAATGAAAAAAGAATGAATAGGCAGAAAATGACACATCTTATTTTCTGCATTCCTGGTAAAATTGTGATGACTATATCATAAATGCCTTGCAAAGAAGCACCCCTGTGATTACACAAATGGATCCACTGGCATGAAAGGCAACTCAAATTTTGAAGGAATCAGCTAACATAATGTTAGCAGAGATTAAGATTACAGCCTTAGTGCTTCAATGTATGTGTTGATCACTGCATGCAACGATATAGTTCATTCCAACTTGTCATATTTAAGGATAATTTAGCATACAGGGAAAGCAGTGCAAAGAAATAAAGCTCTCTCTGAATTTTAAATTACTTGCCCTTCTTAAGAAATATTCTACAGTCAAAATAATATAGCAGATTTTCTTGCAACCCTTTCCCAATGCTTTACGTGAAAGAATTGTATTAATTAGGACTTCTCCACTGTATATGCTTGAGGATTCAGAGCCCACAATCCAGCTCCTACCAATCTCCTTGAGGGTCATTTAAGCATTGCTTCACTCTTTGAGATTCAAGAATGACTGTCATTTTGTCAAATGAGTGTACTGGAGTGGTTTTCCTCTAGTCGGATTTCATCCCGATGTTGATTATTGTTTATATCGAGCTAGACGACATCTGAATAGTAAAAAGGAGGAAGTTTTACCCCAGGATTTGAGGTCATTTTGTAATGAACCGTGGTTTCAATTGCAAGAACAGCTGCTTCTTTTATAAGCAAAAAGGGTCATTTACAGTTCAGGGTAACACAGTAATAATTTAACAAGGAAGTGCCTGTGCATTTCATATACATATATATGCTCTTAGCTGACTTCATGCTGAACCTGAATGCAATATTAATGGCTTGCAGAGTGTAAGACAAAGGGGCATATAAGAAAAATATTGAATGGATCTGTCATTTTAACTGCAACTAATCTCTCCGCCCCCACTGTCCCATTTTAGCACTTTTCTATGCCTCCTGATTCCAAAGCAAATCATACAAGTTTCAATTCCATGAGACTCTAACTAAAATGGCCGCCTAAAGCTTGATTTAAACCTGCCTGCAGTTGCATGGAGCCACATACCTATGCTGAGAAGGGGTTGATGGGTAAATGTTGGTTGCAGATGGCTGCAGACAGGCCGATTTGCATAGCTCCCAAATCCTAACTGCACAGGTGCGGAGGTGCATATCCTGCATGCTGTTTGGTTGATTCAACTTCCGGTACTGTGCTTTGCTTTTTGAGCACCTCCTCGGCAAAATGATAATGTGTGCAGAAATATAAACGCAACACCAGTGTAACCATCCCCGAATGACAGATGCATCCATTCCCTGATGTACAGTGATGGAGAAGTTTAATCAAGGCTTTAGAGCAGGGTTGTCAAACTTCATTTCATTGAAGGCCACATCAGGGTTGTGTTTGACCTAGGGGGACATGGGCAGCTCAATAAACACATATTGGGGGCGCCTGAGCACTCCACCACCGAAAATGGAGCTCAGGAGAGCGCAAGGGCCATTCCTTCACTGTTCCCAGGACACTGTTGCAGGCCAGATCTAAGTACCCTGAGGGCTGAATATGGCCCGCGGGCCTTGAGTCTGACACTCCTGCGTTAGAGGGTATTAAAGATTTCAACATTTTAATCAAATTTCATAGTGGCATGGCAATATTTTGTAAAATAGGTCACAAACATAGGTAACTTGCACTGTACTTTTACCGATGAACCTTGGTGGTGCAGTGGATAGAGTGCAGTACTGCAGGATACTTCTGCTGACTGCTGGCTGACTGCAATTTGGCAGTTCGAATCTCACCAGGCTCAAGGTTGACTCAGCCTGCCTTCCTTCCAAGATGGGTTAAAATGAGGACTGAAATTGTTGGGGGCAATATGCTGACTCTGTAAACTGCTTAGAGAGGGCTGTAAAGCACTGTAAAGCAGTATATAAGTGCTATTGCTAAGTGCTACCTCCTTCCAGATATACTGTAACTACAGTTCCCAGAATTCCTAGTCAACACTGCTCAGAATTCTGGAAAATTGAGTCCCAATACTTCTGAAGAGCACCAGGTGGGCAAAGGCTAATATAGGTAAGTTGCAGCAGCATTTGGCTGAGTTTGGTTGGGCTCCAGACCTAAGTAAAGTTAGGCGTCATTGGTGGTTTGTTCATAGGTTTGTTAATAGATCTCCAGAAAATAAAAGGATTGTAAGTTAAGCTAGGAAATGAAATATTATAGAAGACGTTAATAGTAAAGTATGTCTGTTTGTTGCCATGAAAACAGCAAGGACGGGTCCATGAAAATTCCAGGAATCTAGCTTGATTCGATTTTTTAAAAAAAATGTAGAACAAACTTTAAAGGAATTTCATTCACATATTGAGGTGATCCTCAATTTATGACCACAATTAAGCCCAAAATTTCTGTTGCTAAGTGAAACAGTTCTTAAGTTAATTTTGTCCCACTTTATGACCTTTCTTGCTACCTTTTAAAAGTGAATCACTTCAATTCATAAGTTAGTAACCGGGGGGGGGGGAGGATTCAATCGGTGTTACTATCAGTTCGGTAACTATGTTTTGCTGCACGCACATGTAAAAACACTTTAAGATGTGCCGCCCAGACAGATGAAAAGTACTGTGCACAGGTGTGCAGCATTTGAAAAGCCTCTTTTCTCCTGCTTTTTCAACCTCAGCTGTGCCGCGCAAAGCAGTTGAGGTTGAAAAAGTAGGAAATTAAGGACAGGTAAGAGCCCGGGTGGGTGAGTGGGCCAAGCAGCAGCAAATACAGAACCAGTTCAATGTCTGCTGCTCTTTAGAGCTACTGGTTCTATAGAACCAGGAAGAACCAGTAGCATCCCACCTTGTTGTGAAGTCAGTGGTGATATTCTACCAGTTTGGCCTGGTTCTGCTGAGCTGGTAGCGCTGATGAGCAGCAGAGATTGAACTTGTTCGATCTCTGCCACTCTGCTGTTGGGCCCACCCACCCACCTGGCCTCCCAAACTCTTTATTCCCTGCTTTTGAAGTACAGCTGCTGTACAGAGTGCCACTCAACAGCTGCTGAAGTGACCGGGAGAGTGCAGGATTGCAGGAGGTGAGTTGGAACACCTCTGCACCTGGTGCAAAGTGTGTGTTTGGCATGTGCATGCACACAAAGTGTGTGCACACACGCAAAGCGCGCCCCCCAAGCCAAGCCTCATTGACTTTGCTTGTCAGAAGGTCCCAAAAGATGACCATTTGATCCTGGGACACTACAACTGTCATAAGTACGAACCAGTTGCCGAGAATCCAAATTTTGATTACGTGACCATAGGGATGCGGGGGAAAAAGGTCTTAAGTCACTTTTTTCTTTGACATTGTAACTTTGAATGGTCATTAAATGTCAAGGACTACCTGTACATACTTCTTTCAAGGATGTGCATGTGAGTAGAGAAAGTAGAAAGGATTTTTAATCCTACAAATCTTATTACAAGAAGAAAGGTGAGCGCTTCAGAAAAATAAAGGCTTTTAAAGGTAATTGGCAAAGAAGTAAGCACTATGCTTTTCCAACATGTCTTCTTCTGAAGTAGTAGCTGACTGGTTAGAAAATCCCCAGTTACTATTATCTGCCCTTATCTGCATTTTGAATGTATTACCATAGACAGTGAAGTCAAGCAGCTTAAAAGATGAATGCAAAATCTTTGAATATGTGATAGTCCTGCTGCTTGCTCTTTTTACCAAACCCATTGTAGCAATTTAATCAATGCAATTTAATCAAAAGGCTTTTGGCATGATGGAGTTCACTGGTGGGTGAGCCAGACCATTTGTGGCTTCTTGGCAACACCAATGGTCCATCACATGATTTTAGATAAGACATCTAGATCTAGACTAGAGGTGTCTAATTTTGGAAACATTAAGACCTGTGGACTTCAGTTCCCAGAGTCAGGTACTGTGCTGTCCCAGTCAGTCTATGGAAATTGGATAGTTATTTCAGAATTGTGAGCTGTCCCCTTAAAGGAATGCATCATAGTAAATGTAGTTATGGGATGGATTAGGAGATAACCATCTTTTACTTTTCTGTCTTCTGCACAGTAGTGGATTTTTAAATTGTGTAGATGCAGATAGATAAACTCAACAAGATGTCCATAACAAAGTACATTTATTGGTTCATCAGGTATCATCATAACTCACATTTGTGATGAAGTTCTTCTTTAATGACCAATCCTTTGTATATCTGCCTTGTAGTAAAAGATGGTTATCTCCTAAATCATCTCGTAGCGATAGAAAGCAGCTGCCATGAGTTAGAGAGTTAAGGCAAAAGTTAAGGCAAAAGTTCCCCAACCCATCGAGGGTTAATTTAGTGACCAATCAGGATTACAGATGTGGTCATGTGATATGGACTACATTTCCCAGGATACCTTAACTACATTTACCATGATGCATTCCCTTAAGGGGACAGGTCATAATTCCTAAGTAACTATCCAATTCCCATAGACTGGCTGGAACAGCACAGGTACACTGGCTGGGGAATTCAGCCAGTGAAATCTACAAGGTTTAAAGTTGTCAAGGTTGGATATCCCTATATAGATTATGAAGCTTCTCGTTTACATTTGAACTATTGCTTTTGTAATTCCCAACCTGGGAAAATGGTCTCCCACTTATTAAACTGGAATAGTAATTTTTAGCAAGTTATTCCAGGTTTCTGTGCTCATAGAGATCCCAGGTCATACTTTGCACTTCAAATGCTTCTGTTCAGTTGTGAAAATTTAACTGGATATTGCACACAGGTGCATAGTTTATCCAATGGGAGTCAACCCACAAAGAAGCCTTCAACTCTGCCACCTTTGGTTGCTATTGCAAAGTTTTCTTTAAATTTCTTTTGAATGTGAAGGAGACTTTACTTTGGTTATTATGAGTGTCAGAAATGGTCTACACAGGCACTTAATCAATTCTTAACAATCCTGGATGAAAGATGATTTTCTAGTTCTCTTTTGATTTAGTTTCAAGTGTGGCTTGGAGGAAAAAAGAAATCCTGTTGTCTTGAATTATTGATGTCAGGAAAAATGGAGGAGTTAAATTCCCTTGGTTCTTTCAGACTTCTCACCACTTTGAGTAGCTGTCAGCATTTCCAATGACTCTGCTCATACTTGGAAATTCAATTTCAGAAGGTGGTGCCAGAGGGCTATTCTGTTCTATGCTAACTGACAATTATGTCCTTTAGGTATGCAGGAAAAAATATTGGAGAAGGTGGGTTTACCTGTCATTTTTAGCTAATTCAGAGGAGTAGATACCATCTTGGATCAATACACTGAAACAAGATGGAAATATTATTTCGAGGTGGATTATGGGAATTCCATGAGTCTACCTGGGGACACCAGGTTGTGGAAAGTTGCTATAAATATAGTACATATGTTAGTAATTAGAACTTAAGAACCCAACATTGAGTTTTTGAAACAATGGTAGACATGGCCTAGGTCAGGGGTGTTCAACTTGGCAACTTTAAGTCTTGTGGACTTCAATTCTGGCTGGCTGGGGAATTTGGAGAATTAAAGTAAGGTAAGATTGGACACCCCTAGCCTAGGTAGAAATGAGTTTAAATTCTTGGTTTGGAGGCACGTTCTGGCCTTTCAGTTCAACCTATCTCACAAGAACAGAACTTTTATGGAAGACAGACTAATGATGTAATTGATAAAATATCTAGAATGGGGTGTCAAACTCAAGACCCAGCAGCTAGAGCCAGCCTCTGAAGTACTTAGATCTGGCCCTTGGGACCACTCTAGAAACAGCAAAGGACCGGCCCATGATCTCAAATTCAGATGTATAGCCATAGCAACTTTGAGTATCCACTAGAAATGCTGCTTTTAAAAAATGAATAAACAAAAATTCATGATCAGAAGTTCCACTTTTCCACTTTTCATTCAGTTCTATGGTACAGCTTCCCAAATGCTTTTCCCAGGGTAAAGTTGTTAAAGATTAAATATTACATCTATCCAGTTTTAAGTAGAACCATATGAAAAACATGTTTGTTTGTTTTTAAATCAGGGCAGCCTGGTCTACCCAGATATGGGATGGAGCATATTGCTTACACTTTCAACTTTCAGCCCAATCTAAGAGCCTTCACAGGCAGTCACTTTCGTGACAAACTCTTTTTTGTGTTAAATTTATATTTTTCTTTATTTCTTTGTCAGTTAAATATACTTTTAACACATATGAAGCATGGTTGCAGGATTTGGGTTTAGTTAGTCTAGAGAAAAGAAGGGCTCGGGACATGATAGCAGTCTTCCAGTATTTGAGAGGTTGCCCCAAAGAGGAAGGGGTCAACTTATTTACCAAAGCACTTGTAGGCAGGACAAAAAAAACCCAAAACAATGGATGGAAACTAATCAAGGAGAGAAGCAACCTGGAACTAAGAAGCTTCCTAACAGTGAGGACAATTAACCAGTGAAACAGCTGGCCTTCAGGCATTGTAGGTGCTTCATCCCTGGAGGTTTTTAAGAAGAGACTGGACTTGCCTGAAAATGCTATGAGGTCTCCTGCTTGAACAGGGGGTTGGACTAGAAGACCTCCAAGATCCCTTCCAGCTCTATTCTGATTGCTTAATTAAGTGTGAGTTTGTAGAGATGTAAATCAAATGCATGTCATCCCTTCCTTGATTATTTGAGATTCAGACATGTGTGTGGATTCTCCTGAGAGGAGAGAGACAGCAATGAAGGATTGCAAAAGGACAGAAATATTCACAGAAAAGAAGACTAAATCTGGAGGATGTCACTTAATCAACACAACAGATTAAGACTCACCCCAGGTCAGAAGACTCAGCCCCCACAATCTTCAATGAGGATATAATATATTATGAATGGTTGTATAATACTGGTTGGTTGTCGAAGGAAAACAAACAAACCCAACAACAGGTGGGCACAGAATAGAATGAAGGACTTTGAAAGAGGCCACATCACACGCCCACAACATTTCGTGACTTTTTTTTTTTTTTTTTACAGAAAAAGCCTGATCAACAGAGACTGGTATCAAATGAAGAAAAAAAAACAAGAAACAATGCTAGAATAGGATAATTGTTCCAATATCTCACCTACAGGTACATTTGTTCACGGACTCATTGTCAGAACAAGTCACTAAATGTATCAAGCTGCAGTCCTACTAAAAGTACTTCCTGATCCAAGATGTGGGAACGGGCTGGAATCCAAGTACACTCTTTAGTTTTTTAAATTTGTTTTTGATGCTTCTACCCCCAGATTGCTTCTCTCTCTTTTGATTATTTTCTGTATGGAAAAAAAATTGAACACTGGAGTTATTTGAACAGAAACTAAACTGAGTCCTAGCCTCCTATTTGGAAAAACCCTTGTTGCAACATCCACACAAGGAGGACGGAGGGTTGCCATTGCCCAATCCGGTTAGGCTGTAAAATAGAGCGTTGTAGCTGTGATACTTGGGATATCTATGGGCTATTCAGGAAACAAGAGGGAAGGTATACAACATGTTCCTGGCTCATTCATTCAGCTCCTGTGGTGGCAGATGAGCCACAGAAGAGACAAACATCTCCCCTGCTTGACCGGTGCAGTTTTGATCAAAGGCTGGATAAATTGAATCAATTGATTAGCTTGCCGATAAATTACAGGATCTGAGGTCTGGTGGGCTTGAGGTCTGAGGGAAAAAGTGCCCTTCCAAAGATAAAAACCTAGACTGGATTCAGAGTTTGTCTTCCCAGAAGGGCTTTCCTGCCCCTTCTTCTGGGATCCTTCTTGGTTCTCTGAAAAAACGATCGGAGGGAGGGAAAGGCAGGGGGAGGCTAGAAACCTTCCTTGTTGTGAAGAAGCTCACACACTGTTTTAAACTAAATATCCTCCCATATTTTGTTTTCTTTTGTAAAGGTTAGGAATTAGTAAGAGATACAAAGCAGAGAAATAATGAAAGGTCTTGGAGCAATAGATTGTAGTTTGGGAGGAAGGCTCGGAAGAGGCTAATAATTGTCTACAATGAAGTGTCATCTCTTAACCACTTCAACAACTCTTTGATCTCCCCATCCTGCTAAATAGCCGTTCCCACCCCCAGCAGATCCTGTCTGGTTTACAGGAAGCAGAGAAAAAGAAGCTGAGAGGAAGTGGCTGACCCTGTTATATGATTTAATTAGACATGGTGAAAGAGCTGATATCACACTTCAACACTCTAACCCTAAATTCTTATGCCTATCTTTTCAAATGACCCACTTATGGCATCAGCAAACTTCTTACATCATGAAATCTGTGAGAAGATGACAATAGAGCTCAGATTGTTTGACCTGTTCACCATTCCAGTATATTTTTATTTCATTTCATTTGTTTAGTGCTGCTTTATTTTACTGCCTACATGGCATCATCATATATTAGAATCAATCAATTAATCAATGAAATTCTTTATTTTGGGCAAGGACCAGCATTAAAAAAGAATTGAAACAAAAACAAAGCAAAACAGAAATATTCTAACAACAGCACAATATGAAGAACATGGATTTTGATTGCTTTCTATAAATGGATCTAGCACATGTTGCTAATAATAAACTGAAAGGACCTGAGCTTAAAAGTTGAGAGTAAAATAATGGTATTGCTTAAAATAAAAGCAAATGAAATGGCAAAAATCCAAAAAACATACTTAGGAGATGTCAGCTCCCGCCTACTTTTAACAACGTAAGGCAGAATTTAACAACTTCCAAGGCAGTATAGTCTACTGGTCTATTAGTTTTTATCATTTTATTAATATTAATTTAAATTTATTATTATGAATCTATTACACCATTTTTAATATCAATAGTTAAGTACAGTTCTTATATTTAGACGTTAATTTTATGAAGCTCTAGATTTTGTGTTAGCAATCCCTTTCACTCTGTTCTTCATCTATTATTCCATGCCTTACATTCTTATTCCTGCAATGGTGGTAATTTTATAGATTATCTACAAGTGAAATACAAATTGATGACAAATTCAGGGGATTTGGGTGATGAGCTTAGCAATTTATTGAGGGAGCCAAGTATCAAAAGGTGAATCTAAAACATATAATATCCTGATTAAGCCAACTTGAGTAGGCAGTGGGAATGTTTTTAAATTGTGAAAAAACTCAGAATTTGCTGAGCTGGGAGATGAGATTTACCTCTCCTAATGTAATAATACTCTGTCTATACAATATTTCAAACTGATCATCGATAAACATGACACCGATGTCTTATTAATCTCTGCAACTGGCTCTTTTATGTCCACTCAACCCTAAAATGTTAAAGAATTGGCTTGGTGTCTTCTTGTAAAATGAAGTAAAGACGTGATTCACAAACCTTTTAGCTTGATAGGACACCTGTTCACTAACTTTCAAAGCAAGCAGTCTTGTTGTCTTCCTATTTCGCTTCCTCTCTGTAGTACTCCCCACTTCTCTGCAAATTAAGGAAATAATTGCTGGGCCACTGACTTCAAACGAAGAATTACAGAATTACCACCAGCATGCCATCTAACTGAAGAGATGTCCATTTCTTCTGGCAATTACGTGAATAATGATGTGCTTAATGATTTGCTGGCTTTGCAAGTTGCTTCAAAATCCTGATAAATGGATTACAGGGGTGCAAGTAGACAACAAAGGAATTGTAGGTGCTTTCCTGCAAATGGAAGTTTTCTGGAATCATCACCAGGACCCTCACATGCATTTTTTTTTTTTAAAAAAAATGGGAGTCACCTTATATGATTTCCAAAGCTGTGTTGTTCTGGGGGAGCCACAAATACAGTCTGCCAGGGAAGGCTCGGAAAAGATAAAACAGCTAAGATGCTAGACAAGGTTTCTATTGTTGAGACCACTTAAAATAGAACAGCCAAAGGAATCACCAATTCACTCAGAATGCAACTTAGTCCAATGCCACCTACTGACCAAAATACATAAATATGTATCTGCTTGCCTCCTTTATTTATTTATAGAACTTATATTCTATGAATAATCGTACACTGTTGTACTATAAGCGCACACTCACTAACCCACCATACGTTAAATAAATAAATAACAAACCCTTAAAAAAAAATCTACATACAATCCCATTTTCAGTGTGCAGGTAGTCCTTGACTCCACAATTGAGCCTCAAATGTTATGCTGTTAAGTGAAATGATTCTTAAGTGAACTTTGCCCCATTTTACGACCTTTCTTGCTGCAGTTGTTCGGGGAATCACTGCAGTTCTGAAATTGGTAATTAGTAACACAGTTGTTAAGTGGCTTCTCCGTTGACTTTGCTTGTCAGTAGGTCACAAAAGGTGATCACATGACCCCAGGACACTGCATAAATATGGGTCAGTTGTCAAGCATCTGTATGTAAATCACACGACCATGGGGATGCTGCAACGGTCATAAGTGTGAAAAACAGTCACAAGACGCTTTTTTCAGTGCCGTTATAACTTCGGTCACTAAATGAACTGTTGTAAGTCAAAAACTACCTGTACTTAAAACCAACAGAAGAACAACAGAAAAACAGCAACAAGGAATCAATATCTGCCAATTTCAACAGCTAAAATATCTTGAAGTCCAAGGGCCTTGTGTCCTTCGGCTGCTTGTCTCCCGTGTGTAAACCAAATGGAAATGAAGCTGCCTTTAAAAAGCATCTTCCAAAATTCAACCCTTCCCCTGTTTGGGCCACAGGAAAGACTTAAAGTTGTGATTGCGGTGAATTTCTCTGGCTGGTGGATTTCCTTCCTTCTTTACCCATCTTTGTTCTTGCTGTTAGTTGCGAAGTCGTGTCTGACCCATCGGGATCCTATGGACAACGTTCCTCCAGGTCTTCCTGTCCTCTACCATCTTGAGTCCATTTAAGCTCACGCCGACTGCTTCAGGGATTCCATCCAGTCACCTCATTCTCTGTTGTCCCCTTCTTCTATTGCCTTCAATCATTCCCAGCATGAGGCTCTTCTCCAGTGAGTCCTTCCTTCTCATTAGGTGGCCAAAGCATTAAAAAAAAAAAAAGGGGGGGGGGGATAGACAGTTTTGCCATTTTTTGCCATTTAATTAAGCCAGGAGGGAAAAGTGGACTTTTGACTCTTGACTCTTTTTTCAAAAAATAGATCCATCTTGAACTATGACGTGAAAATGTCAAAAAGCACAGATATGAAGGGCCATAGCCAATGCCTGGGAAGACAGGGCATTCTTGCCACAATACGTGGTACTAACTGGTATTATTATTATTATTATTATTATTATTATTATTACTACTACTACTACTACTACTACTACTACTACTACTACTACTACTATTAACAAGAGCTGGTCTACAATGAATATGAGTCTCAGTGAATGAAATGGACCACAAGGTGTTTTTAATATTTCTTGATATTTACGCTCGGTTTCTGTCACCATAGATTACATTAAAGATGTCATGCTTAGCTGGTGGTTCACAAAAGATTGGATGGAAACACTAGGAAACATAAAATAAGAGGTCAGCATTACTGTTATAGCTTATGAGATGTTGGAAGTGAGCACATTTGACTGGTTTTCTGAGCAACACTGTTCCTGTAAGATGGTGAAAATTTTGGAGCAGGTCCCATTTGTGTTAGCACACATGTCATCTTTATATTCTACTATCAAGATTCATGTGACAAATGAGAGGGATGAGAAAATATATTAGTTTTGACTGGTGTTCTTTGATTGAAAGGTAAGACAAGATTTTTGAGGCTTGGTGGAAAACATTTAGAAATATGGTTTGCTATTGAATTAACCAATGGTGTAGGGCTTGTAGGCCATGGACTATTCATCCCTATTATAGAAGGATGCATCACTTATTGTATATTCTCATTTACAGGATACAAGAAGGAATGATTTTTCATAGCGATACCATTTGGATATGGTTTCTTTTCAAATGAACCTGGAAATCCCCATGGAAACCATTCATGGGGGTTTCCAGAGATAAACCTCAAAAGAGAAAATGCAGAAATGTGATCTCTTCTAAAAATACACCTGGATCTCATCCGAGTATCATACATTTCATGATTTCCTAAAAGAACAAATGGCTACTTTTCTGCACAGAAGGAATATGGAGGCTATAAAGTCAACACGTTTTCCAGAATCAAGGTTTACTTGAAGCCATTTAAAAATATATTAACAAACTTATTAATATCAGTTCCAAAATGCCCCCCACATCATATGAACAGGTGTTCCCTCCATACCTTTTTTCACATCCAAAATAATGAAGTTAATCACCAGCTTTTTCAATGCATTGTCTGGGATGCCCAATAAATGTAAATTTGTTTTGTTCAATTAGTATCATTTTAAGAATACAAGAAACGTATTTAAGATCCTTAGCAATATGGTTAGGGTATCCCAACTTTTGATCCAGAACGTCATGTATGTTATTAATATCTATCTTAGTGATAGTTTTTATTTGCACATAAAAATGTTGTAGATCTAGGGTATAGGTGTTTAACTCGTGGCATCATGTTGCCGTCACATAACGTTTCACGATGTTTTTCCCCTTCACACAGCTGGGGTGGGTGTGGCCTGCATGTGATGCATCAGGCCTGCGGGCCACTAGTTTGACACATCTGGTCTAGAGTTATCTGAAACATGTTCTAGTACTGACAGTAATTAAGAAACCCAGATTCTTTTTTCAATAATTCAAATGGTTAAAAATTTGATGAGGAATAAGGCAAGTGTAGCATACTTATTCCTAATTGCACCTTAAAACCTCCAAACCAACTCCTTTTATTTTCAAACTGGGATTGTCCCAGAGGATAGGTTTATTGTGTGAATATGAATCAAAAGTATACTTCAGTCCCAGAATTTTCCAAATATGCCTAGTAGCCTTTAATGCTGGATATAATAATAGAGGCATGGCTTACAATATTATCCCACTCATCCTTTGTTGCCATGACATGACAGACACAGTACAGGCAATCCTTGACTTATAACATTTCATATAGTGACCATTTGAAATTACAATGGCCCTGAAAAAAGGGATGTATGGTTGTTTTTCACACTTATGACCATTGCAACATCTCCAAGGTCATGTGATCAAAATTCAAATGCTTGGCAACTGGCTCATATTTATGACAATTGCAGTGTCCTGGTGATGTGATCAACTTTTGCAATCTTCTGACAATCAAAATCAATGGGGAAGCCAGATTTATTTAACAACCATGATAGTAACTTAATAACTGCAGCAAGAAAGGTTGCTAAATGGACAAATTTTGCTAAACAACTGTCTCGCTTAATAACATAAATTTTGGGTTCAATTGAGGTCATAAGTCAATGATTAACTGGAATAACTTTCTAATTATGCATGTAATGGACTTGTTTTAATCAATCACTTGATTCCATAATATGTAAAAATATATGCCCGGGGTTAAAGTTGAAAATCAGACAAGGTAACTCCCTGAAACATTATATGGTAGGCATTAATTTAGATATAGAAAATCTAGGGGGTTTTCTCTCCATAGGAAAGTAAGGTTAATATAATCTTAGAGTAATTAAAGTATACTAGGAATGCATTTATACAAATATGAGTTGATTTTTTTTTCATTTTTGTAACACTTACCTTCCCCCACAAATTTAATGGGATTTTGAACCATCATCATTTTTAAGTCAAATTATTTAATAATTTAAATAATAATAATTTCATAATAATAATAATTTAAATAATTATTTAATAATAATAACATATAATTATTTATTATCTATCATCTGTCAATCATTTATCTCTATCCAAAAATTGCTGCTTGGAATAAAGAATAAATTCAGGCAATAATTGAAATCCCATTGTAACAACATTAAATAGAAAATTTGAGTTAATAGGAAGTATGTGATATAGAAAGCACATACTCATCAGTAAAGTATCACTGACTCACAATAACAATTTTTATTAATTTCAGCCATTGTTAGACAATGTTCTCTGTACATCTTCCAAATTAGAACAGTATTTCCAAAACTAAATTAGAAATCAGTTTAATTCCATGAAATATTTGATCGATGAGAAGATAATACCATTAGAAATAACTCTTTTGAACGGACACCAGCAGACCTAGTCCCCCAATTAATAAAAATGGGAGGAAATCCATATTTAGGCAAAATGTTGCTCAAAACATTTCACTGCGCTATCAGAGACCTTTTTTCCATCCAATGAAACTGCCCTGTTGATTTTAATTCTTCTGAATGCATATTCCAAATATTAATTGATTATTAGAAACATAACAACTCTTGATGAATTGGTGACTGAGCTGGATGTTTAACAATAATGTAATCTATAAACTACATGCAAGGATCTTTAACAATATTTTCATGTTTTATGAATATTTTTTTCATATTTCATTGAATATTTTTATATTCAATGCTTCATCAGTGAAAGTTTTTAAGATGAGACTGGACAGCCACTTGTCTGAAATAGATCTGCCCACGAGGTGCTTAAATCTGGCCCGCAGGACCACCCTGGAAACAGCAAAGGACCTGCCTGCAGTGCTAATGGCATCCAAAATGGGCATAGGGGGACTGTGTGTGGTCCTGTGATGGGATTCAGAAATTTTTATTACTGGTTCTGTGGGTGTGGATTGGTGGGTGTGGCAGGAGAAGGATACTGTAAAATCTCCATTCCCTCCCCACTTCTGTGGAGTTACTGCAAAATCCCATTTCTTCCCCACCTCACTAGCCTGCTTTCCAGCTCCGTTCCCCTATGCAGGCCAAAAAATTCTTTTGGTAGCCTTTCAGACAGATATGTCCAGAGTGTGTGAATAAAAAAAAGGTAAAATGGTGGGCACAACTACACAATACACATTTTAAAAACAGGAGTGGGGCTTTGATTACTCAGCAACTCCATTCTTCTTGACTCGTTTGAGAAACCACCCCCCTCTTTGTGGACCAAACTTTGTGGACCAGTTTGTGTGTCAAACTTTGCATTATAATTTCATAAGCTTTAGTTTTCCATATTGAATAATAGGGAAAGTTCAATAGTTAATGATGACAAGCTGATCAGCTGGGACTCAGGCGGCAGAGAATAGATGGGGTGGGACCAGTCAGAGGTGGTATTTGCCAGTTCTCTGAACTACTCAAAATTTCCACTACCAACTCTCCAGAACTGATCAGAAACTGAATATTTTCTGAATATTTCCCCTACACCCCGTTCTGGGCCTGGATGACCTCCTGCCAGCCAAAAGGGGACACCACTGACCAGTCCTTTGCTGTTTCCAGGCTGGCCCCATGGGCCAGATTTAAACACCCCACAGACCGGATCTGCCTTGTTTTGGCTGGCAGAGTACTGCAGGAAGTGTCCATCCCATCTCCCCTGCCCCTGGCTGGCCCACGGCAGAGAACTACAAAGCTGATCTGGCCCCAGAAGAAATCCAGTTTGATACCCCTGGACTAGAAGATCACCAAAGTCCCATCTATCCCTCTTCTCTCTGCATCCCATCCTATCCTATCCTATCCTATCCTATCCTATCCTATCCTATCCTATCATGTTAATGCTTAGTAAAGAAATATATCTAATCCAGCCGTCTATCTGTTGTCTGGATTGCTGTAACCCAGATACGGTGTCATGCCCTGGTGGAGACTGAGTCTGAGGGAGAGGAGGAACAGCAGACAGGGAGTGGAAGGGTGGCTCCGGAGATTGTGGAGGAGGCCGGCTGAGCAGTCAGAGGAGGACCCAGGCTCCCCTCTCCATCCTCGGGCACGCAGGGAGGAGAGGATAAGGGAGAGGTGTAGTCTACTGGGGAGGAGAGGGCCTTGATCCTCTTCATGGGCTGCAGCTGTGACAACTGGATAAGAGGATGGACATGCGTACAGGTAAGTGCTGGAAACAAAGCATGGAAATATCTCTAGTTTATTGTTCCTTTCTGAATTTGGCATCCTTCCCAGTATGTGTTCTGATATCTGTGGACGTCTTCAAGCCCTTCTCTTGCCTGGTTTGTGTTGTTGTTTGCTCTTTATAATTTATGAGCAGTTTTAGTTTAAACAGTATTTCCTTCTTCTTGTAACTGCTCATGTGGAAGTTTTTTGTCTCCAGTCAAGGATATTTGCAGCTTGGAAGCAAAGTGAAGGGTTTTACCTGTTTTTTGTGTTTATTTTGTATCCCACCCTGGGTCATCACATATGGTACAAAATGCACTAAAAAATACTTACTTTAAAAAAAAACCCTGTTCCATGTTATAAAATCAATTAAGTCAAATATTCCTGTTATCTATCATTCTCCTATTGTATTTCTGAAACTCCTAGAACAAAGGAAACTCCCACATTTCCTCTTGGTTCAACTTGATATCCTCACCTAATTAATTTCTATAGCTGGACTTTCATATTTTTCAAACTTTCAGCTTCAGAGAAAGGAAGAAATACAAGAGAATACCACCATCTTGTAAACCACCATATTTAAAATTTGAACAGCAAGCAAAAATAAATAGACTTTCTGTACAGAAGCTAGAGGTCATATGTTTTATTCAGAAAACATTTTATGGTTCCTGAGTTTTCCAGGAAATAGTTGGCTTCCTTATAAAGCTTCATTGCTTAAAAAACATGTGCAGACTTCAACTCCTACAATTCACTAGCCAATCATGGAGGCTGGTAAATCCTGGGAGTTGAAGTCCATACATCTTAAAGCTGTGAAGGTTGTGAAACACTGTGCTACAATAATTTAAAACAGAATTACAATTTTGAGCCAAAAAAGATTAGAAAAAAAGTCTTTGGGATAAGACTATGATAATTTTTAGCCAAATTTCAAAATATATGCACAACTCATTTCCTACATCACTTCCTCTCTTTCACCATGAACATTATACAATTTTTGCCCTTTCATCTTGCTTTTCGGGCAGCCATAATAATGATTGCAAACTGGAAACAAATATTCATATTTAAAGGGGTCTATGGGATTTGTGTTATATAGAGTCCAAAACAAGTAGCATTGTTTGTAGTTATGGATAATGAGACTTTGTAATTATAGCTAACTGGAATGCGATTTCTTTTAAAATTATTTTTGAAATGGATCTAACTCCTGGAACAAGAATCATCATGAGTTAAGCTTATTATTTTTCCCAGAATACCATATTTCCCAAGAACAATGCAAATCTTACATCAATATTTCAATCTTCTTTTTGATTTACTTCCAAATGCCTGGAAGCTGCAAGTTAGTATTAAAAATAGCATGTTGCCATAAGCATTTGAATCTTTCAGTTTCCTGTAATGTGTTAATTTTCCATGTTTCTCATCACTCATTCATTCCTTGTCATCCAGTATCTTATCGAATTAGCACCATAAACATCTGAGTTGAAGAGAAAGTTGCAAGACAGGCTGGATCAGGTTCCCTTGAAATCATTGGTGTTTTTATTTTTTTAATTGTAGTTGTCAAATGCAACTTTTATTGCCTTTAAATGTTTTTGACAGGTCATCCATAAGCATTTTAAACAGGTCATTAAATAATGGTTTAGCTCAGTATTTTTCAACCTTGGCAAATGGAATTTTGGGAATAGAAGTCCATGTATCTTAAAGTTGCCAAGGTTGAAAAGCACTGGCTTAGCTAGTCCCTAGCTCAAATTCTACCCCAATTGTTATATCTCCATCTGAGGTCAAATGCGTGGATTGACCTGAGTCCTGGGGCTGTTATGTATATTACTGAGGCAATGTGTTAGTAGGAGTCATCTTACTGAAGTAATAGTTGAGCACCTACCAGCTCAGGAATAATCAGGAGAAGGTGAGTTCTAGTCCTGCTTTTCAACTTGTTGATCTTGGGCCTGTTATTCTCTTTCAGCTCTAGGAAAAAAGAAATGGCAAACTACTTTCAAAAGAACCTGTCAAGAAAACTGCAGGGGCCAGACCAGACAGTCTCCAGGGGTCAGCACTGACATGAAGACACATACACACCAAAAAGTAACTGAGTGAAGTCCTGTTGTACAAACATTCACATCTCCCAATTCAATTTTCCAATATTACTGCTCCGGAGTGATTTGTCTTCCAGCTAATGTTGACTCCCCAGGTTTAGTCCATCTGTGGTGGTAACATGTAGCTAAATCAGGACATGATTGGGGGATCTTAAGAAAATCTCAAGGATGAAGTCTGCACTAGGAATTAAAAATAACCCGATCGAAGTCAGTGATAAGGAATTCAGCCCTGCCAACTCTCACGGTTCTGCTGTGAGTCTCACAATTTTTTGGCATGTCTCACGGTCTCACGACAAGGCTCCTCAATCTCACGCCAAATTTAAAACGCTTTTTTTTTTCCAAATTTGGGGGTCTTATGCGCTTATACGCGCATAAATCTGATTCTCACACAAATGACATGACGCCACTTCTCAGATCACGCAATATCGATATTACCATACAGTCATATATACATACAGCACATTTCTTTTCACTCTGGGCGCCTCCATTTTGCTTTTTCTACCACCGGATATAACACGCTCTGATTGGTTAGTTATTCACGTGACCGTGAATCTCACTATTTTTTATAAAATCTCCAGATTTTTTTTATTGGGTCTCCAGATTTTCCTTTATCAGGGGTTGGCAGGTCTGAGAAATTACATCGTTAGGCTTCCAACTCAGCTTGAGATCTTTGTTGTTTTTATCCTTATTTTTAATGACAGTCTGCATCCTTGATACCCTGGTGTAATTAATTGTTATCATTGACTATTGAACTTTCCCTATTATTCAATATGGAAATCTAAAGCTTATAAAATTATAATGTGAAGTCAGTTTGACACACAGAGGGTCCATAAATGGAGGGGGGGATTCAAAAGGGTCAAGAAGAATGGAGTTTGCTGCATAATCAAAGCCCCGTTTTTTGTTTTTAATATGTGTATTGTGCAGTTGCGCCCACCATTTTACCTCTTTTTTTTAAACACACACTCCTGACATATCTGTCTGAAAGGCCACTAAAAGAATTGAGTGAGATGACAGGAAAAGTTCCTTTTGTTTATAAATCAAAACTGAGAAAAACCCTATTTCACTCTTTTATACTCTAAAGGGTGAAAGGATTATAGAGACTGTTTTGAAGAGCTCCCTAGTTCTAAATATACCTCCTCTCCACCTCTGAAGGTATCTTTTAATCCCAGAAGTGGCTGTCAATTAAAAAGGTGACTTCAAGTGATTTCCTTTGTTCAGCTTCTCATCCTAATTGGGCTCAAAAAAATGTGTGAAAGATTATTGCCTGTCCTACTGAAGCTTCATGAAAAGAATTGTTACAGGGACCATGTTGGACCCAGCCCTTATTCTTTCCTCACTTTTATATATTTTCCTCACCTTTAAATTTTTTTTCTGGGCTTAAGGCCATATTGGATGGGGGCAGGGGGGGATTGAATGTTTAAATCAGCTTCCAAGTCAGCTTTAAACAAGACCAGAAGGTGGAGGCCCAATTTATATGCAAAAGTTGTTTTCTGATGAAGCTTTTACACTTGGAAATTAGTTGTTTTCAAGGTTATTTTCCTTCCTTTGTAATGGACGTTAATTTGAATGGAAAAATGTTGAGAGGGCAGATTGTGGGCTATTCAAATGCATTGAAAAGGATTTAGCTGGTTCGGTTTCCTGCTGGGGGTGGATAGGTGGTGAGCTGAGGGGGCTGATGGACTAGATACCTATTTACCAAACAGAAGATTCTTATTTTAATGAAACTCAAATTGTTCAGGTTTGTTTGGCCCTAAAAGCTAAATTTATTTCATGAACCCTTCAACATAAATAGGCCCTTTAAATATTTTATTTATTTGTTCTATCAAATTTATGCAGCTGCCCATCTCACCCAAAGACAATCCAGGGCTGCACAAGAATAGATACAGCTGGCAATATGAAAAGAACAGGTAAGAATCTGAAAAAAGACACCGTAACAAATATTATAAACAGAAAAATACTAATCCTACTAGAGGTGAGGATAAAAATGCCCCCCCTCAATAATGGCGCCAAGTCCCTAGGACTCTGGCACCTTAATCAGGTTTTGAGGGAACTTTCAGAATATCAGGTATCAAATATTGCATCAATTTGCCCTGAATATTCTGAAATTAAATTGAAAAGATGATGAATGCAAGTTGGAACATTTCATATATAATGTTTTTTACAGAAGAGGCAGGATTTAAAACAAGTACTGTTTCTTTGCCAAAATACCAAAGAAGTTTTAGATTTTTTTTTTGGGGGGGGGGGGCAGGAAAGGTGTGGGGTGAACTGTAGTTCTCTAAGCTTCAGGGCATTTTTTTTTTAATTTAAGGGAAAATCCAAAGCAATTAGCATTTTGCTTCAAGATGTCAACCAGTCCAAGAAAAACAAAACAAGTTAAATATTTCCTTGGGTTATTCTAGGTCCCACACTTAAAACTAACATATTATTTCAATCCTGTCCTTTTTTTAAAAAAAAGCCCTTGTGTAGTAAATAAAGTGCTGAAGTTCAAAGTTAAGATTTATGGTGGAAGGAAGTCGTTTCTGGATATTGGGCACAAACTCTGATGGGGTTCTTTATCCAAGATCCCTTCCAATTAATGATAAAGAAAGGCTAATCAGCTTCCTTAGAAGGGATGATATCAAAATTGTTGTAAATAACAAGAACAAAGAAAAGGTGTCAGTGAGGGAAAAAAAATACTCTGCATGTTTTTCCTACCATACTTTAAATAAATAAAAATAACTCGAACATGTTCTTCAAGTTCATTGACCTCCATAATTTGTTGTCAGGGAGGTGCTCATATTTTTTCTTCTCTTCAATCATATATGACTTTCAAGAGTCTGTCTGCATAGGTCACTGTGGGTTTTTGGGTTTTTTTGGCAAATTTATTCAGAAATGTTTTTGTCATTGCCGCCTTCTGAGGGCTGAGTGGAATTGACTGGCCCAAGGTCAGCCAGTTGGCTTTGTGCACCAGGCAAAACTAGAACTCCTGCTAATCTCCAGATTTTTAGCTTTGAACCTTTATCATTACACTAAACTGGCTCTCTGGAATAATAGTAGCTCAGATTGTTAAAAAGGTGTGAATAAATAAAGTGAGTAAGTTAAATATTTTTGATCACTTCAAAATTGCTAGTCATGCAACTCACTCTCAGTTTCTAGTTCAATGCTTTAACCACTACCCCAAACTGGCTCTAACTGCTGATCTTAGAAGATACAATTAATGAGCTGAATAGCTGAGCTCAATACTCATTGATCAAATGTTCAGAAATTGACTTTTGTGGGCTTATTTTTAGGGATAGAGGCCCATGTTAAATATCTGATGGCTTTTAACGCCAACCCTAATCCTTCCCAACCCTAAGCAGACTGACCAGAGAACCCATAGAAGCAATTGATAAGTAAAGGCAGATTATAATGTTTATTCATAAATCTTCCTTCCTTCCTTCCCTCCCTCCCTCCCTTCCCCCTCCCTCCTATTGCTGAGTCTATATTTATTGCATTTTTCATTATTATTTAAATCTCATTGCGTTAAAATTTAAAAGATATTAATTGTCACCATCGTTTGGGGGTACTTTTGGAAACTTTACATCATAACTCTCTTAATTTTCCCATTGGTCTGGAAAAGGATAAGACTAACATTACACATCACTTTTCTACTTAAACATTTGTACAAAGATTTGCATGAGGGGAACTTAGAAAGAGAATACAGACACTGACATCTTGTGACTGACAGAAGAAATGCTATGATATATTTGGACCAAGCAGCAGGGACATTTTAAAAATGATAATAATAAAAAGCTTTTGGATGGGTTAATCTTTTTGCCTTCTGACTTCTATGTTCAGTGGCTGTTCCATTGTTTTAAAAAGAATATTAAGTTCCTTCTTGTGAGCAATTTGACAGAAAAGCTGGAAAATGTTTTAATGAATAAGTACTTGTCTATGTGGAAAGGAAAAAATCAAATATGCTAAGAAATCATATCTATATATTTCCATCGGAAACTTTGGTTCCTGGCATGAAGCAGTTCTGATTATTAAGGCAATTCTCATGCAGATGTGATTACTATTTCTTTACTTATTACCTAGAGCTCACAATAACCACCAATTTTTACATAGCCTTATCTTATGTCATAAAGGAGCAAGTACTTCAGAGCAGCCAAGAAAGACCAATAAGCAGTAAAATTCAATGAAACATTCATAGTTAAAAAAATAAATGATAATTTGAGTTGGGAATTGATACGTATGTGTGTTATATTCAATAAACAGTTGCCAAACTCTTTTTATTTGTCTTTTGTATTATTATAGAGGTGAACATTTTAGAGGAACAAGCAAAGAATGTCAGAGATTATAAATGAAAAGTAGTAATGGAAATTATCTTCTACTATTTCTACTGATCAGTAGAAATTTGCAAACACAAATACAAATACAGAGACACACAGACACTCAACTATCCATGCTGGATACCACTAAAGAATTCTTCAGATCAGTGTCTTCCTCATATTATTCTGATTTAATCCTCCCACAGTTCCTTTTTACCTCATTGGATTTAAGAACTAATTTAAGAATTAATTCTTATCACGATCTTATGTGGAAAGAGCAGAGTTAAAGATAGAAGCCTGCTTTCTCTCTATAGAATTGCAATTTAATTGAACAAGAAGGTCCAGGTCTCTCCACAATCTATTTTTAATTTTCTTAAAGCGATACTCTTCAAAATTCTCTAAGGGAAATATTTTTTCTAATAAGAATTGCGTTTCAGCTCTTGGCTGAAACAATCCATTTGTGATTTTCATTCTTTGCTTAATCGTAGCTCTGACTGAACCCTTACTAAATGAGAAATGATCAAATGTTCACTTATATCCCAGCAAGTTGCTGCCAAAATATGTCACTAAATAGCAATCCATCTGGATTCTGATTAATTCCAGCCCTGAGCTATTGCTCTTAGGTCATACTTTTCAAGTTGGTTCTTACCACTCCCAATAAAGGGCAATTATATTTTGACAGAAAAACTGTTCCATTCTAACATGTAACGCTCCACATTATGGAAATGATTTTGTGGAATTATAGCCATTAGTTTATTCACCAAATTTAGACCATTATAATTTACCCAGTCAAGGTGAAAAATAAGCAATGTCTATAAGCTTTACACAGATTTAAAGGTTGCCCTGTCATGACTCACCGAGAAGCAAGAATTTTCTAATTTCTGTAGCCATCATCGACCTATTGGGAATGACTGGGCAAGTTGCATTCCAATGAAAAAGAAGGTCCATCTGTAAAATCCTAGCTTTCTTCATGCTAACCACGCTTCGTGTCTAAGTATAAACATATGTTAGGAACAACTAAAGGTGAAGGTTCTCAGCTCTATAACTAGTTTTGTTTGACGTTTATGATTATGGCCATTATTTGTCTCCATGGAGACATTGGTAGATCATGGGGATGACATGAGAGACTGTAGCAAATTTCCAGTATCCATAAAAATGCATTAAATGTATTAAAATACATTCATGCTTAGAATTTCTGTTTGTACGATGAACCACAAATGTGCACTTAGACAACTTTTACTTTACAAATAGAGTTTTTAGGATATGGGGTGGTATAACTCTTTATTGTAAGACAATTTATCTTCTGATGATAGTACTAATTAGGGTTCGCTACCTTCTCTTCAGACTATGTTGCCATAATTTATTGAATAAGTTACTGTATTAATTCCACATAGTGTATATATTAATACAGCAATGGGGAAAAATATATTGAGCCAGTTTGGTCTAGTGGTGAAGGCACCCAGGCCAGAAACTAGAAGACCATGAATTTGAATCCCTTCTTAGGCATGAAAGTCAGTTCAGTGACTTAGGACCACTCATTCTCTCTCAAACCAATAACCTCACAAGGTGGTGGGTATGGGGAGGAGGAAGGAACATTAGGTATGTTTGTTGCCTTGAGTCACTTATAAAAGTAATAAAGGTATAATAAAAAACACATATCTGATGACAAGTAGAAGAAAAAGGAATCATATGAAGAATGGGCAGGTAGTCCTGTGTAGCTAACCTGCTTCCCCATCCTGAATCACCTGTTTCATGTGGAATACTGAATTATATTTAGGACAGGACTGTGTACTATTATCTGTTGAATTATTGCAACACATTCAGTGGGCCTGTTTTCATTTCAATTTAAGCAGGGGAGAAACTTTCTAAACAACCAAAGTCCCCAACATTAATCTGAGGAAGCATGGTGACTAAGTCACTATACCATCATTTTTGATGAGGTGAAGGTAAATTTCCCCCCACTCCATTCCCACCTGGTAGGCATTAGATGCCACGGTCATGTATTTTTCTATTTTAAAGGCACTTGCTTGCAGGTGTGATGGCTGAGTGGTTAAACACGCTGAGCTTGTCAGCTGTAAAACTGATAGCTCAGGTTTGAGACCCAAGCACCCTGCGACAGGTTGAGCTCCTGTTACTTGCCCATGTAGCAGTTCAAAAGCATGCAAGGGCCAATAGATAAATAGGTACCATTTCGGTGGGAAGGTAACAGCATTCCATGTGCCTCGGCATACAGTCATGCTGTTCACATGACCATTAGGAAAGCATCTTTGGACAATGCTGGTTCCCTCAACTAAGAAAAGGAGATGATCACCTCCCCCTAGAGTCAGATGCAATTGACCAGGGGAAACCTTTACATTTAGCTCTTCCACAGGTCTAGAAATCCACTCTTGCACATGTGCTTTTCATGGCTGTTTCTTGCCTTCTATAAGCCATAATGAGATAAATTATCATTCTCTGCTGGTAGTGTGTGAAATTTATCAATCCCTTACCTGGACCAAATGCAAATGGGACTCAAGTGTCATGGCAGTTCTGACTCTCTGAGGAAGTTACTTTAGAGGAGGCATGTCCAATCTATGGTGATTTTCAGCCAGTAACTCTCTCTCTCAACCCATGATGTCAGCAACAAGCTGGTCAGTCAATTCCTGTTACAACCAAATATTCAATACTCTGAAAAAAGCAGACTCTGCTCTTGAGGGAAAATGATAGGAAATAAAAACAAATCTATATTTTGCTAAGCACAATAACCACAAAACTAAACTGAAACTGAAACTTTGTTTGGCTTTATTTCATTGCTTTGTTTATAAGGCAGGACTGTAGCAAAATGAAACTTAGAGCTATTATTATGACCTTTTATAGTATCCTATTCATGCCACTAGTGAACCATTTTATAGTCTTTTCTTTTGTAAGAATAAAGTTAAGAGCCACCATTTCAAACTGCTCGTAATTAAAATAAACCTTTGAAGTTTCCACTTACCTGGAAGTCAGTCCCTGTGAAACTCAAAGGGCTTACTACTTGCCAGTAGACATGTATAGAATTACAGTGTAAATATATTAAGTATATTTTAAAAAGGAAGGTAAAACTGAAAAAAATAATGAATGGTACATTGAGAAAAATGTTTAAAAACGAAAAAGACAGATCATTTTATCATCTTCTATCAAAGTCATAATTCAGAAATTATAGTCACTTTCGGCTGTTATTTCTCAAAATATCTTAGATAGTAGTTGAATTTACATAAATGATCCTTTTCTTGGTGCAAAACTCAGGAGATCAGAGACAGACTCATAATTTGAGGTGATGGTTCAATTTGGCCCAAAGGTTGTATAACCTCGTTTCAAAGTCAAGCTTTAAGAACAATGTATTCCTTAACGAGGTGAAAAAGGATTCACAATCTTCATTGAAATGTAGTTCTGCAAAAATGAAAAAAAAGCCATTATGAATTCTTCACATTTAAACAGGCATGGCAATTTTTAATTCACAAGTGTTCAACTAAAATCATTGCAAAACAACAACAACACATGCCTATAGTGTCAATCATCTTCTTCATATATAGAATTCCTTTTTGGCTCACAGCTTAGGTTCAAAAAGTTTCTGCTTTGGTGACACATTTAACTTACTTTCAGAGCAATGTATATAAATATTGTGGCAAGGAAGTGATTTTTTACATGATCTTGACACAGAGCTACAATAATTAGTGATTAGTCTACTTACTGTTATGGTCCTTGGCTTACAACTGGTAGCTTAGTGACTGTTCATAGTGACAATAGATTCCCCCCCCCCCCCAAGATACCTAAAGACTGCCCCCTCTAGAACATGTGGTTGCATTTCAGGGGTCTGACACCCAGCCTGTATTTACGGTCATCTGCAGCGTCCTGTTACATGATCGTGTTTACTTCTTGTTTTCAGCAAAAATTCCCCATATTGAACAATGGGTTCACTTAACATCCATCGGAAAAAACATTTGTAAAACTGGATTATAAATTGTGAATTATCAGTATAATTTTACAGAATCCTAGACATTCTAATTAGACTATTTACTATAAGTCTAAATGGTCTAATTACTGTTCGCTCTAGGAAAAAAGGCTATGGCAAACCAAGATAAAAAGGATATGTCCTGGAAGTCTCTGAAAATAGGACAATTGAACAAAAGAAAAAAAAATCCTAAAATATCTTCTACTTTGAACATGTATAAAATAATTGCCTAATTAATGCAATAATGAATTGATTTATATTTTAATCCATTTAATGATGCTTAGTAAAACTGAAAACATTTAAGTTTCCATCAATGCCTATTGAAACCAAAAAGGCATGTTTGTCTGTCTGTGGTCAAGTGCACATATGTATAACCTGATTATCAACCTAACTAACTTGAAAGTAAAAAGATTCAAACAGAAAATACATACTGGCAAGGAATATAGGAGGATTGCTACAAATAAAAGCACAATCAGCAGGATGATGATGCCAATGAAGACCCACTTAAATCTCCGCCACACAATGAATTTCATGGTCTTGCATGGATTTGTGAACCAAAGGAAGGACGTTTCTGGTCGGCTGTGGAAGGAAAAAAGACCCAGTTGGTACATGACTTTTACATGGTTGACTGTGTGTGCAGAAATCCTAACTTTAAGAATCTAGCATAAATACTATGAATGCTATTACTGATCTGTTGAACATTAAGAATCCTATATAGATATGAATGCCATATAATATGTAATAAGAGGCACAGGGAATTCCTGTTAATAATCCTAATTGAGATGGGCAATTCTGTCGCTAAGAGAAGTCATTGTGAAATGGGAAATCGGGCGTTTGCAAATGTGCTTTCTGGCTAGGAAAGAGACAAGACAACTCAGTTTTATACTTTTGACTTTTGTTTGCCTCCTAGCTACTCCTCTGCCCTTTGGAATGTTCAAGTGACAGTTTATTGCCATGCACACACTGAAAGCAATGCAGTAACACAACCCCTCCGCCAAGCTTTGGGTTGGGAGATATGGGTGTACTATGCAAATAACTTATAGTACTCTTGAAATCCCCTTTTCTCCAATCTCTGCACTCTGTGCACAGGTATATGGGAGAAAAAAAGCATCTTATACTTATAGATAATCTCTCCTTTGTCTGACCTTTTCCTGCTACTGGTAAGATCATATTATTCTCAGTTTGTAGAAGAACAAACATCTTATCCTCTTGAAATCCCTCTCTTAGCAGGAGGATTGAAGGATCAGGCAAAGGAGAGACTATCTAAATTGCTTCCTCCCTCTCCATCACAGAGCAGAGATTTTGGAGAAGAAGAAATTTTAAGAGAGTAAGTTGTTTGCATAGGATACATTGGGCTGCATTGCATCTGAAGAGCAATCAGCTTACTCTCTTGCAATCCCCCTCCTCTTCAATCTCTCTGTTCTGTAAGGTGGAGAAACAAAGAGGTCAGGAAGAGGACAACACATACTGACTATAATATTATGTGACTGATGGACCCTGCAAAGTCATAAAAGATCATAACTGGGCTGTAAAGTTATTTTTTCAGTACCATTATAACTTCAAAGGGTCACTGAATGAATGTTCAGTAAGTGAGCACTACTTGCATTTTTGTGTAAATGTTCACATTTCCAATTTTTCTGCCTAAAAAGAGTGTTTATTTCTATCCCTCTCATCTTCAAATGTCTACGACAGTTTCTGTTACAGTTCTTAAAAGTAAGGTTTGCACAACAGTGTGCTTGGCACAAATTCACTTGCTCTTAAACATATTTATCTTGGAGAAAAGACTGGTGATTTGAGGAGAAAGTTCTGAACGAAATGACTATCAAATGATCATCTCAGTGTAATTTTTCAAGTTACAAGTTATAAGAAGTTGTTCAATATAGAAATGAATTCCAATTTCTCCATTAAAGTCAAACTTTTGGGCTAGACTATGCATTAAAACAAAGGCCACTGGACCACTAGGAGCCAACTAAGCTTGTGTTCTCATTGAAATGATTCTTGTTTTAGAATAGAATAGAATTCTTTATTGCCCAAATGTGATAGGATACACAAGGAATTTGTCTTCGGTGCATGAGCTCCTCAGTGTACATAAAATCTATAAGTGATAAATCATGATCATAGTCATCATAAAAATGCATTAATCATAGATCAAAAGATACAACACTTAGTGATAGACATAGAATACTAAATAAGCAATCAACATAAATCATATTAGGAAACTAAATAAAACAATATAAATTGTAAAGAAACAAGCAACAAAGTTATAATCCTAAGTAGAAAAGGAGATCGGTAATA
The DNA here is from genome assembly GCA_015471245.1 of Laticauda colubrina. NCBI lineage: Eukaryota > Metazoa > Chordata > Lepidosauria > Squamata > Elapidae > Laticauda > Laticauda colubrina. Next base: position 30,079,376 of record BLBF01000016.1, on the reverse strand, counting down.
GGAAAAATGCAAAGAATAATAGTAATACAGCCTTAGTAAATAGTTTGACAGTGTTGTGGGAATTAGTTGTGTAGAAGCGTGATGGCATGGGTGGGGAGGGAGAATTGTCCTTGTGTCTAGTTGTTCTGGTGTGCAATGCCCTTTAGCAGCGCTGTCAAACTCCCAGCCCACAGGCCAGATGCTGGTCACACCTATGCCTGGTTTAGGGAAGGGGGAAAAACTCCCAATACATCACATGATGCTACTGTGACAGTGTGAGTTTGACACCCCCACCATATAGTGTTGTTTTGAGGGTCGAAGTTAAAAATTTATGTCTAAGATATGAGGGGTCTGTAGATTTTCACAGCCCTCTTTCTGACTCATGCAGCATACAGTTCCTCAATGGAAGGCAGGTTGGTAGCAATTGTCTTTTCTACAGTTCTAATTATCCTCTGAGGTCTGTATCTATCCTGTTGGGTTGCAGAGCCAAACCCGACAGTTATAGAGGTGCAAATGATAGACTCAGTAATTCCTCTGTAAACCTTTAAGTTTCCATGGACTTGCCATTCTCAAGGTATCCCCAATACTTAAACCATCATATCAACATGTTGAGAAGCCAATCTACAAGATATTAACCCTAAAATAAAAAATGGAACATATCTTACTTTGGCATGTCTAGTTTGGGGTTCATATTAGGTTCATCTCTTCCTTTACCAGCTGGTCGTTCCTCAATGTCTTTTTCACTAAGGACTTCCAGAGTCATTTCAACTTTACCCTTTAAATAAATAAAAATATTATCAACAACTTTATAGTGCTGCAGCTTAATGTTTTTTTTTTAATTGATGATGTCCAATGATACATGAACAGATTTCAATCCCATCCTGAAATGTGATTCAGTGCAGAATGAATCTCAACTTCAGCAGCTTTAAAATGGGTGGATTCCCAGAATTCCACAACCAGATTCTCCCCAGGAAAATCCCACAACCCACCAAGCAAAAATCACATTCAGATATTGTGACATAAGGGTATGCTTTGTGTGCATTAGTTGCACTGATTTTCATTGCATATTGGTACTTCTTGGAATTTATCTTTTTGGAATTTATCAATTCAATCTCTACTACTTTAATATTTGGGGCAAAAATCAGTTATTAGATAAATTGTGGATTCTGTCCTTTATCAGGGTCCATTGTGGAGAAGTCAAAGAAATGGGATGACCAGAAATGGAGTGGATTCTATAAAGCAAAATTTAATGATGAGGTTATGTAAATAATTTAGAATTATAAATCTCAAGACAAATGAAATGAAAAATCCCATGGAAGGCGCTTCCAGGTATAGAACTGTCATTTACTTAATTACTTATGAAATATTGTGTGCAGCACTCCCCTTTGAAACTATTTAAATCTGTTGTAAGGAAAATGGGTAGTGAAAGTTTGAGAGGCAAAATGAAAGGGTCTTGGACAACTCGCTCCGATTGTCTCACCATGGTTGACTCACCCCAGCCAACATACTGCAGTCAAATCGCCATGGAACAATTCGCCAAGGGACAATTCAGTATGGGATAACTCAAGAGAAAGACAAGTGAACTGTAGCAGCAGGCCTTGTCTTGCTTTAGATTTGAACTCGAGCACTTCTAACTTGAGAAGGCTCATACCAAGACTTGTCCCTCTCTTGAGTTATCCTACATTGAATTATCCTGCAGCGAGTTGGCCATGGCGAGTTGTCCTATGGCCTGTTAGCCATGGCAAGTCGGCTGAGGTAAGTTGGCCATGGCGATTTGTCCCATTCCGAAATGAAATCCCATGCATTAAGAAGTATTAACAGAACCTTACAGCCAAAACACGGGAGCCATCTTTTTCAACATAGCACGGCCACCACCCCCTCATGGATTTTTGTTCAAAGAGTGAAGCAGTCTTAACATTCTTCATCACGTTCATTGGCTTGTGCTCTGGAATCATGTCTAAACTGCACTTTTGTGAAACCTTTGCCGGCACCACTGCATTGTGCAAATCAAGTTCAACAAAACCTAAAGGGAAAGCGAAGGGGCAGAGAAAGAGAACATCATTTTCTCACACACAGAACATCAGGACATAACTATCCCCATCCTGAAATACTTTATACATACCCAGATAATCATCCAAAGAAAATTTATCATTATCCCATATTTGAATAAGCAGCTTGGGTGGAATTCTGAATTCGGTATTGTCAAGACTCCAGAAGTGTTCCTAAGAGCCAAAATCAGAAGAGAAGGAGACTGAGCAAGGAATTCATAATGAATTTCCCTCATCATCTTTTGCAAAAGTGCCCTTAGCATCACCTATCTACCACTTTCTATCAACAGCATTTCAGTTCTGCCTGAAGAAAATCTACAGAGATTAAAAAGATCAATTAGCTTCAGTTCTTTGCGTACATTAGAAGCCAGTGATACTCTGACCACTGAAAGCTGGTTAAACACTTCGTATTCAAGGAACATATGCACAAACTAGATTCAGTTAATCTTGTACAAAAAAAATTTGGCAACTTATTTTTTTCTCCTGTGAACTTGAGACAATGCTACATGAGCCTGGGAAAAGATAGATCTGTTGCAGATAGCTGCTTCATGTGTGACTTTTTTGCCTTCTAGTTTAAGTGTGGAATTGTCCACTGTTAGGGATTAGTAGCAATTTCATGATCTGCATTTGATAAATCACTAACAATCTGTGTTGAACTGTGTTAAGCTTTCAGCACACTATCCGATCCCTAACCTTCGCATCAGTTAGTAATGTTGCTGCCACATTTGGCAAAATGATGCAAAACAGAATAAGAATTAGGAGGAGAGGGTTTTTCTGTGATATCCCCCACCCCCAATCTTTGTAGTTTGTAGAAAATATTTCAAAGGTTCAGTTGTTCTGATTCATTTCATAATCTTTGATTGTATTTTACTCAGCCTTTTTATTTTGAATTGAATATCACTTTTCATTGTCCTCAATATCTGATATGTTTTGCAACCCTGAATTTCTTTTTTTTGTGTGTGAAAACTTTTGCCTGAAAAATTGAACTTTTCTTCTATTGTCATTGCTACAATAAAAAAAGAGAGAAAGGTGTTTCACAGAAATAAGTATTAGCAAGGTGTCCCACTATCCTGCCTGTGCTGGCAGGGGATGCATCCTGTGGGCCTCTTCAGCCAAAAATTCTGGTGGACAGGGCTCAGGAGAGGTTTTCTCTGCCATTGCACCTGCCCTGTGGAACATCTTGCCCCCCCCTCCCAGTGGTGGGCTTAAATTTTTTTTTACTACCGGTTCTGTGGGCATGGCTTAATGAGCGTGGCAGGAGAAGGATACTGTAAAATCTCCAGGCAGAGGTGATATTTGCTGGTTCTCTGAACTACCCAAAATTTCCGCTACCGGTCCTCCAGAACTGGTCAGAACCTGCTGAATGCCACCTCTGCACCCCCCCATCCCCATTGTGAGGTCAGCCTCAACATCCCCCTCCCTGCCCTTCCACAAGAATCTAAAGACCTGTCTCTGCCAGCTAGTTTGGGGTTCCAATGGGGGAACATCGCAGTGGCTGATTAACAATAGATCTCACTCCAGCTGATCTAATCCTGCTCCCTCGGCCTCCCCATCTTTAAATGTATTGCAATGTTTGGCTTGTTTTAACTTATTAATAGTGTGTGTATGTATGTATTGTGTATTGTGAATTCATTCTGTATTGTGTTCATCTGTATTGTGTTCGTCAGACGAACACAATACACAATACAGAAGCCTGATGATAGCAGATGAGATTCTGCCGAAACGTTGCTACAACTTTAAAAGCAC
>BLBF01000016.1:29925034-30068458 GCA_015471245.1 Laticauda colubrina | reverse complement strand
TCTTTCTTTCTTTCTTTCTTTCTTTCTTTCTTTCTTTCTTTCTTTCTATCCCTTGAAAACTTTATGATTCTACAAAAATATTTCTTAAGTTATTATAATGTACAGATTTGTACTGTTTTGTAACGAATATATAATTCTATTAAATCAATTAAATTTTCCCAAAATCTTTCTTTAAATGTACTTCCAGAGTACCTGTTTCAGAGTATTTCTGCAGGTATTAAAAGGACGCTTAAAACAAGGGGCTTTTTCCTCATTTGGGAACTGTTCTGTTCTATTACAATTACCGTATTTTCTGCACTATAAGGCGCACCGGATTATAAGGCGCAGCCTCAATTGCGGGGTCTATTTCTGTACTTAACCCATACATAAGGCGCACCAGATTATAAGATGCATGCTGAAACATACAAAAAAAGGTATAAAAAAAAAGGTAACGGAAGCAAAACATCGAGTTTATTTGAACTTCATTCTACTATTTAACAATACACTCACAATATTTTTTTAATCAATCTTCTCCCACAAATCCATCAAAGTCCTCATCTTCTGTGCCTGAAATGAACAGCTGGGCAATTTCGCCATCAAACATGCTCATCATTGTTGGAGTCAGTCTCGTTGCCAGGTGGCTGTTCAGCAATGATGCCGGCTTTCGCGAAAGCTCGGACAACAGTTAAAGCAGATACCTTACCCCAGGCATCCACATTCCATTCACAGCGCCTGGCGCTGCCTCCCAGTCTTAGTAAAGGTGTGTTCGCCGTCTGTCATCCATCGCTCCCACGCCGTTCGCAACTTCACTTTGAACGCCCTGTTTACACCAATGTCCAGCGGTTGGAGTTCTTTTGTTAATCCTCCCAGAATGATGGCAAGCTCCAAATTCATTTGCTTTACTTGGTTTCTCACAGTAGCGGTGAGATGGGCGTGCATGGAGTCGCAGATCAACAGGGACGGTGATCTGTGGAAAAAACCATCTGGTCTTTTTACATACACCTCTCTCAGCCACTCTCATTTTGTCATCGACCATCCAGCCCTTTTGATTAGCCTTAACAATGACTCCAGCTGGAAACTTTTCTTTTGGCAGCATCTTCCTCTTAAAAATGACCATAGGTGGTAGTTTCTGTCCATTACCTTGGCAACCAAGAATAACAGTGAAAGCCGAATTCTCATGCCCCATGGTGTGTATCGATACCGTGCTGGTTCCCTTTTTCTCCACAGTATGGTTCATAGGGATGTCAAAAGTGAGGGGGACCTCGTCCATATTGGTGATGTGGTTGGGCTGGATCTTTTTGTCTGTAATCTTGTTACTGCAGTAGGTGCAGAAGATGGCCAGCTTTTCTTTGTAATCCGCTGGCAGTTGCTGCACCATGGTAGTCCTTGCACGGATGGAGAGATGATGCCTTTTCATAAAACGAAAGCACCAAGACGGACCTCCTTGAAAGTGTTCGATCTTCATGTCTTGTGCTATTGTTATTGCCTTCAGTCAAATGGTGACTGTAGAGACGCTTCTCCCAGCTGTTCTTTGTTCAATAATCCATTGTTCAAATTGGTCTTCTAACTGTGGCCACCTTGCTTTGTTCCCGCGGAAACTCTGTTTCGTCTTCTTAATGACGCAGTTCATTTTCTTGCTTCCTCCACTTCCGAACCATAGATTCATTGATGTTGAATTCTTTCGCAGCTGCTCTATTCCCATTTACAACCGCGTAACTGATAGCCTGTAGTTTGAACTGTGCCTCATAAGCATGTCTCTTCACTGGTGCCATTTTTGGGGGTCCTGAGACAAACAAATGTTGTTTTGCAGTATACCGGTAGTATACCTACTGGAGGTGTGGCAGAGATACTGGCAAGCGTACCGGTACGTACTGTACCTATTATGTAATGAGTACATACTGCACGTATTACTTAAAGTTCTCTGACTGGTTTATCGCTGCCAGCGTACGTAGTATACGTATTACGTCCCAGTGTCCACAGGAAATGGTCCGACAGTCAATCAAGCGGAGCTTACCAAAGTCGTACAGCAACATTTTTACAGATTTTGGAACTCAGTGCACACATAAGGCACACCAGATTATAAGGTGCACGGCTGATTTTTGAGAAAATTTAAGGCTCTTCGGTGCGCATTACAGTCCGAAAAATACGGTATTCTCTGAGTTTTAATCCAGCTAAGAATATTCTCCAGATAAAATCAACAGAAATGACAGGAAAAACAAACAACCATAAAACCATATCACATTTCTCCTCTCTCACACACATATCTATTTTTTCATATATGAAAATAAATTTGCAATTATTTATTTTACTATTTTAATAGAATGATCCCAATCTGGTATTCTGTACATAAATTCAAATAACAAGGGAAGGAGGATAATTTTAATTACCTACCTGCCAAAAATTGGATTCAGTGTATTGGGAATGTAATGATCTCTGTCCTCAACAATTTTTTTGCCTAAGCTGATCTTAATGTAAGGATCACACTATTTGGAAACAAATAAACAAAAAAGTTGTTAATGTTAATAATCATGATGTTAATATGTTAACATTCACTGCTAGACTGATCAAAAATATGTTATAAATGTTAAGTTCACAACTGTTCGGGTCACAGAAAAATTCTAAATTTCCAAACATTTAAATGGAGAAGGTAGTTATGCTCTTAAATACAGAACCTTTATCTTATTTATTTCCTCCATATTGCTATGAGACAGATCATAAAAAATATCATTTTAAAATACCTTTAGTGAAACGCATTTATTTAGGAACACTTCATATCACTGTATATTTATTCATTCCTGTCAATTACATTCCAACTCATGATTTACCAGTAAATGTCCCCCAGTGCTTTAATCTTCTGAATCTCAACCTGAGTAGCTTTAAGATGTCTGGATCAACTCCCCTGAACCTTCCTGAGATTGAGAAACACTGCTCTAATTGGTACTATTGGCTGGAGCTATTAACTTACCAGTCCATTATTATCCTTAGGTTGGAGCTCTAAGCCTCGTACTACATATATCCGTACAATGCATTCCTGAGGCCCACTGTCTGGCAACTCACAAAACTGCCGAGGAGGAGGTGGTATGGTTGGATCATCTGGTAATGTGTAGATCCGGAAAGAGCCCTATTAAATCACATGAATAAATAAGCCAAAACAAGCCTTATTACAGTCAAGGAAGATTTGAAATTATAATATCACATTTATTTAATCATTTATTAAAATGGTATCCAGCCCTAATACACAATCATACTTCATTATTTTCATTAAAAAGTATTTGCTTGTAAAATTTGACTTGATCTATTTGTATTGTTCTGATTACAAATAAGAACTTGTTTTGATTAACATTTTGCATGAAGAAAGTACTTTAGAAATATTAATTGAAACATATTTGGATAACTCTCATTTTCTTAACTGATGCTGTAACAAGTGTGTACAATGAAAACTCTATATTTATTTAAAGCCCATGTCACACTGAACCAACGGATGCAAAGAGGATGTAAAATGGACAAAAAAGCTTGCCATCCGTTGGAAAACGCGATGTACTCACTGCCTCCGTTTTGCTTCCTCTCTATCCGTCCAGCATCCATTTATGAACGTTTCATCTGCTCCAAAAGTTTTGGGCTGCTCAAAACTTTTGCGCGGAAAATGTATCCAATTCGTCCATTCTGTATCCGCTACGCAACGGCTACGCAACCGCTACGCATCCGTTACGCATCCGTTACGCATCCGCTATGTCCGCTAGGCATCTGCTACGCATCCGCGCAACTTGCAACTGCCCGGACGAAGGGAGGAAGCGGAACGGACGCAGAACGGATGCAGAATGGATGCAGAACGGATGCAGCACAGAAGCAAAGCGTTTAAAACCGAAAAAACATTCGCAGAGGGGACCTATCTCGGATATTAAGGATGTCTGCAGGATGCCTAGAGGATGCCTAGAGGATGCAAAGAGACACCTATACTGCCCATAAAAAGGGGGAGCAACTCGCCTGCATCTCACTTTCAGAACAGCAGCCAAGCTGTGGAGACCTCTGCAGCCTTCATCTGACTCTTCCTCTTCCACAGCATCCAGTCATGTCCACCGTGGATTGTGACAAAGTCCTCTCGGCAGCCACCATCCTTCTGCAACAGTGCGAAACCATCTACAGGCTCTGTGAACTCTACGACGGGAAGAAAAGGAGGCACCCAAAAAAAGTCTGGGTCCAAAGATGGTTCACCAGAAGAGCAGAGGACGGACTATACAACAAGCTGATGGTGGAACTCAGGAGCGAAGACACTCGGGCGTTCCAGAACTTCATGAGGATGCCTCCAGCCATGTTTGATGAACTTGTGCAGCGGCTGACACCCAGGTTGACCAAGACAAACACCAACTTCCGGCCCAGCCTGGGCTCAAGGTGGCGCTCACTCTGCACCACCTGGCCTCCGGGACCACCTACAGGAGCATGCAGTACGGCTGGAGGGTGCCACCCAACATCATCAGCATTGTGGTCAGAGAAGTGGTGCAGGCCATCATCGAAGAATACAAGGAGGAACTCCTCCAGTACCCCTCCACTGAAGAAGGATGGAAGAAAGTTGCAGAGCAGTGGTACCAGAAGTGGAACTTCCCCCACACCGTTGGAGCCATAGATGGCAAGCACGTGGCCTGCAAAGCTCCAGCCAAGTCGGGGTCCACTTATCACAACTACAAGGGCTTCTTCAGCATCATCCTCTTCGCCATGGTCGATGCAGACTACAAGTTCATGTACATCGATGCTTCAGGCAATGGGTCATCTTCAGATGCCCAGGTATACAACGCCAGTGACCTCAAGGAGGGGCTGGAAGGAAACCTCATGGTGGGCTTCCCAGATCCAAACCTGCTGCCCAACACCAAGCAAGATGTGCCCTACTTCATTGTGGGGGATGACGCCTTCTCCCTCACAACCTACCTCATGAAGCCCTACACCTCCAAATACCTCACCCGTGAAGAGAGGATCTTCAACTACAGGCTGTTCAGGGAAAGACGGGTGGTGGAGAACGCCTTTGGCATCCTGGCCAACAGGTTCCAGGCACTTCTCACCAACATGCAGCATAGCCCAGAGACCATGAGGAGGATCGTGGAAGCTTGCTGCATCCTGCACAATCTCATGCGCACCCGCTACCCAGTCTTGCAGAACAGGCTCGTGGACCTCCAACAAGGCAATGGGGACATGGAGCCTGGGGAATGGAGGCAAGGGCGAAACCTGATAGACACTGAGGATGTGCAAGGCCCCAACAGAGCCTCACGTGAGGTGAAGAAGCAGCGCAACCTCCTGAAACACTGGTGCAACTCCCCAGCTGGAGCAGTGGAGTAGCAAGACAGGATGGTAAATGCTTAATGGATGCTTCCTTCAGCCTGTCTCATCACATGGATGAGATTGGGCCATGTATGTTGGGTTGGCCTACAATGAACAGGGTGTTTAATAAAGAGTTGTGTTTATGTTGACGTGTGTGGATAATTATTACATTATTATTGATAATAAAGGGCCATAGGTGTGGCACCTGGGAGGGTGGACCATACAGTCCCACTATGCTTGCACTGGAGGTTTATCTATCCCACTGCTATCCTAACCCATCCCACAGCTATTGCCCATCCCACAGGTATCCTAACCCATCCCAAAGCTATCCTTACCCATCCCACAAGCATGCAAAGGCTTAAACCATTTCTAAAAGTTTCCAGCAAGACTTTATTAAAAAAAAGAAGTAAGTGTGTGAATCATAAACAGACTTTATTAACAACAAGCTATAAAACAAAAATGAGTCTCTGGCACTCTTCTTGGTCGCTCAGTCTCATGGGTGAAGGGTCCAGGTGCTGTGGAGGTGGCTGGTGCTGGAGTGCTTTTCATCAGCTCCTCCAGAAGCAGAAGCAGCAGAAGCGCCAGCCCCAGAAGAGCGAGCCCGTACTGCAGAAGCCCCAGCAGAACCAGAGTGAGGGCCAGGGGGTGGGATGGTAGCCCTGTCCCTCTTGCAAGGGCTGGCAGCAGATGGCTGAGGCTTGCTGTGCTTCCGCATGGTTGTGGGGTTGCTGGCTGGCAGGGAGGCTGGCAGGAACCAAGGCTGGCAGCAAGGCTGGCAGGGAGGCTGGTAGGAAGGCTGGCAGGCAGGCAGGCACCAAGGCTTGCAGGCAGGCACCAAGGCTTGCAGGCAGGCACGCACCAAGGCTGGTAGGCAGGCAGACAGCAAGGCTGGCAGGAAGGCTGGCAGGAAGGCTGGCAGGGAGGCAGGCACCAAGGCTGGCATGCAGACATGAACCAAGGCTGGCAGGAAGGCAGGCAGCAAGGCTGGCAGGCAGACCGGCTGGCACCAAGGCTTGCAGGCAGGCTGGCAGCAAGGCTGGCACCAAGGCTGGTAGCAAGGCTGGCAGCAAGGCTGGCAGGCAGACATGCAGGCAGGGCAGGCAAGGCAGCCAATCTGTCCGGTAGCAGGTCTTTCCTCTGAATGGTGACCTGCTTCCGAGCTGCTTCCGTTATATCTGCGGGGCTGACGCAATGCATCCTCCCTGCATGCGCAATTAACGCCAGGCATCCATTAGGCTTCCGCTCTGCATCCAATGCACATCCGCTGTGCATCCGCTTCATCCGTTCCGCGTCCGCTTTGCTGAGCCCCCCCGGAAGCCTAGCGGATGTGCCATCCGCTCCCATCCGCTTCCATCCGCTGGGCTTCCGTTCCGCATCCGCTTTGCATCCGCCCTGCGTCCTCCCCGCGTCCGTGTTATCCGCTCCGGTTATGCAAATTTTTGCCCCTTTTGAGAGCGGATAACAACGGATGGAACATTTTGCTCGTCCGTTGTGTCCTTTTTGCATCCGTTGGGCAGTGTGACATGGGCTTAATAGCCAATGTTTCAATCAATATTTGAGGGATAGATACTCTATCACATGTGTGAAACACAGTTTTTCCTGATATCTTTCCTTTATGGTAGATTTAATAAATTTTATCTAATTCCTCAGAAATGGAAGATGAAGTTGCATTTGGAATAATATCTCCCAGTAATTCTGTTAGCTATTTGGAATAAATGTCAGAGGATTTTGCTTGAGATGATTTTATTTAAAAAGAAATAACCAATAAATAAGCCAGTTTAGCCAGAATACAATGTTAGCATTTGATTTCCATTTATGTGTGTGTGTGTGTGTGTGTGTGTGTGTTGTAGTTAAAACTTTTTGCCCCATGTTTTTATTTAGTTGCACAAAAAGAACATTTAATGGAATATCTAATTGTTGTAAAGAAACTTATTTCCTTTTTTGTTAACTTTGTGTGAACTGAAATTTAATTTGAAAACCGAATCAACCTAGGCTCATTACATTTAACACATCATGGAATATATTTTGATAAATAACATTTCATACTGCCTGAATTTTTAAAATAAAGTTTGATTTCATTTATTTCAGATAAGATTGGTCTCTCTCCCAATGGCAGGAAGTACTGTAATCTTTCGCCATATGCCTATAAGCTACAGAGTCAGGATACTGTACTTAAATCTTTTTAAAATTTCAAACCCAGTGTTAAGCCTGGGTTCCCCAACCAGGGTTAGGTAGGCAAGCTAAACAGAATGTGCAGCGTTAGTCAGATAGGCACACAGATAAATGAGTGAGCTAAGCTTGTATGTTTATTAACATACAGTAAAAATAACAGATACGCTTGTGCTATCAAGAATATGTTTTATTCCAGTATAAGTTTATAGCATAGTCAAAAACAGTCCTATATTCATTTACCATGTAGTCAGTCCATTCAGGGATATTCAGTTAGCAAAGTCCATGTAGAATATCCTATTGTCAGTTCACATAAATCAGTCCTTGTTGTCTCTCCCGTTTGAGCAATGCAGTCTTGCTTCCAAGCAGTAATCAGGGATCATCAAAGCCAGAGAGAGAGAGAGCAAGCTGTAGCCTTGCTACTTTTATATGGTTTTCATAACCACACCCATAGTTGCTATTTTACAGTTAAAGCTGCATACACTAACTATGATTTATAGTTAGTATTTCACCTAAAACAGTTAGGGTGAACAATGTTATCCCTAACACCCTTTATATGCCAGAAAGACAATACCGTTCTGTTTCTTTCATCGAATATGGGGTGACAGCAATAACTACCAAATAACTATTCATGAGTAGGAGATGGGGCCAGGGTATATAATCTCAGAACATTTCTGAGACTGAATATTTAAAACTTCCAGCCATTCATCCTGTAGACTGCTGCTACACTTGTTCCCTTGAGACAATCTGACAAGAATATGAATGCATTGTGGCGGAAATCAGGGATAAACTGCAAGTCATGTTGTTTGCTTTCTCCCTTTCTTTCTCTGAAGCTTCTTGTATCTACCTGTTTTCTCTCTCTCTCTCTCTCTCTCTCTCTCTCTCTCTCTCTCTCTCTCTCTCTCTCTCTCTCTCTCTCTCTCTCTCATATCCTTCTCATATAATGTGACTCTGCATGGTATATAGTAAAACAAATATTTAAATGAAGGCTAAAATATCCATTAAATAAAACTAAAAACATAAATAAGATCATGGGAGATTGGATCAACATTGTACACATAATGCAATAATTTCACACACACATCCCATTTTCTCCTTGTCTTTCCAGAAAGAGCCATTCCTCAAAGTAGTTTTACTATTGGCCCAATAATGTTGATCATTTATACCCATTATGTCTTTCCTCTGCTTCAGGTTTTTTTTTTCTTTTCATAAATTTTTTCATGAGAAAATACGGAATAATTGCATTGTTTAGTTTGACTGCATTCTCAGTGGACTTATGAGGAGAGACGAAATCAATGTATCCCACTTTCTATTGCAAATATATTTGTTGTTTTCATTGTACCTTAAATTCTCCTGCAACCATAGGGTCATCATTTTCTTCATTTTTACCTCGATATAGTTTGAAAGTATCACAGAAGTCTGTTAAACCCCTAAAGTCAGGTACATTCTCCAGTTCACAGTTATAAACCTACAAACAAAAGTGAAGTGCCACAATTAAAAGGGTTAAGGGTTAAAAGAACTGTGGCATATATGTCAGTGACAGATGCTGAGAAATTTAAAATAAGGAAAAATATTTCCATCTTCAAACAAATATAATGATGTGGGGAAAATATTTAATTGTATTTATGAAATTATTTTCGATAATGGTAAAAAAAAACAGATTATTCAAACAATAAATTAGTGAGCAATAACATAAAGAGCCATTTTGGTCTAGTGGTTAAGGCAGCAAGCTGGAAACCACAAGACTTTGAGTTCCAGTCTCACCATAAGCACAAAGCTAGTAAGGTGACTAGGCCTTAGAAGTAAGCAATGCCAAACCATTTCTGAAAAAGTTTGTGAAGAAAACTGCAGGGACTTGTCCAGGAGTCAACAATGACTTGAAAGCATAAAAGTACCACCCCGAAATAAAAACAAACAAATAACAGCATTGTATTACTGCAGATTATCATAATAAATATAAGGCAGTGGTTCAAACTCACATCATCATGGTGTCATTACATGATATATTGGGACATTTTTTTCCCCTTCACTAAACTGGGCATAGGCGTGGCCAGTTTGTGACTCATCTAGCCCACGGGCTGGGAGTTTGACAGCCTTGATATAAAATCTCTACTACATTTTTTTTCTAGATAGGATGAATTGGGCGAACAAAGGTATTGATCTAAAACCTAAGTCATTTTTAAACATAGTTATTTTTTTAAACTTGGAAGCCAATGCTAATCTCATCCATAAAATATATACCTTCAATGTATCATATCCTTTCTGAACGTACTGTCCACATTTTTCAGTATCACCTATTGAAGCATAAAATTTGCTCCACCAGTCTACAACTTCTTTTTCCTAAAGAATAAAAAATTAAAAACTAAAAGGAAGCAATAACAATCTTTAGGATAATTATTTTAGTTATACTGTACACTTAATTTCCTTAATTTCATTTCTTTCTGCCATATTAGGTTACAATTCCTTAAGCCACACCCCAAATCCCTTCCTCTTCCATTGATTTAAGCCTCTTTCTGTTCAAAGAGATACAGAGTTAAGGTTAGATTTAGGGTTAGAAGCCTTTTTGTGAAAAATAAACCATTATAATATACATTATAACCATAGAATACATTCTTGGGGTCATATTCAATTAACTCAGATCCATTATTTTTCACAAAGAAGCTTCTAAATCCTTTGGACCTATAAAGCTATTTCTCAAATAAAGGGACTCTGGCAGCTTTTTTTCAATTAAGTAGTGCATATTAAATTCATGCATGCTAAAATTAATGGATATAACATCAATAATTCCAATGACATAGATGTGCTTTAATTACCTTTTCAGTGAGCTGATCATGAAAACATATCCGGGTGGGTTGGTGGGGAAAACCAAAACAGAACAATTAAAATGAAACCAAACATCTGCATTGATACAATATTATAGAAAACAAAATGTGATTTTGGATTACAGTTATATTTTAAAATAATGTGTTTTATTTTTCTCTGAACATTGCCGGTGTCTTTAATTAGTGAAGAAGTTCATTCAGATCCACCAGAGATATTATAATTCCATGAATCTTATTAAATAAACATAAAGAGAAATCATGTCTTGAAATTATTTCCAGGACACTTCTGGATTAGCCCAAGAATCAGATGATTGATTGATTTGTTTAGGAATGTCAAGAAATTAAGAATGGACCAATAATTTGCTTCTTTGAAAGAGGACTAGAGTTAGGAGCATAATAAGTAGCTTGCGCTTGCCCTATGCCCTTAAGCTTGCCTGTTGACTTCAGACAAGGCAGGAATTCTGCCTCATGGAGAGTGATAAAGAATAACTCAATTTTTCCACATGAACAGAAAGTGGAATAGAATATATTATGTATATATGTATGTATGTATTTTATATCCTGCTTGTATGCTTTTACGTCATCTGTTTTTCCCTACTGAACAAAACCCCTATGAGGATGGCTAAGCTGAGTTTTATAGTTTTTACCAAAAAAGGATCTTCTGTAAATTATTTCTTATAATAAGTATTATTTTCATTGATTATGCTGAAAGTCTTTAAATCGGCTTTCACAGCAAGATAAAATTTCTAATTTTTTTAATTTTTAAAGAAATTTAACAATTTCTAAGTAGGAACCCAGTTGATGATAGAACCCATAAGCAATCACTGACCCCCGAAAGTTGCCTCATCAATTTATTACAACTTAGTGCTTTGAGATTTTGGAGAAAGCATGTAAAAGTAATCACTACCAAATTTTGTTCTCCAGTGGCAGAAAAAAAAATCGGTCATATCAAACAATGCAATTTTATTTTGATTGACTGCAAATCCTATGGCCATTTAGACTGGAGTCTATTCCTCTGAATTCATTGGATTCATTTTTGAGGATGCACACATAATGTTTTACTGTTAGCAAGCCAATCAAATGCCACATGTTACTGGCAACACATCTGCATGAAAACAACTTTTCCCATTCCCAGTGAAAGATGTAGTTTTCAACTGCCTCAAAGTTTTAAACTGAAACTGTTGTTTTTCTCCAAAACCTCCCTCTGTGAAATATTGAAAAGTGGCATGAAAGCTCAATAATAAAAACATCGAAGGTGAATAATCCCCATGCATTTTTTCCATCTATACATACATGTACTGTGCTTGGAGAAGCCATTTTGCTGAGTGCAGCTGACATACTGCTTATGCACTAGAAATTGGAATGCAGATCATGAAAGTTCTGCATCTGTCATACTAATCTGAGATCTGCACATCATTTGTTCTAAGAAGTCTTTATTTTCCATTCTGTTCCAGTAAAAATTAGAATGCTGCATCTTTAAAGAAATGTTCAGCTCCAGATAAACTAATACACTGTACAAAATTAGATTTAAACCTCCCTTTATGCTTAAATATGTTTACCATGTCTTAATTCCATGTGCTGATGGCTAGATATCAATCAAAATATTCCATACACCAAAATATAACCATTAATGATATTTATTTGGTCAATTTGCCTTGTGCCTGAAGTTGCACATCTAGAGAAAATTTATCGTTACAATTGCTATTAACTGTTAGAATTATAGTGCAAAGATTATGCAGACCTACTGGTGTAAAGTTGTATCATCAATGGTTCTCACCAAAAGGAACTCAATAATGTACATTGGCCTTCAAAATTTAATAAATTGTTTAATACTTATGCTTTCTTGAAGCGCCTTAAAGTGATCCTTATTTTATTTAAAAAAGGCACTATAGCTTACTAACTGGTCTTTAATTATTTCAGGTATCTTATATGTAATACATTATTCTAAGCATGCATAGATGCCATTCTGTAGTTAATCTCTAACATCACTTTGGCCTATTGAATTTCTTTACAAGTATCACTGTTCTGACTGGTAGGGGTTGAACAGAAATTTAATTAGGAATCTTTTCAGTTGCTCTCCTGTAATCCCTGTAGTTTGAGATGCAATGAGTTGAATTTAGCATCTTTTTACTCAATATGCAATATATGCAAACATCTGATTTAGTATATAAGATATAGTACAGGTAGTCCTCAACTTATGACAGTTCATTTAGTGACCAAAGTTACAACAGCACTGAAAAAAGTGGCTTATGACTATTTTATGACCTTTGCAGCCTCCCCATGATCATGTAATCAAAATTCAGGTACTTGGCAACTGGTTCATACTCTGTCCCAAGGAGATGTGATCCCCTTTTGCGATCTTCTAACAAGCACGATCAAAAGGAAAACTAAATTCACTTACAATCATGTTACTAACCTGTTAATTGCAGTGATTCACTTAACAACTGTGACAAGAAAGGTTGTAAAATGGAGCAAAACTTACTTAACAAATGTCTCACTTAACAACAAAAATTTTGAGCTCAATTGTGATCATAAGTTGAGGACTTCCTGAATATATTTGGCTTTCTCCCCCTAAAAATTACCACAAAAAATATTGGAATTTATCTCTATAAATTGACTATTTAGCCTTTAAATTATCTTAGATTTTTGGAATCTTCTACAGAGAAAAATGTCCTTAAGTTGTTTGCTGGTTAAAGACCGCAGGAGAATAACTAGGGAATATAACCTCTTTGCTTTTAGTCATAATTCTAATTATCTGTTCTCTGGTGAAATGCCAGATTAACAATAAAAAATAACAGTCATAAGAATGCACAATGAGATAGCGCCCAATATTTAATGACCTATTTCTATTAATTGCTCTAAAGGTAGTCTTCAACTTATGTCTGTAGTTGAGCTCACAATTATGATCATAAGTATATTGCTAAGCAGGTCACCATGTGACCTCACCTCATCTACAACCTTTTTTTAAAGCAAATGTGGCAGTTGTAAACATGGTGATGGTTAAGCCACTGCCATAGTATTTAGGTGAACCCATTGTTTGCTAGGGGGTACCTTTTGCCAGAAACCTGAAGTAAATGCCAGGTTCTGTCACAAATGACATAAATCATGGTCACATGACCACAAGAAGCTACAATTGGATGTAAATGGAGGCTGACTGCCAAGAGCACAAGATATTGTCATGTGACTCTGAGGAGGTGGCGGCTGGAACTTTGAATCCGGGTCGTAAATAGCTTTTTTGAACAATTGCAAAGTAAGTCTCAAGGATCATCTGTAGTGAATAAACAGACTAAATGCCACAACAGAGAAATGGATTAGCTACAAGAACACACACCTTACTGAAATTAATTCTATTGCATCTTATACAACTTAATTCTAGTACTCTTCTACTCTTATTTGTCATTGTGGCAAAATGGGTGGCAAACAAATTTAAGAAATAAATGAAGGAATAAATAAAATTAGGAGTAACAATATACTGTAACTGACTCTCTTATCACAGATTGAATAGGTTGGGGACAGGAATTCTTAAAGCAAGAAGAATACAGTTTTAAAACCCTGAAATTACAGAGAGAAAATGAATAAGTCACTGAATTTAAATGTTGACATTTCTGAATTAAATATCTAATGTTAAATATTTTCATCATTTAGCTGCACAAACTAAAATAGCCCCTTTAGTATCAGTAGTTAGTCTCATATTTATTTGTGATAACCCAGCAATTATCTAACTAATTGTATTTAAATAGTGATTATTTTACAGAAATAGGAAGGATACTGATCGGAAATATGTTTGAAGGTTGAACAGCTATGTCAATTTTCAATTTATTGCTGTGCCATTTCACCCAAATCATTTTGTCATGTAGCTGTTATTTTTCCAATGGTACCTGACAGGGAGAGTGCTCCCCCATTTAACCAAATTTAAATGATGATTTCAGAAGATAAGCCTTCAAACTACCAGTTCAATTTATCAGTCTGTTCATTGGAGAGCAGATATAATCTAAGATTATTGGCAGACAACTCAGGAACTGCAGCCACACCGAAGACAGGCAATAATTTATATCAACCCTCCCTAACTGATGATCTCCAAATATGTTGGTCTTCACTTCCCACAAGACCCCATCAGAGTATCATCATACTGACTGAAGAAATCAAACACATCTGAAGAGCATCAAATAGGGAAACCTAATCTACCCAGACAAAAACAATGGAAAAACACAGAGTGATTGATACACATGCTGGCTACATAAGAGAACATATTAGCTTTTAACAATTATTATGGATAAATTATCTGGTAAGATCTTGCATGCCAAAAAACAAAAGAACTGGCCACAGAAAAATGTATCTAAACAAGAAGTTTACCTGTGAAGTGAGTAAAGGTTGGGCATCTTCCACTTCAATTACAACATCTCGGCAAGGTGAAGCTGCTAGAATAGTAACTGTAGATAAAATAATTTATTGAACTAAGAAACAATAAGAGCCAG
Source organism: Laticauda colubrina (assembly GCA_015471245.1). NCBI lineage: Eukaryota > Metazoa > Chordata > Lepidosauria > Squamata > Elapidae > Laticauda > Laticauda colubrina. The sequence continues at coordinate 30,053,706 of BLBF01000016.1, read as the reverse complement.
TTTTGTAATTCATTCAGGAGTCATAACTTCAGGTTTTATTTCTCTTAATGCTTTGCTCTTTTATTTGTTTCCACCAGATGAGACAGTCTAGAGAACTGGGCTGCTGATCATTAAAACTGGAAGAAAATATCCTTCCTTCTTCTAAACCAGTGTTTTTCAAAATTAACAACTTTAAAATGAATGAATTTCAACTCCCAGATCTCGCCAGCCAAATTCTAGCAGCTAAAGTCCACACTTCTTAAACAAGAGACAATTGGACTTCCTTGTTTTTTTTCTTTGAAGACATTTCACTTCTCATTCAAGAAACATCTTCAGCTCTGATTGGATGGTGGGGAATGGATCTTTCCATTCTCACCATCCAGTCAGAGCTGAAGATGTTTCTTGAATGAGAAGTGAAATGTCTTCAAAGAAAAAAAACAAGGAAGTCCAGTCGCCTCTTGAAAAAACACCTTTGGGACAACCATGACCTGGATGACTGAGAATGTCCATAGACACACTTCTTAAAGTCACCAAATTTGAAAAACATTGCTCTAAATGAATTGTATTTGGGGAAATTAACTGCCAAGTCAAATTGCTCAGGACATTGGCTGACAAAAGGCAGGATATAAATGCATAAATTAGTGTTTATTTTAGAGCAAAGAACGTTCTGTATTTAAGCTCTAAATGCAATTGCTTATGTTGCTAAAATAACCCATTCCTGCAAGATGGAATTATCACCAAGCTTGGAGGAACCCCAAAGTCTTGGTAAAAGGTAAAAGGAGGTACAATCAGTGCTCAGACAGAAAACTTCTGTCAAGGGAGTGAAATGGATGGTCTGTACATTCTGATAACTTTTTAATGAAGTTAAATACAGAACTGTGTGCTAAAATTTAAAAAGTGGGACAAAGTTATAGTAGGAGCAATGAAAGTAATTTATTCATCCTTGGTATATTTTCAAAACCATGAATGTTAATAGCTATTGTGTTAAACTATTACCAAAGTGATATTTCAATGGAGTTTTTGTAAAGTCAATAGATTATCTTACCAAGACTGAGAGAAAAATAAATGAAAAGAATGTGTTTATTTAATAACTATACCTTTCATCTGTGGTGCAATATCTTCTTTAGTAGCATAAGGATCACAGCGAAACCTCTCCAGGAAATCAATTGTACATTGTCCCACGATAGGCTTACGGCCAAACTGCCTGTGATCTATTACTTTAAGAACTAGTGATGGAGTGTACAATTCCTCTTTGGGCAACAGCTGGTTAAAACAAGCAAAATGCATATTACACAGACTACATTTAAAATCAATTACAAAAATACTTAACACAGCAACATCTGGGGAAGAGAAGATAAAAAGTCAAAATAATTGAAGCTATGTTTATTTTTAAATGCACAGTGGTACCTTGGTACTCAACTGCTTTGAAACTTATCGAATTTGGTACTCAACACAAAATTTTGTCCCAGTAGTCATCATTTGATACTCAACGTACAAGCTAGAACTTGTTGGTGTTGGCTGCCTTGTGATTTGCTACATTGTTCTTTTTGGGAAAATTTTGTTTGGCACTCATTGTTTTTGATACTTATTGTGCCTCCCAAAACCAATTAAAAATTACTACCAAAGTCCCATTGTATATCAACACATATAAAACCTGATGGAGATTTATGACATAGTTGCAGCTGTTTTCTTGATTTTTTTTTTAACTCATTATTTGTGCAAAAGACATTTATATGGATTAGGAGCACAGCATGGAGATTAAAGATTTAAACTTTCACCTCTGGTGAAAATTAAGGTTCACATTCTACAATCAAATTAATACAGTTTTATATATTCAGACGGGAGAACGTGATTTTTGCTTCAGTTCACAAAAACTGTCTTATGTTCAGGAAAGAGATGTGGAAGATAATGAATTTAGCAAAGGAAGCAATTAAGCATTTAGTAGGGAAGGGAGATAGACTGAATACTGCCTGATATTCTATTATGTTCCCTGTTTGTGCTGTGCATTGGTATGTGTTTATAATAATGACATCTGTGTTATAGGAATTCAGCATTCCACCACGTGTATCTGCTTCTGAATGAGGATAGAGATGTATAATCATACTACAACTGAAACTGTATGCAAACTTAAAAATAGGATTCATTTATAATGTTTAAATTTTTGCTGTGGACAGTTTACAGATTAAATACAGTGTATATGTATTAACTGGTTCTATTTTTTTAATGATCAATATATAGTCAAAATGTGCTATACATTTTTGCTACAAACTCTTTGCAGTATCATACCACTTTCATGAAGAGAACAGATCCGGGAAAATTAGGTGTCCTCCTCAAGTTTTTGATCACTACAGATTCTATCATTACACCTCCACATTCTATAATGAGACTGGGAGAAGTCACAGAAGCCATTTGATAGTTTTTCATGTTCCGTAATCCCCAGGCAAGGATCTATTAAAACAAACAAAGCAACAGGTCCCAAAATATCACATTATGAAGATAAATATAATCTGCTGCAAAATTAATGTAAAAAAAAAAGAAGGGAGTTGGAATGGTCAACCCACTATGGCCTCACTCATACTGGGACAACTTGCCATAGCCAACCTGCCACAAGACAATTCATCAGGACAATTTAACAATTCAACTTAAAATAAATAAAGCATATTTTATTTTTTTGCCATTCACATTTCCTTTTGTCCCTCATTTTGCATCTTGACTCCTGCCAACTTCATGGATATAGCCATGAAGGTTTTTTTGGTATGAATTTGCAAATGTTTTGCCATTGTCTTTTCCCAGGATATTGTATTAATTCCCAGGGTAACCTATTCTCATGAATATAATGCCACTTCATTCATAACTTCAAGTGCATTTCACCATATTTAGCATTCCATAACATATTTTGAAAGAGCTCTTAGTTCACCAAGTAGTTCTTGGATGACTACAATCGTCCTTAGATGCAAGACTGAGAAATAATTCTTAATCTGAGACCAAGATCATGATGGATATGAAATAAGAATTTTTGAATTTATCATCGAAGCATTTAATAATGACCTCAGATCTGATATTGGACGAATATTGCATAATAAAAATAAAACATCATCCAGATTTTTTTGGGGGGGATGGTTGCCTAAACACTTCGTGGCAGCTGTTTATTATACATTAAAAGTATATTAAGATTTTATGCTAGCACTTGTAAGCAAGTATGCCAAAATGCCTTATTAACATGTCACTTTGGATAACAAATATGCAATAGTCATAATACCTCAATTGCAGTAAGTTGTACAACAGGTCTAATTCCTTGTGGTACCATATATAGATTTGGTGCTCGTTGTGAAGGAAGAATTGGAAGATTGGTGCCACCCTGTTGAAAGATATAGATACATGTTTGTATAACTTATAGTGAAACCAAATAAAGTTATTATCTCATCAAAGTATCTTGTCAAAATAAGTCAATTTGTTTTTCATTACCTTTTCACTCAGTATAAGCTCAGCAGCTAAAAGAACATCTCCACAAACCTTGCCTCCATTCTTAACTGGATACCAAAGAAGTTTTGGATTTATTTCAATATCTGGGTTCAATTTTACCATTGGAGAGCAAAAGGTTCTTCCAAGAAATTCATCTTTGCCCTGAAATCCCAAATAACAAAATGAGCATGTATCTGACATCATTAAACTAAAATAAGACATAAAAGGTTGGTATGGTACCTACCACTTGGTCATTGTCAAAAAGTTCAACAACCACCTGAGGAGGACTTTGTGCTACCATTTGGGGATCACCGTAAATTTCAATTTCATCAAATATAATAGTTTGATCCCAGGTTGGGTTCAGTGTTGAATGGATAATCTCAGTTGTTTTGCTTCGATGAAGGAATGAAACATGAGCATATGGATCTGAAAGAGCACAGCAAAGGAATACTGAGAGACACTTATTTAGAGTTAAGTTTTTCCATTTTTCTATTCTCTTTCTGCTTCACTTAACAATCCTCCATATCATAAAAGTAGTCCTAACCTTGGTACTGAGTTATAATAATCCACATTGCATGATTCCAAAAGATTCCAAAATTGGAATTTACTTCTCTCCCTTTTTTCAGAACTAGAGGCAAATGAACAGAGTTTTAAGCCTATTATTTTTTTAAAAAACTGTTAAAATCATAAGGGACCTCTGAAGAAAGTGATGTTTAATACCATTTTCTGTACAAATTGCTATGACTTAGTATTATTTAAAGATTATCCCCCTGATTCCTTATGTAAGAGATATAATGGCAGTGTTATAAATATTTTTAATTTTACTATTTAGAAACTTAATAAAGTGAATACAGACTTCAAGGGCCATGTTTATCCAAGTAATTATTTCCTTCCAATAGTATTATTTCGTTTTGGAAAATGTTTATGGGGTTCTGATTTATCTCTGTGTGTGGGAAATAGAATGCAACTTTTAAATGAAAACTACCTAGATATTTGAAAAAGAACTGAGAATTTGTAGCTTTTAATCACTAATGAAAAATCTTAAAGCTGTGATAAACACAATCTACATATGATACCTCGGCAGATTGTCATATGTATTACATTATATATGTTATGAAATTTTATATACTGAACCAAAACCAAACAGTTACAATGATATATAAGGTTGAATAGGTTGTAATAAGAAGTAAACTTAGTAAGAAATGTATACAAAATATTAATATGTGCACCAGATATATGTACCCAGTCGACACACTGTATAACTGAAAGATGGATTTGTTTTTAAAACAAAAATAAAAACTTTTTAAAAAACCAAACAGATTCAAAATGGCCACGAACTGCATCTTATCATTTCAAATACACATATATACACACACACAAAGACATTGCGTAACATGCAGCACAATACTCCTAATTACAACTTAACTCCGCCTTGTGATTCTACTAATTTATTTATTTTTTGGCTAAATATTATTAGCTAAATCTTTTATCTGCCTTTTCCTGAGCTCTTCTGGTCCTTAAACAGGAGAAGAAGTCAGAAGAACCCTGAAAAACCAGCAAAAGGAGGTTGAGTCCTATGAAAAGAAGGATTGGAAATTAAGTAGGAGGAGGAAGAGGCAAACCCAGTGTTCTCCAACTGAACCCCAGGACTTCTGGCTAGGGTATTCTGGGAGTTGAAGTCCACACATCTTAAAATGGCTATGGTTGGGATACACTGAGCTATAGGATAGTGTTAGCAAGGAAGAAAAACAAAAGAGAATCAACATTCAAGGATGGCAGTGCTCCTTTAGTAATGGTGCCCATAAAGTATTGGACCATGATATTTGAAGGAATAATCTGATTGATTCATTATCATTATATTTATTATCAGGAGGTTTTTCTTTTACATCTTTTTAATGGGTGATATCCATATGTAGAGTTATGAGAGATGTTCTTGAGTGAAGTAGTATAGAGGTACATAAATGGTCCTTCCATGAAGTAAAGACCTTGCACACATTACTTTTTTTCTTTACATTGCTTTTTTATTCTTTTTTATTGCTTGAACTGTTTGACCAGAGTTTTTCTGTTATATACTGGATTATAAATATTTTAATGAATAGATATAACTATTAAATAATTAGGCAAATCTTTGGTTAGTCATCACATTCTGAACAGGAAATGCTCCAATTAATATAATACCATTCTATAAAGCTAAGGTAAAACTAAGGTAAGACCACACCTAGAGTACTGCAACCAGTTTTGGTCACCACACTATAAAAAAGATGTTGAGACTCTAGAAGAAGTACAGAGAAGATCAATGAGAATGATTAGGAGACTGGAGATTAAGACATACAATGAACAGTCGCAGGAACTGGGCTTGGCTAGTCTAGTGAAGAGAAGGACCAGGGGAGATATGATAGCAGTCTTCCAATATTTGAGAGGCTGCCACAGAGAGGAAGGGGTCAAGCTATTTTCTAAAGCACCTGTAGGCCAGACATAAACAGATGGAAACTGAACAAGGAGAAATTTAACTTGGAAATAAGGAGAAACTTTCTAAGAGTGAGAACAAACAACCAATGGAACAGCTTGCCCTCGGAAGTCATGGGAGCGTCATCACTTGAGACTTTCAAGAAGAGATTGGATTGTCATTTGTCAGAAATGGTGTAGGGTCTCCTGCTTGAGCAGGGGGTTGGACTAGATGACCTATAAGGTCCCTTCCAACTCTGATTATCTGTTATCTGTTATTATTTCCATTGTTCAACAAGTTGTTGGTTTTAGAAAAATATCAGAAAAAGCTACACATTCTTTGTATTCCTTCCCTGGCTTCCATTCTCTGTACCTGAAAAACTGTCTTTGTCCAAAGCAGTAAGATTTCTTGCCTGATAGACGTAACATCGAAGGTGGTAACTAAAAACTCCTAAAACAACAAAAACACAAGTCAGTGTAAATGAAACAATCTTTTTCTATATATATTCTATATATATTGTGTGCCTTTGACCCAGTGTTGACTCCTGGTGTCTAACTTGACAAATCCCTCCAATTTACTTCCTAAGTCTGAGAGAGAGAATGGCCTAAGATTACACAGCCGATTTTGTACCTAAGGCAGGACTAAAACTGATGGTTCATATCCACTTACTTTTGCTCTTCCTCCTTATTCTCTTTATTTTGTCTATCTTGGTATGAGTTTCTATAGTCATTCCCTCATCTTATTTCATATGTTATAGCTGTCAATATGTACACTGATTCTCAGTCATCCAGGTCACGGTTATCCCAAAGATGCTTTTTCAAGAGGCAACTGGACTTTCTGGTTTTTCTTTGAAGACATTTCCCTTCTCAACCAAAAAACTTCTTCAGCTCTGGCTGGATGGTGGGGAATGAAAGGTTTTTTCTTCTTGCAGACAGCTGCTCAGTTGCATTCTTTTAAGGTGATCTGGAGGTTTATCTGTGTCATCAGGGGCATCTAAGTGCTAGAGCCCAGTATAACTACACAGTCAAAAAGGCATTAAGAGTTGTTAATCTAATCCTACATAGCTTCTTCTCTGATAATATCACATTACTAATTAGATCATACAAAACATTTGCTAGACCTATACTTGAATACAGCTCAACAGTTTGGAACCCATATCATGTATCTGATATTTACACAATTGAAAAACTCCAGAAATATTTCACAAGAAGAGTTCTCCACTCCTCTACTCATTGCAGAATATCTTATACCACCAGATTTGAAATTCTAGACCTAGACAGCCTAGAACTATGTCGAATTCAGTCTGATCTAAGTATATTATATAAAATTATATATTGCAATGTCCAACCTGTCAATGAATACTTCAGCTTCAATCATAACAACACAAGAGCAAACAATAGATACAAACTCAAGGTTAATCACCCCAAACTTGATAGCAGGAAATACGACTTCAGCAACAGAGTGGTCAATGTCTGGAATACTTTACCTGACTCTGTGGTTTCTTCCCCAAACCCCAAAAACTTTTAACCTTAGACTGTCTACTATTGACCTCACCCCCTTCCTAAAAGGCCTATGGGGGTGTGCATAAGCGCACTAATCATGCTACCATCCCTGTCTTATTGTTTTTTATTTTTCTTCTAAGTATCTATCTCATGTATTCAAAACTATATTTATTCTTATACCTGTATCTTGTAAGTGATCGACAAATCAAATAAATACTATAAATACTAAAATACTAAATCTGAGTGGTGCAAATTGGTGTGGAGCCTTATTGAAATTGTTGAAAGGAGCAAAATCCACATTTTGGACAGTGAGAACCACTGGTTTGAAAGAGGGGTCAAAGAGGCCATCTATGTCAAAACTGAACTACCTTCTCTCAACAGAAGGGGTGGGATACGACATCATCCTTCTCCAATCTACAACACAGGCCCTTTCAACAGTTCCAAGAAGACTCCACATCCATTTGCACCACTCAGGTGAACCTGATGACACAGACAAATCTCCAAGTCACCTTAATGACTTGCTAAAAGGATGCAAATGACCAGTTGTCTGCAAGGAGTATAAATCCTTCCATTCCCCACCATCCAGTTAGAGCTGAAGAAGCTTCTTGGATGAGAAATGAAGCATCTTCAAAGAAAAACCAGAAAGAAAGTCCAGTAGCCTCTTGAAAAAAATCACCTTTGGTATGGTTGTCAATAATTTCCAATTTCTAATCATTGTTTAGCATTTATTGGTCTTTTGATTTATTGATTGTATAGTAATTATTACGTGGTTAGGCTAAAGATTGATGAACATTTCAATCATTCTCTTCATCTGTTATTGCCAAAAATAAATGGATCAATCTGGTCCAACAGTATGCTATATCAACATTTGGCATTTGGAAAAACACTAGAGAACAGCTAATTGCATTTATTATTTCTAAAATAAGTTTTATCTGCCTGCAAAATCTTTGGATTGTAGGTTTCCAGAGAGTTGAAAGAAATAGCCAACTAGGACAATTTTTATGAATAGGATCGAAAGTGAAATGAAAATGTGGTACAATTTTAATAAGCATAGGACTAGTCATATGGGATATACCCACATTTTGGACTAGTTTTCTTGACTGATCAGATAAATGGAAATTGATCTTTCTTTATAATTTCTATCAGGGTTTATTTTGAAATAATAATGTGAAACACAGCTGTATTCTTTGGTCAAATTGATTATTAACGAAATTTTAGTTAAAGTGAACAATACATTTCTACTAATCCAAGAAACAAACTGCCCTCTGAACGCTGAATGCCATTAAAGAATTAATGATGTGGATTTCTTCCTATTCTCACTTCAGTTTATTCCTTTTTGTGCATTACCCATTGAGAGCAATATGACCTGGAGTGTGGGGCCATATTTGCACTTTAGGGGTGCCTTACATCAGGTTTGCGTTTGTCTCCTTTCTTGGCAGGAAAGGACTCAGATGACTCCAAAAAGAATATTAGATATATTCACCAGCTTGAGTTTATACTGCATGTCAACTACAATAAAAGAGCAGCTGTGAGAAAACCAAGGGATCCCATCACTTTGAATAAACAATTTAAACTGACTTACTGTCAAAGTTGCAAGAAACAATTGGAGTGTTTGCACCAAATAAATTTGTTGCTGAATCTGTGGACTTTTCAGAAGTGTGGTCTCCATCTTCAGCACTGAAATCTGCTCCCTAAGAGTATATAATTATTCAATGTTTATAAAGCACTTAGCTTAAACCCATAGGTTCAAAATGGTCTTTGTTATCAGGATTATCAAATAAAAATCCAGAAAAATGGGAAAGGAAAGGAGAGGAGGCAAACACAGCCATCCATTCTTAGGTATAAGGATTCTTAAAATGAATTATGTCACTGAAGACCTGATTTAATGGATCACATTTCCTGGAAATGGGATTCTTTTTAAAAAATAAGTCAGCATATAATTCTCTTGTAATGAATTATAACTTCTTGTTCCAATGAAAAGGGAAAGAAAAATTTACTTCTCAGAACTGAAAAACATCTTTAGATACTACTTCAAAACAATATCCACAGTCTTGTTGCAGCATTTCCTACCCCTCCCCCCAAAGTGGGGGGAAAAAGGCATTTTAAGAATTTCTGTATTTCTTTCTGACTGTACATTATCTGCTGCAGACTATTAAATCCCAAAACCACAATGCAGTAGAGGTCATCCTTGACTTACATCTATTTGTATAGCAACTGTTTGAAGTTATAATGGCACTAAAAAAAAGGTCATATGACCAGTCCTCACACTTTCAACCACCATAGCATTTCCTCATCATCATATGATCCACCAGCTTGTATTTATTATGACAGTTGTAGCGTCCTGGACCCAAATGATTGCCATTTGTGAATTTCCCGGCCAACTTTTTACATGCAAAATAAATTGGAGGTGGGGGAAGTTGGATTTTCTTAAAGACTGTAAAATTCACCTAACCACAATGACTCACTTAATGACTGTGGCAAAAACAGTCGTTAAATCAGGTGCAACTCATTGAATAATTGCCCTGCTTAGAACATTTTCTTGCTATATTTTTTATAGTATTTTTCACTTATATATAAATATTTTGAAAACAGTGTATTGTCCAGGCATTTCATTTTGCCAAAAAAGCAACAGGTATACTGACAGTGATAACAATAATAATATACATAGTAATTATAGCAATATTTATAGTTATATTAGTTAATTTATGATCATGTTCCTTGCACTAGCATGTTTATAGTCACAGACAACGTTCATCTTTTACATGCACAAAACAATAATCTTTCTTCATCTAACTTCTACCTCTTATATCTAGCCATTGATAAAATTTATTCCATGTTGAGTAATACTCTGTATCTCCTTTATCTTTTATTTTCAATGTCAATCTATCCATCTCTGCACAGACCAATATTTTCCTAATTATGTTTTTGTCTGATGGAGTGTTCTCATTTTTCCAATACAATTCTCGCTGCTGTTAATACATGAAGCATTAAGTATATAGTCCCCTTATCATAGCTTTCTGGGATTACACCTAATAGGAATATTTATGGCTTTAAATCTATATGCTACTTAGTTATCTTTTCCAACCATGTATATTTTTCTCCAGTATTTTCTTGCCTTCATACATGTCCACCACATATGATAATAGGTACCTGGCATCTGATTACATTTCCAATATTTGGTGGACATATTTTTAAACATTTTACTTTTTTGCTATATTAAACAGCATCTGCAGTAGGGGAGATTGTTAGGATTGTGACAAGGGAAAAAAGAATTGAGGATGCCACTCAGGGATGGGATTCAACTGGTGTTACTACTGATTCAATGACTACATTTTGTGTGTATAAAAAACATCAGCTGAGCTGCCAGGACAGCTGAAAAGCAACTGCGCACAGGTGCACAGTGTTTGAAAAGCCTCTTTTTTCTTGCTTTCTCAACCTCAGCTGCGCTGTGTAAAGCAGCTGAGGTTGAAAAAGCAGGAAATAAAGGACAGGTAAGAGCCCGGGCGGGCAGGTGGGCCCAAACAGCAGCAAACACAGAACCGGTTTGGTGTCTGCTTCTCTTCAGAGCTACCAGTTCTTTAGAACTGGGCAGAACTGATAGCATCCCACCCCTGGTGTCACTTTTTATCCGCTTGCCTAGATCACATTTAAGTACACTTTTTAAATTATCAGTTATTCTCAAAGTGATCATTAAGTGATAATAGGCAAGGCAAATTATTCTGACTTACAAGAGCTCCTTCAAGTTTAAAGATGGCAGCTGCCCCATGTGTATCTGAAGGAGCCATTTTTCTTCTCCAGCGTCTGCGGCGGAAAGTATCAGAGCTACGTTGCTTCCAGTGAAACTTCCACCCAATCAAAGATGCAAATTCCCACCCTTCATGATCTTCGTATGATGTGGTTCCCTAAAAGACAATCATAACAAGCCGTTCAACATACTTCTTTGACAAAACAGAATTATTTTCTGACTTCTATTTTCAACATGCTCCCTCTGTTCTTTTCCACTCTGTTCTTTTCCACAGATGCTCATTTTCAGCTGCATTTTCTTTGTGTTACCTTTGATGCAGTTGTTTGGTTTGGATCCTTTCTGCGTTTTCTAACCAACCTTCGCCTTCGATGGGTGTGATACATTTTTTCTGCTGCACCCCAGGATTTTGGTTTATTGTCAGGAGGAATGGTAATTCCATATTCCCAACCTTAAATGAAAAATACACATATTGGCCATTAAAACCAGACTCTCCTTCCTTAGTCAATATGGTAGCTACTGAAATCTGTGATTCACAGCCGACAGTTTACCAACATTTTCTCATCTTTTTCTCATAAGCCAACATTCATAAGACTTGTTACATTCACATTTGAAATAAAAAGCAGGCTGCAAGTTCTAATACTTGCCTTTTTCATCCACTGCTCTGTTGATGTCATATATCCAAGCTTCATCGTCCCATATCCAGCCAGGAGGACATGATATTTCACCTGGTGGGGGTGCTTTTTCTCCATTCTTTGAAACATAGAAAGAAGCATACTGAGAATTATGTTCACAATTAGTGGAATGATATATATGCATATAATCAGAGGTGCTCAAGGGAGGTTTAAAAAAATCAAGATAGTAATTGCAACTGCATATCAAAAGTTTGTCCCATTTTTTCCACATAACGCACATTAAAAATTTCAATCTTGTAGATGGGTCAACGTCTTGATTTTTTATTATTTGGGGATGCCCCTACATTTCATAACAACTAATTACAAAGAAGAGTACCTGAAAGACCACTAATTTTATTATCAGAACCAAATGAGGCTCCACTCTGCAAATTTATGTCCCAAGAAATGTCTAAACCTGTGAAGTACTATAATACCACTGAATGGTTTGATGCACTAGACTAGCAAGATTAAGACTGGTTGTCTTCTATTTGACTCCTCCTGTTGTACAATTGGAAGCAACAAACTAGGATCTAATAGTTGTAAGCTAGCAATATATTAAATATATTAATATATTAAATGCAACTTTTTAAATGGATTCACAATTCATTTTACAACTCAGTGATGCACATTTTAATTTGCTTGCACATTGCAATTTAAATTTTGTTTCACACAGAAATAATAATAAAAAAATATGTCTTTCCCTCAAGACAACATTTTCTCCACCAATTCTCCTCTGTATAATCTAGCAGACAAGTATGGGCTGAGATTCAAAAATTGACCCAACCTTACGTGCAGTACTTCCATGGCAATGACAGGATGTTAAACATGATTTAATGAACACAAATACAATTCAGTTCAGTTTGCTAAGAATAAACCATATTATGATTTAGTATTAGGTGAAACTTTGTTTATAGCTTAGACCTAATGAGGTCTTGTAGCAATAGCATTTAGACTTATATACCACTTCACAGTGCTTTGCAGCCCTCTCTAAACAATTCATAGAGTCACCATATTGCCTCCAACAATCTGAATTTTACCCACCCTTATTTTACCCACCTCTGATTGATGGAAAGCTGAGCCAGCCTTGAGCCGGTGAGACTCAAACTGCTAAACTGCTGGCAGTCAGCAGTCAGCAAAATTAGCCTGCAATACTGCATTCTAGCCACTGTGCCACCATGGCTCTTATGGGATTGGAAAGAAATTGAAGATTGCCGTTCCAGGCAGATCTTCATCAACTGGCTGCAGTCAGTCAGTCAGTCAGTCAGTCAGTCAGTCAGTCAGTCAGTCAGTCAGTCAGACAGACAGACAGACAGTCAGTCAGTCAGTCAGTCTGTCTCTCTGTCTTTGTCTCTGTCTCTGTCTGTCTCTCTCTCTCTCACACACACACAGACACACACATGAAAAACATGAAGTCACCCATACCTGGAAAAAAATCTACAGCACTTAAAATTGCTTAGCCATTAGAAGCAGTTCTTACCACATCTGTATATTGATCTTCAGCTGCTTTCCATTCTCCTCCAGGATAACGGCTCTCATTTTGATATACTTCATCAGTGAATTCAGTATGGCCAGCATCTGCTTCTGTCAGCAAGCTGTGGAGCCAGAAGGAAGATTTCAAACCATTAGATAACAGGGGATGTTCAACAAAAGACATGCTCCGATAGTATCAACCCGAGGGCACAGTTCTTTTTAAAAAGGCCTTTACCATGGTTTTAAAAAATATTTATATTATCTATTTTTAATTAATATAAAGCTATTGTAGATATGTTTAGTTTTTCAGAACTTCTTTGGTAATAACAACACTAAATAAATCTGCAGCTTAGTAAGATATGATGTAGACATTGGTGACATACAGCTCCATCTACTGGGAGGAAAATTATGTGTTTCTTTGCTTTAGAATAGAACAGGGCTGTCAAACTCCCAGCCTGTGAGTCAGATGCGTCACGCGCTGGCCACGCCCATGCCTAGTTTAGCGAAGGGGGGGGAAAGTCCCGATATGTCACATGACACTGCCCTGTCTACGTGAGCTTGACATTCTGTTTTACATCTTCTATTACAGGTGGCCCTCCACTTACAACCACAATTGGGCCCAATGTTGTTAAGTGAGACATTTGTTAAGTGAATTATGCCCCATTTTACAACTTTTCTTGCCTCAGTTGTAAAGTAAATCATTGCAGTTGCTAAGTTACCGTAGTAACTAAGTCAGTTGTGAAATGAATCTGGTTCCCTATTGACTTTGCAAAACGTAATCACATGATTTTGGGACAGAGCAATGGTCATAAATATGAACCAGTTGCCAAGCATCTGAATTTTTATCACAAGATGATGGGGATACTGGAAAGTGTAAGTGTGACAAGCAGTCATAAGTCACTTTTTCAGTACCGTTTTAACTTTGAATGATCACTAAACAAATTGTTGTAAGTTGAGGACTACCTATACAAAGGAGTAATTCCAGTACAGTTGATATAAGGCATGTTGTCATACAGAATCTGTGCAAGACTCAGGAGTATACCTCAAAACTGGAGGTATGCACCTAGCTGCCACTTATCTTCTATCTTATCATAGATTACATAATGACTGAAAGTAAATAGATTAAAAAGTAAATAAAACATTATTCAACTGCTTATTGAGAAAATGCAATTCTTCCTCCCATTTGCTGATAGCTGAGATTTCAGTAAGACTGGTCTGTTAGCCAAGTTACATTCCTTGGTTTCAGACAAGGTCCTTAAATTTGCCTCCAAAAATCTTTGGGAGTGTTAGGAATATAAGTCACCTAACAGGTATTTGGGTTAGAAATATATAAACCAGGACAAACATTTTAGTACTATCTCTTTAAGGAAATGCAAGAGCTTGCAATTGGGTGTGGTTTATCAAATGGCCATAAAATGGAGCCAGAAACCTGGATTGTTTAGTCTTAGTCTGAGTCTCAGAAGAGAGTGTATCTTTGTTTCCTTCTGTTGGAAAGTATTGCCATTGCTCCATTTTTCCTAATTGACTGATATTACTGGATTTAATGTAAGTCTGATACTGAACTGTTTTTGACACTGGACTTTGATATTTGGATTATCCCTGGATTGCAAACTGACTGATTTAACTTGTGAATGACTTTGGACTGCTTTTTTGGACTTTGCTTAACATTTCTGGAAGTAAAAAGCTACATTTACTGTACAGTGTATCTGTGTGCTCTGTGTGTATTATTCCAACACTGCTCTCTATATGTCTCCCTGTATGTGTTCATTCTCCTAACAGGGAATTACCTCAACAGGGAGGCCCTTGAAAAAGCATAGTTAATAATATACAATATTGCCTGGTTGGTTTCTCCAGAAGTATCATGACGAGCTTGCACCCATCAGCCCTTTTCTCAACATTCATAACTTAAGGAAGCCTTTATGTTGTTACCTTCCTTCCCTTGGCATAAGCAGGTTTCTGCAGGAGATCTTAATAGAACTGCTTTGCAACAGAAGTTAGCATTTTCCTGTCTTCCTGCTAAATTTATGAGATTTTCTCCAATGGAAATTACATAAATTCCCCCCCCACACACACCATTTTTTGAGAATAATCCAAGCCAAAACCTGACCTTCTTTCAGGATCAACGAACCACTCGTCTTCCCACTCCCATCCTTTGGGAGGCAAAAAATACTCTCGTTTCAATTTGATTTTTCCTGTGACATCAGAAAACTTGTGACGTCCAACAAGCCCTCTGGTTCCCCACTTTCCAAACATAAGAGCCTGGTTTTCATACTGTTGCCAAAAAGATAAATACAACTTTAGAAAAATGAATCTGTTCACTCTCAGCATTGCAAAGCCATCAAAGCAAAAAATCAGGTACTTGTTTTTTAAAATTTCTTTATACTCAGTCTACAGTCATCACTCCAGCCTTTCCCAGGACAGAACAGAACAGAATAATAGAGTTGGAAGGGACCTTGGAGGTATTCTACTCTAACCCCCTGTTCAAGCAAAAAGCCCTATTTGACCACTTCCTGCTTTACTCCATAATCTCCGTCTTGATGAGATGGGTGGCACATAAATTTAATAAATAAATAATTCCTAGTCAAGGGTCTCCAGGTTCATCTTCATCTTCTCATATCCTTGTTCCCTAATGAAACCTAAAATTCTAGTTGTCAAAAACAGATCTTAGTATTTTTCTGCCCACACAGAAAAGATCTCCATACCAGGTATTACACCTCTTCCCCAGCCCAAGAAATGTTCAGGTTTATACATCAATGCTCAAGGAACTTCCCTAGCAGACATATCTTTTTTTTTTAACATAAAAGTGTCACCTTTCTTCCACCTTTCTCTCATCACCTTACAAACTATTTGAAGATTTCATAATAATATTCATGGGCTTTACAAAGATCCCATTGTGTTCATCACAGGTCTGTGAATAATGTTGGGAGAAGCTCTAAAACTATTTCAAAAATAAAACTACTGGAATTTGTTAAAAATTCATGAAGATCTTGGAAGGAGTCAAGGTTGAAGTTTGCTGGCTTCTCAAGGTCTGGGCAATGTTCAAATGAATCTAAAGGCATGGGAACTTTTGTGAGCTTTGGCTAAGGAGAGGCTTTAGAACTATAGATTAAATGAAGATTTGAGCACATTTACCAATCTCTCTCTTTCTAATGACAGCAATGAATCCAAATATAAACCACCTATATATGGTCTGCAGATTTCTATAGCTTCCTCCAGCCAAGATTTTGTGGCCTATAAAACTACCCCCTTAGATCTTTCCCCTGAATCCATAGGAAATTGATTAATTTGGGGGAGGGGAATATATTTATGTCCAGAACCAATTCTGTATATCTTTCTGAAGAAGTGCTGCAGTTTCAAACCCAACCTCTCTAGTAGTATTAGTGCATTCCTGAAAAAGTGTAGCCTCCAACCACATAATATTTACCTGCTCTGCATAACAGTTGAACTGAAGCACCTGCTACTTTCAAAATCAAGTTATGGGTTGTAGCAAGCTGAAATAAGTCCTTTAATTTAAAAAAAAATGAGAAGAGTAATATCCAGAGGTGGTATTCAGCCGGTTCGCACCTATTTGGGCGAACCGGTAGCAAGAATTTGGCGTGGGTCACCAAACCGGTAGCAACATCTAGCTGGCCATGCCCACAACCAAGTCGCCTGGTTTCCGCTCACTCGCTTGTCCTGCCCGCCCAATGCTCGCTCCCCCCAGTTTAAAGCAGGTCTGCTCCCCGGCCCTAGCCATGCATTTTCAAACAAGCGACTTGAAAACACGACTGTGGGCGGAGCAGAGGTCCGTTAACCTGAATAACTATTCCAAGGCTGGATTCGCTTCCCCTTGTGAGTAAAGTGCCTGGAGTAAGAGGAAAAGAATGCTGGGGGCTGGGGGGGAAATCCAGCATGGGGAAGTTTGCAAAAGTTGCAAATGCAAGTCCATTAACCTGCAGAACTTCTCCAATGCTGGATTAACTTCCCCTTGTGAGAAAGGTACCTGGAGCGAGAGGGAATGAAGGCTGACAGGGGTATATGTGTGTGAGAGAGAGAGAGAGAAAGAGAGAGAGAGAAAGAGAGAGAGAGAAGAAAGAAAGAAAGAAAGAAAGAAAGAAAGAAAGAAAGAAAGAAAGAAAGAAAGAAAGAAAGAAAACAAGAAAGAAAACAAGAAAGAAAGAAAACAAGAAAGAAAGAGGAAGAAAGACAAAGAAAGACAAAGAAATAGGAAGGGAGAGAGAGAGAGAGAGAGAGAGAGACAGAGACAGAGACAGAGACAGAGACAGAGAAAACTCTCTGCTATTATTTTTAATTGTTTCATTATTTATCATGTGTTAATATTTTACACTGTCCCTACACCTAGAGTGATTCTACTGCCTTTCTTTTGCCCAGGGCTACCACATATTTTTCAGGGTTTACTCAATGTCTATAGTCCAGAGCATAAATACACATGTGTTTAACAGAGTTGAAAGGGACCTTGGAGGTCTCCTAGTCCAGGCAAGAAAACTGAGGATGTCAAACTCTGAATAGAGGTCCTGGGAAAGGTGTTAGAATAACACTTAGAAGGGACTTTAGGGGGAACCCTATATCATTTCAGAGAAATGGCTGCTCAGTCTTTTAAAAATTTCCAGTTATTGAGCACCCAGAACTTCTGGGGACAAGCAGGTCCACTGGTTGATTGTTCTGACTGTCAGAAAGTTTCTCCTTAGTTTTAGGTTGCTTCTCTCTCTGTTCTGTTTCCATCCATTGCTTCTTGTTTGTCTTCTGGTGCTTTGGAAAATACATTGCCCCCCCCCTTCTTTCTGGCAGCCCCTTATAAGCCTGTTACCTATCTCCCTCTTGGGCAAAGCATGTGAGCCATTTCCTCCTTTGGGTGGTCCATGAAAGTATATCTATAGTAGGTAGATAATAAAGTCAAAAAAAGGTGAACAACATTTTTACAGAACTGTAGATAAGTTGAGGCTGGGTGTGACAAGGAATGGCTGGGAAGGGAGGGGCCAGGTGAGGCCACACCCACTCAGTCACATGACCACCAAGTTACGCCCACAGTCACATGACCACCAAGCCATGCCCACCAAATAAGCCACGTCCACAGAACCGGTAGTGAAAAATTTTGAATCCCACCATTGGTATTATCACGCAAAGCTATGAAGCTGTTATGGCTTTTGCTGAATTATTTGTTTATCACTTTATTTCCTACTTTTATATCCAGGGACGCTCAAGACAACTAACACAAAAGAATAAGTAGGAGGATACAAAACAACATATTTTGCATGTTTTCAGATGGCAATGTGAAATACTAGTGATAGTCCTATTAACTAATAAAGGTAAAAGTTTGCCCTGGAACAAGTAGTTGTACTATCGATTTGATCAATCTTTGGGGGAATACGTAAATGTCTCCCTTGCATGTTCCATTAAAATGAGCAGGAGCTGTACAACACATTACAGAAATAAAAAATTCTTCCATTGTAACTTCTCAAATCCTCAGGAGGCGTGAGGAAGAACAAGAAAAACAATCTTTGAAGCTTGATTTCAGAATATGGAAATAAGGGCCAAACCTCAATTTCCTAGAGTAATGACAGAGTAATGATTAGGCACATACCAATTCAGCAAATACACTGAATGCTCCTTCGGCAAAGCTATTGAATTTTTTTTCGACTGCAGTCAGGCCAAGCCAAAAATTGACTCGCAGCTGTGCTGGTATTTTGATGTTGTTTTTGTCTTGTGGATACTAGAGTATGTTTTAAGAAAGAGAGAGAGAGAAAAAAAAACCTGGTCACTTCCAATGTGTCTTTATAACAATTAAAAAACATACAGTACAGATATCCAGGATTTATGCCCCACAGTGTAGCTTATGCTTTTTCTATCAGAGGCTGTTTCAAAAAAGTAGAAAACAAAAAACAGAGAGGTTCAAAGCATAAACTTGTCCTTGATTTGACTTAGGAAGCAAAGATAGCCAGATGGCTCGTCTATTTCCTGTTTTTTCCCAATCCCAATTGTCAGCATACAATGCTTTGCCACTACCCAATTCCGAGAATGAAGATTGTAATCACTGCTAATATTTCCTTGCTGTAAGCAGTTTGAAGATCAGCACTGTTATGTTGAGACACCCTAACCATTGAAACACCGTTTTCTTCTGAATTGACATTGGAAGCATGTTTTAGAATTACTTCCTGGTTTTTATAACAGGGGTGGTCTTCCAAGTATTACTGGACTCCAACCCTTATCAACTTCAGCCAATACCACTGGCCAGGGATATGGAAATGAGAGGTCACAGACTTTCTATCTCTGCTTCAGAGTTTAAAAAAAACACAAATCATATCCTTACAGGGGCCAGTTCCACTTTTGTTTCAGCTATTTTTCTGAATTTTCCTCTAGAATGCAAAGTATCAGCCCTGGACAATGGAAATGGGCAGCAAATAATCTTGAGAGGAGTGACCTAGACTAGCTAATGACCTAACTGAACCATTAGCAATGGGAGGAGGGCATTCCCAATCTTAGTTTTTAGCACAGAGTTGGCAATAGAGATGGTTAACGTTGGATCCCACACTATGCTAAAATACCATGTGTACCATGGAGAACATTGCCAACCTATGTCCATGGTGATCATATAATTAATTGCAGAAATAACTATTCTGCAGTACGCTGGTATAAGTTAGAGCCAGTTTGGCTTAACAGATAAGGCACCAAGTTAGGAAGCAGGAGACTATGAGTTCAAGTCCCACTTTAGCCTGGGTGACTTTGGGCCAGTTGCTCTCTCTCAGCCCAACCCACGTCACAGGGTTGCTGCAGTGGAGAAAATAGGAGGAGGAAGAAGGTGTGTTGGCTTTGTTTGTCTCCTTGAGTTATGTGTAAACATAATAAAGGTGGAATGCAAATAAAAATACAGTCACCTAAAGCAAACAGACCTCTTATAGAGGAGTGTATTGTGCCAACTGAAATGTTTGCCTCAGTTTTCTCTAATCTTATATCCTTCAGATGCACTGGCTCAATAACTTTAAGGATTTCTACCAGATTGACACATTTTAATTCACTAGAAGATACCATGAAATGTTACCAAAAATTCTAGTTTGGACAAATTAGGAGAAAACAGATACCATCACAAACAAAAGAATCCTTGGCCTATCTATTGATTTAAAAGTTGCATTCACCAAATGCCGCACCAAACCTGGTCTAGAAAGAACAGATATGCATGGAGTTAACAGTACCTTTAAAAAGATGGTCTGAGTTTTCCCACAATATTTGCCAGATGCTTCAGGACATGTTGAATGTAAAATCTCATGAGCAGGAACACGTGCATAGGCCAGTCTCT
Organism: Laticauda colubrina; assembly: GCA_015471245.1. Lineage (NCBI taxonomy): Eukaryota > Metazoa > Chordata > Lepidosauria > Squamata > Elapidae > Laticauda > Laticauda colubrina. The sequence continues at coordinate 30,033,140 of BLBF01000016.1, read as the reverse complement.
TCTCTCCCCGGATCATCCATATAAACACATCAGGCATACTGTTTTGTGGCTTTTGGTTTCAATGAAGAAGAGAACAATGAAATAGCTTTATTAGTCTTGCTAATATCCGACATTATTTGGAGACTTCCTTGGAGATGCCTGATGAGTGAACAGGCCCATCCTAAAGTGCTTCCTAGGCCAACTTGTTTTCAATGTCAGATGAAATGGAGCAGAGGTTGCAAAATTGTCATATATTGTATGCTTAAAAATGCCACTCACATTTGCAATATAGGCATGCATCGGCAGCACCGTCTGTACAAGCCACAATTAAAGTGTTGTAATTATGGTTCATGACATCAATGTACAAATGACACAATCATGTTACCAGCATTGTGGCAATTGACATAAGTAGGTAAGTCATGCCATTTATGTCATGGTAACAGGATGTACGTGTTGTCCTTAGACCATGGGCGCCCAAGTAAATGTGTGTGTGTGTGTGGGTGCAAACACCCTCCCCCCCAATGCATATAATCCATTCACCTCTTCAGTTAGTTGCATTAATTTGTCCAGCCAATCTTCTATGTTTGGCAAAGTGGCCTTCACATCCATAGCTTCATTCCTGAGTCTAATTGCTGCTTCCTGAATCTGATGGAGGGACTTGACCCGCAATTTGAGGATCTGCGTGTCAAGGATGGTGACATTCTGCTTGCCTTCTAAGCGAGGCAACTCCTTACTGAAAGGAAATGCCAATAATGTTTAGCAATTAAATTTCATTCAGCAAATACTTAGAAGGTCATAAAAATTGTCACAAACTAATGCAATGTAGTAACTCCCCAGGGGCCTTAAGAAATCATGATGGAAAACTCTAAATGCAACAAATGTACAAAGGGAAAAACTGTTTTCAAAAACAGTTTATGACTGGTGCATTTCAGAAAATAATATTCCTTTTGTTGGGGAAGATTCTTCAAATGAAAATACATGAATATAGATGTGAAAATAAAAAGACTAAATACTTCAACAATTTAATATTTTATTAAATTTATTATTATTAATAATTGTTAATTATTATTATTTATTCATTAAACATGAAACTCAGTCAGTTGAACATTAAAAAATATATCGCAAATATCATTGATTGGCATTGGTGGTTGATTCAGGTTGCTGCCAGTATCAACCAAGTATCTTCTTTAAATGTACGATGTTCCGAGTAGTGCAGTTTTTTGCAGTTCCGCTGGTATTATTGCAGGAAGCTGCAATTTATTGATGTATTTTTTTAAAATTCTTGGGCATCTTACCTAATGCTCCAATGAAAATGGGTGTCACTGTTACACATATCATTGACTGGCGCTGATGGTTGATACAGGTTGCTGGCAACATCCTAGATATCAACCAAATATATTCCTAAAATGTACAATTATTATTATTATTATTAATCACCAGTCAGCCAGACGTTCAGACTGGGTTTGGCATTTTTGTCTACCCATTGAGTCCTTACCAAGGACCTGGGACAGGCAAATCTGGATGTTTGATGGTGTTACTGATATTGCCGCAGGATGGAAGCTGTTCCAAGTAAAGCTGCCTTCTGCAATTGATTGATGGCAAATTTGTCAATGACTATGGTGTTCAAGTGGTGCTCCAGTTGTTTTGGGACTGTACCCAAGGTGCCTATTGGTAGTATCCTTGCTTGCCTTTGCCATCGTCATTCTATTTCTATTTGTAGGGCATTATACTTGTATTTTTTATTTTTATTTTATTTATTATTATTATTTTAAACACCAACTTCTTTTTTCTATAGAAAAAGTACAGTACACAATTATATTTACAGCCATTTGGAACCAATAGGGATTGGTCAAGTGCTTCTCTTTATTAATTTGAATTTTATTATAATCACTGATCAGGATTCTACAACAACCAAAAATTAAAATAAATAGTTGCTATTCTAAATAAAATAAGTTTTAATTATAAGTAGAGGTGAGGTGAGGTGATCTGGGATTGTCTAGTTTTAGGAACAGGACAACATATTTAGGCACATTCAAGGAAATGAAATCACATTGATCTTACAACAGTCATTGTACACAAAAGGTCAGAATTATCTGGGTACTTTGCCAAATAGGAAGTTATAAAGCAAGTATACAATATAACAGGCCACAAGCTGTGGATCTGATAAAGTGTACTCTACTAAAACACAATCCTAACTCATAAGGCTGTGGTTTTGTGTGAGGGGGGTGGAGGAAATTGTATTTGTGCTTGTGCATTCAGTCTGAACAAGGAGCACAACTCTGAGAAGAAGAACCATGTTTATTAAGTTCTTTGGTGCCTGCTTTGCAAGAGAGTTCCTAAATAATGGAGAAGCAAAAAATGTTTATCGAAGTTGAGGGCTACAAGGTGGGAAATCCTAGGGATTTGCAGAAGAATTTGGGAATCTAGGCAGTTCCTTGTTTGGATAACTGGGTTAGTACTACAGTTAAGCAAAATGGGCCTTTCAGCAGGCAGCAGAAGTGAGGACATTCATTGCAAAGAAGATATGATTGAATGTTGAGGTCTCAATAGAAGATACTTTTAGCCCAGGGTTGTACTGTGGAATTCTTGGTCCTTTGTTGTTTTCAACCACGTTGAAAACTTTTAAACCGAGTTGAAAACTGTTTAGTTTTCAAAACAACCAGGTTGGGAGAGCAGAGCACCAAGAACTTCATAATGTTGAGATCATCAACTGATGGAAGACTGAAAGTTGGAGTTTCTTTTTTTTGCAATTTCCTCGTAAGGATTGCCCTTGTGTTGTGCTGTGAGCTAGTGAGGAGGCTTCTATTCTTTGGTTTTGATGGGACTTTGTCTGAGGCATGGAGGATCAATTTGAGCCTCACAGAATCGGGCAAAGAGATGACCCTGCTCATATCTAAAAGTTTGATGGGAGAGAAGATGAAGCCTCCATTTTTGTCTGTCAAGATTTATTTTCTCTTCTACATCCTCAATAACAGTCATTGGTACTGAAATGTGCTAACACTAACTCGATATCCATGCTTCGCTACAAAACTATGTGGTCGGGCTTAGCTTTTGGGGAAGAAAATTATACCTCTGCCTACCAGCATCCATCGGTGTTCATCTGGCTAGCGTCCTGTCAGTGTGTGTGAGGGTTGAGGGTTATTTGGAAACTGAAGCAGTATTTGCTGTGTGAGCAAGGAGACAGCAAGGAGCCTGGGCATGGTTTAGCTCAACTGTTTTGTACTAAAACTGCATGTTGCTCTGAAACTAAAACTGAAACTGAAACTCCTCTCCTCTGCTTGTGTTTTGTATTTGGAACAGATTTCTTTTCAGGTGGGGAGGGGGAGTAGAACTCCTTAGCATCAGAGCATGTTAATAATAATATACGAAATACTAATGCTCTGATGGTCATTTCAAAAAATCCTTTCTTAGTGAGCACCTAGAAGCCAAGAGGAACATATGTGCCAAATTTCAAGTTTGTAGCCTTTACGTTTCTGGAGATTTCGTGAAGATGCGTGAGTGGTATTTCGCTTTTATATAGAGAGAAGATTAGTCTTTGGAGTTTTTGTTTCAAGTATCTTGCTGGCTTAAAAAGGAAGATATAATAGGTAGTACATGTGTCTGGGTAGGAAACATTGATCTAGTTGCGCTTCCAAATATCTAGGACATTGCTTAAGCATGGTAACTACTTAATTGTATCTCAACATTGGAATGGTCCTCTCTTGAAACCTATAATATAATTTTGGAGGCGATGTCCTTTTTCATGTAGGCTGAGACAGACTGTTTGGCCCAGAATCACCTAGCCAGGTTTCATGCATAAGGAGGGATTAAAATTCACAGTCTCTCACTGATTGGCCCAGAGTCATCCAGCTGGCGTTCATTCCTAAAGCGGGACTAGAATTCACAATCTCCTAGTTTCTAGGCCAGTATTTTAATCACTAGACCAAACTCGCTCTCAGGTACAGGAATACTTAGCAATCTTAATTTTGAGGCAGCCACAGAGAAGAAAGTTACAGAACAGCTTACCTTAGGTCCACTATAAGTTCGTCGATCAGCTCCAAACGTATCTTTACCAATTGATTTTCTGCCATCTTTGCTTGTATTCCTGATTTTAAAGCTGTTAGGTTCGCTTGCTAGGAAGGGAAAGAATTGAATAACCAATGCCATTTTTCATTTTTATAATTCACCAAAACAACTCTGGAAAGATATATCACAGTTATTCAAGTTTATTACAAATATTGCATACATCTCTATGTAGGACAGAAGTCAGCAACAATTAAGGCCTTTTCCCCTTGCCTGAAATCTTACAAGATTTCTATGATTTATACTTGATGAAAACTCTGAAATATCACAAAACATACTCAGTTAGAATCTTGGCATTCTTATGTATAGTTTAGAAATATTATGAAATTGTAATATTTTTTGTTTAATGTAACTGGGGATAGTACAGTTATATTAGAGGTAACAGACCGTCCATAAAGATAAAGATGCTGCATTCCAGCCTATTCTTAGAAACTGGATATAAATCAAATGCTGGAAATTCATAATACATGCATTAACATTAAATAGTTAATAATAATAATTTATTAAAATAGTTTCAAACTACTTACCAACTTTACTATCATGGCAAGAATCAAGTTTAAAGGATCCAATCTGTGACTTATATCCTCCCAATAAGAAGTCAGTGTTACTACTGGCTTTGTGTTTGCCCATGGTAAATAATAATAATAGTTTCCTAAGATGAAATATTGATAGATGACTAGTCATTTATTTGTTTAATGAGGTTTAAATTCCACTTTTACTCAGGAGCTCAAAGTAACATACATACACAGCATTTCTTTCTCCAGTTTTTCCCCACAACAACCCCACAAGGTAGGTTGTTTAAATAACAGATAACAGATAACAATCAGAGTTGGAAGGGATCTTGTAGGTCATCTAGTCCAATCCCCTGCCCAAGCAGGAGAGCCCACACCATTTCTGAAAAATGGCAGTCCAATTTCTTCTTGAAAGTCTCAAGTGATGGCGCGGGCAAGCTGTTCCATTGGTTGATTGATCTCTCTGTCAGAAAGTTTCCAGGTTGAATCTCTCCTTGTTCAGTTTCCACCCATTATTCCTTGTCTGGCCTTCAGGTGCTTTAGAAAATAGTTTGAGCCCTTCCTCCCTGTGGCAGCCCCTCAAATACTGGAACAGTGCTATCATGTTCTCCCTTGGTCCTTCTCTTCACTAGCCAAGCCAACTAGGTTGTGCTGAGAGAGGATGACTGGCCCCTGAGCTATAAGTTGAAATTCACACATCTCAAAGTTGTGGAATTAAGGAAACACTAGTCTAGCTAGAGCATTTAGATTTCCAGGTATTTTCTAACTGTAAATTTGACCTGCAAGCTTTTTTTTTTCAAAATCAGCAAAGGTCATGTAAGTGCTGCAACTAATATTGTAGCTTAAAAATAGGAAGCAGATAACAAAGTATCAAATGGAGAGAGAGAGAGAGAGAGAGAGAGAGAGAGAGAGAGAGAGAGAGAGATATTTCATACAATTTAGGGGTGTAGGGTTGTAGTCTAAAAGTCAAGATGGAAGCCAAAACTGTGTTATCAAAACATTGCCTGCTTTTTTGACTACAGCCCTGATTTACATACAAAATGTAAAAAATATTTCCTGTTTAAATAGACCACCATGGTGAGATCCGCAACGGCAGTACTCACCATCAAATATGGCCCGGCTGTACTGTGTGGTTGATGCCAATGGTTTACAGGTGTTGTCAAATTTATTGCCATAATTGCCAATGCTAACTTCAAACTGGATGGGCTCTCCAATATCTTGCAACATGGTGGCAGAATGAAACACAGCACAGAGACTGTATTTTCTTCTGCGCTGATATTTCTGGAGGATCAACAAACATGTTGGCTTACTTATACTACTGACTGAATCTTACCATAAGGTTTTAATGGATTAATTTTTAAGAGAGAAAAAAGCTTCATAACATACATTCCATTAACATGGAGAATAGTGAAATTTTAAAAAACTCCCTTTTTTTGACCCTCTAGTCCCTATTCGGAGTAGGATTAGGTTAGGGAGATTAAATGGAGCTGAGTGTTTCCTGGCCCAATACCTTTCCTGATGCCTATGTGGAGTTAGCAGCAGAGATTTCTTCTTTGTGTCCTAGGACAAAAACATCTGCTGCTACCTAGGATCAAATTTTCAACTGTTGGAGGCAAGCATCTTTACCAATAGGCCTCTGCACCAACATGGATGATAGTGAAATACCAAAGACCTAATTAAATATAGCAGTATATAAGTCTAAGTGTTGCTATTGCTATTATATTGGGGCCATATTGAAATGTAAGTAGGCTGGGCCAGGGCAAAGAATTATGTAAGAGCGATATAGACAGGGGTGGATTCAATTTTTTTAACAACTGGTTATGTGGGCATGGCTTATTGGTGGATGTGGCTTGGTGGTCATGTGACTGGCTAGGTGTGGCCAACTCAATATCACTCACATTGAGGCATGCATCTCCTCACCTGGCCTCTCATGACTTTGGGGATGCTGCAACAGTTGTAAATGTGAAAAATGGTCATAAGTCACTTTTTCCAATGCCATTGTAACTTTGAATGGTCACTCCACACAAGCAAAGTAGCAGCAAAGGAGGGGAAAAAAACCCCAGAGAAGTTCCTGAGACAGGAAGTCTAATTCTGCCAAGAATGTAAAAAGGGTTAACAGAGAGGCAGTTTCTGTAAGCAACACCAGAATGTTTCCTTCCTGCCTTCCTTACAGGATTAGGCCAGTAATTTCTTCTAATAGCCGGTTCTCAGAACTGCTTAGAATGTTAACAACCGGTTGTAGCAAATAAGTGTGAACTGATAGAATCCCCTTCCTAGGTATAGAAACATAATTTCATTTAATTTAAATTAAACCATGAAAGTTAAAATAGTAGAATATAATAACTACCTACCATGTTATTTAATGGTTTTTATTTATTATATTATTTTTATTTATTTTATCATCTTAAAAGTTATAGACTATGTAGCCTTGTCCACAGATTGGGGTCAAAAAAGTCAAGATGGTAGCCAAGATCATATGAATAGAGTCTCACCCTTTTTTTTCATGCATTGTATGTGCAGAGATGAAAACTGCAGTTCTGGAAGGGTATGCTAAGAAAATACACTGTAATTCTTAAAAAGCAGGTGGAATGTTTCATATGATTTACTTTACTGTCTTAAAGTCAGTCCCTGCAAAACTTCTGTTCCCTATATTGGAAGGGAAAGATAGCTAACCATATGCGTGCATGCATATGTGTATACATACATATACATATATGCATACATACATACACACATATATGTTTTTCTGTGCTTTTATTGCATCCCCTCCCAAATAATGTTACGTGGGGCAGAATATTTCATTAGGCATTTGAGTGCAATAAATTGTAAGTATATTCTTAGCCCTTCACTGTGTTTAATATTATCTATCCATCCCTCCATCCTGACCTCTATACCCCAATGGTCAAAATAATAACAAGTTAAATTATAATTAACTGGCAATTTTAGATGATATTAGGAGGTACATCTGATGCTTTTCCAGGCATGCATACAATACAAATTCTTCCATTACTATTACTGTTAATCCTCCCATCCTTCCTTTCACCCATCTCCTCCCACTTATGACTGTATGACTGTAACCTTGTTGCTTATATCCTAACGATGCTTATTGACTGTTTCCTAGTATGATTTGATTGCTTATTGTACCCTATGACTATGATTAAGTGTCGTACCTTATGATTCTTGACTCTTGGTGAATGTATCTTTTTTTTTATGTTTATAGAGAGCATATGCACCAAGACAAATTCCTTGTGAGTCCAATGATACTTGGACAATAAAGAATTCTATTCTATTTTAATTTGTTCACTTTTGTAATACAATGCATTTTGTTGTCAACCTTATACATTTGATGGTGTGGTTTGTAGCCACATCATGGATAACTGCCTGCATCATTTTCTTGGCAAAAACAAGAAACAATAGTTGTGTTGGCTTGTTTTTTTTGGCAAAGCTTAGTTTTGCTGTTTGAGCCACGAGGAGGGTACTCATTGTGGAAGAAGGTTGACAGGATAAGCAGATCTCATCTCCATGCCATCTGTCTCTGTGGTTCTGACTTTTTGATAGTTTTAACATTTTAATTTGTATAGTTTTAAATTTTGAATGGCTTATCTACTTATTGCTTTATGTTCTGAAGCTGCATAGAGTCATCCTATCAGGGAGATGGGCAGCATATAAGTTTTATTTTATTTTAAATTGTCCAATCTAGTTCATAAAAGCTTATAGCCTGGGATTTTCTGATGATGTCTAACAGATTTTTAACATATTAACAGAGTTGGAAGGCATCTTGTAGGTCATCTAGTCCAACCGCCCCCCACCCCGCCCAAGCAGGAGACCTTACACCAGTCTAAGCAGTAGTCTGTTCCAAATAAGAAAGATCAGCTAGATGATGCTTCTTCCTATGATAGATGTTTACTGAGAAACAAAATGCCACTTACCTCTACAATTAATACATCATCGCTGGGTATAGTTTCAATTTTATTCGCATGTGGTTTGCTATCGAGCACTGTAGAAAGTTCAACCAGGATTCTGCCTCTGTAAGAGACACCTTCTCCCTGAAACCCAAGCAATTTACTTCAATGTATAGTTGGCATAATATTGCTAACATTACAAATACAGCCCCATATTCTTCAACTGACATATTAAATCCCATAGATCAGAATAGGAGTTATTTTGTTTGTAAATAAATTGACAATGTGCTATTGAACCCAAGAAAACAGGTTTCAGCACATCTCATAAGATGGGAGGTTTGTTTTGAGCTTTTAAAGGTTTAAAAGAATCTTGAATTTTTCTTTATTTAAAAATGACTCTCTTCTCCTGGCTGTGTTAACAGCCATATATTGTAACTATCTCCTGAGCTGCTGTTGGTGGAAGGCAGTGTGAAGCCTCTTGTGTGCCACCCTCTGGCTCTTATAAATAGGTGCAAGGAAACTTGTCAAAGCAATAAGGTTGTGTGTACATATATGAGTCTCTCTCCAGAATAAGAGGGTATATTCTAGACCCTATGCACACTTGAATAATTTGTCCTTTGATATTTATATCTACTTGTTCACTATTACTCATGCTCTTGTGACATCCTATCTGGATTACTGCAATGTGCTCTATATAGGGCTTGAAGAGCATTTACAAGCTTCATCTGGTGCAAAATGTAGCTGCATGGGAAGCAAATGATGTCAGTTACTTGGCACATGTAACACCACTACTTCATGGACTGTAATGGTTGCCATTATGCTTCTGGGTGCTGAATAATAGAATAACAGAGTTGGAAGGGACTTTGGAGGTGTTCTAGCCCAAACCAATGCTCAAGCAGGAGACCTTATATCAGGGGTCTCCAACCTTGGCAACTTTAAGCTTGGAGGACTTCAACTCCCAGAAATCTGGGAGTTGAAGTCCTCTAGGCTTAAAGTTGTCAAGGTTAGAGACCTCTGCCCTATACCATTCGAGAGAAATGGCTGTCCAACCTCTTCTTAAAAAGCTCCAGTGATTGTGCACCCACAACCTCTGAAGGCAACCCATTCCATTGATTAATTGTTCTCACTGTCAGGAAAATTCTGCATAATTCTAGGTTGGATCTCTCCTTGATTAATTTCCATTCATTGCTTCTTGTCTTGCCTTCTGGTGCTTTGAAAAATAGACATCCCCCCTCTTCTTTGTGGCAGCCCCTCAAATATCAAAACACTGCTATCATGTTGCCTCTAGTCAGGGATGGGATCTGACTGGTATAGCTACCGGTTCTGTTCCTCTACATCGCACCCGGACAGCTGAGCAGTGCTGCATGCGGATGTGCAGCGGTTGAAAAAGCCCCCCCCCCTTTTTTTTTTCTTTTTCAACCGCAACTGAGTCGCGCGACTCAGCTGCAGTTGAAAAAGCAGGAAATAAAGGTCAGATAAGAGCCCAAGCAGGCAGGTGGGCCAAAACAGCAGTAGACATAGAACTGGTTCTATTTCTGCTTTCTGTTTGCTGCTTTTCAGAGCAACCAGTTCTACATAAGTGGATAGAACCAGTAGAATCCCACCCCTGACTCAAGTCCTTCTTTTCACTAGCCTCAACATACCAAATTCTTGCAACTGTTCTTGATATGTTTTATTCTCCAGCCCCCAATCATCTTTGCTGCTTTTTTCTGCACTCTTTTCAGAATGTCAACATCTTTTTTGTATTATAATGACCAAAACTGGATGCAATGTTCCAACTGTGATTCAAGTGCAATTCAAGGTCTTTAAAGCCTTTCATGGTTTGGGACAGTATTACCTGAGGAGCTAGGGATTCAAACTGCCGAAATGCCAACATTTCTGATCGACAAGCCCAGGATCTTAAGGCCCCGTCCCACTGGCTGACGGACACAAAACGTATACATAAAGGTCACAGCGGACGAGCAAAATTTCAGGGGTGGCTCCATCCGTTGTCATCCGCTCCAAAAAGTGGTGAAAATTTGCATAAACAGAACAGAAAAGAACGGAAAAGAACGGACATGGGTAGTATGTAGCGGGGATGTTGAACGGATGTTCATAGGAAGCCTAGCTGATGAAAGCGGATGGAAGCGGATGACACCTCCAAAGGGGTTCCGGGGGAGAATTTCAAAACAGACGCATAGCGGATGAAGCGGATGCATCACGTACGCCTAAAGGAAAAAAAGGGGATGCCGCAGGGATGTATATCGGATGCAAACCATTCACTGCGCATCTTTTCTATTTCCGTATACTAATGCTGTGTTGACATTCCGTGTACCTTTTGTTTCCTCCCTCTTTCCGTTTTCAGCTGCAGCGGATGTGAGTTGCGAGGATGCCCAGAGGATGCAGAGAGGATACAGCGGACGTTTAACGGATGATAAACGGACATAGAACGCTTGTTGCTCGTATGTCATGGATTTACATCGTACACGGCGGAAAGTTCATCCGTTCACAAAGTTTTGTGCAGCTCAAAACTTCTTGTGTGGATGAAATCACAGTAGACGGATGCTCGACGGATAGAGCATATGAAACACTTATGCAATGAGTACACAACGGATGAGTAGCGTTTTCTAACGGATGGCAAGCTTTTTTTAACGTTTTACATCCTCTTTGCATCTGTAAGTGCAGTGGGACAGGGCCTTTAGTCCTAAGTCTCCACATCCCTTTAATTTTTGTATTATGATGGAAATTTTGTTTACAAATTATCTTATGATTGTTTGTCACCCAGAGTCACTGGGCTGAAATGGGAGTAAGTAAATAAATAAGCAGCGTATTTTGCTCCAGCAAAACATTGGAAAAAAGAATAATGCAAATATTCTGTTAGACTAGAAACTTTCTGGTATATCCGTGCATGAATTTCCAATTCAAATGCTGACATCTTAAAACTGAAATCTTTGAAAAAATATGGAGCCAAAACAGGAGACGTAATTAATCAAATTGTATCCTACATTGAAGCATGAAACTAGCAATTAGTTATTTTCTGCAAATAAATCCAACTATCAAGAGATGTATTTTTTATACTGCCTAGAATTGCATGATATTCTTTGTTCACATATATCATTCACACTTAAATCTAAAAAAAATAGCACAATACATGTCAATTTTTGCATAGGATTTACTTTTCATATTAAATGTTCTGGAAAAACCTCAACACACTGAACCTTCATAATAGCTGGGGCAAAATAATTTCAATATTTTAAATGTGGAAGAATTCATTTCTGTATTATTTTGGAAAACAAACTCAGACTTTTTTTACAAAAAGGAACATACTTTTAAAAACATTGGTGTGGAAACAAAATTGCAAAGAAAATATTATGGTATATTTTCTCTAGAAATATTCAAAAACCAACCTTTCCATAATTTAGTTCATCATATGGGTCTGGAAATCCAGTATATTCTCTTGGACTTCCATAAAGGTTCAGGTAACAAGGTCCAAATGTTGGTAAGAAGCCCACTTCGGTTTCTCCAGTATTTGCTAATAAGCAAACATCATGATTAGGAGACTTCAAGGCTCACAGTGTGATAAGTTATAGCAAGGTAAAATGTTAAATATTAATGGTTAGTAAAATGGGTTTTTTTTAATTTACGTAGAGAAAGTTTAAATATTAATGACTATGTCCATATATATAGCCATTCTTAATCTATCAATTCCAGCTGTCATATCAGTGACTGAGCAAAATCATGGCATAAACATGATGGACTAGCTATCTTATGAACAAGGACTTCTTTATTCATAGACTTGCTACAGATTAAACCCAAGTCCCAAGGATTATAGAGCTGGACAGCTTATTTAGCCCCAAACTCATTGATATGTGTCTGAGCAGTCTTAGAAGCTGGGTGGAAGAACTGGTTTTCCTGGCAATTCCTTTATTTTACATTCATTTTCCTCCAAGTTACATTGCAATATATTTTCCACAAAACCACACTATACGATGGCGGGGCTATCCAATATTATACTAGGTCATACTTGACGGTTAACACTGTTTACCTTTTTGTACTTTCACTGAGCCAAGAGAAGCATTGAGATTTAAACCACCAAACAGCCACAACTCTTAGCAGCGTAGATATTGTACAGCCAGATCGCTGAAATAATAATAGCACTAAAACTCTGATATACAGCCATGCAAAAGCCAAAAGCATTTTTTTTCAATTATGCCAAGCTGATTAATGTTATTTATACAAAGATGAATGTATTGCTGCAGCCATTAATGCAACTTTAAGCAATAATTTGGGTAATTCTTTTGATTTAAAAGAAATACTACTTTGGACCAAAGAAAGCAAATCACATTACACTCCAAGATATGATTATGAACCTTCATATGATGAAGCCCCAGCTCCCGAAGATGAAAGCTCTGCATTTTATAAAAAGACAAGAGTTTGCTTAGCAAATAAGACAAGTATTCATCAAATATAATACATATTTTACTCAACATTAATCTTAATAAATTGGGAGTGTCAACATTGATAAGAACTTAAAAAGAGATTCACCAATTCATTACACAATCATTATGGAGATAAGCATACAACTGTACATTATGTTATCATGGTATGACTACAATAAATTGGACAGTGAGAAGCACTTAAAAATATTCCTATCTCGTCTTTTTAAATGTAAAATGTCCCTAGCAAGGGTGTCCACAAAGCACTATAAAAAGTCAAGACGGCATAGTACTATTTCCTACTATGTTAGGTTTGATGTTGTTACTATTGTTTTATTTTAAAAGAATTACCCATTAACTTAAACAACAGATAAAGTATGAACAAGACTGAACCATCATCCATACTATTCTGAATGGTTTATACAAATCACATATGTTATCAAGTAAGAAACATGCAATCAAACCACATAGAATTTAAAACAGATTTCAAATTATTTTCACAAAGTGGAAAAAATGTCACATGACTATCATTTATATAGAAAAACTAAAGTAATTAACTGTTACAAATACAATATATAATCAGTATATCTTTTCGTCAAGAATAAAACTTTCAGATTAAAAGAAAAACAATCCTTCCAAATAGGAATCAAAATAATAAGCTAAGAAACAATGTTAAGTATCCATCCATCCATCCATCCATCCGTCCGTCCGTCCGTCCGTCCGTCTGTCTGTCTGTCTGTCTGTCTGTCTGTCTGTCTGTCTGTCTGTCTATCTGTCTATCTGTCTATCTATCTATCTATTATGTTGTGCGTCTTCCTCAATCTCAGGTCTTGGAGTTTGAGAGTTCTGTGCAGTATTTTAGCTTTTTACAGCAGTGCAGTCTTCTGGACACAAAGCTTTAATACTGTTCCTGGGATCTGCTGGAGATATTTTCAGTTTAGGAGTCATAGCCCTAAGTGTTCCCAGAATCACTTTGGTTTTTACTTTCCAATCCACATTCTCTCTAGTGCCTCCTTCATTTCCTTGTGCTTCTCCAGCTTCTCATACTCCTTCTTCCTGATATTGCTGTCACTTGGCTCCATTACACCTAACACTACTACTGTCTTCCCTGTTTTTGTCTACTACCATAATGTCTGATTGGTCAATACTTATTTTTCTGCCTGGATCTGGAAGTCCCACAAGATATTTTCTCCACAATCTTCTATGGAATCTCCAATCTGGATTTGGGAGGGACTAGTCCATACATTGTACAGATGTCCCTGTTCACAAAGCAGCTACTTAGTTCTGCTATTCAGGGTATGCTGTTCCATCTTGCATCCTGCCACTAAGTATGGGACTGTCCCTGAGGACCCCCTGTATCAACTGTACCTTGGGTCCCATCTAGTGTGGTAGACTGCTTCTATGGATCTAATATTTAGCGCCTATATTTGTGCTGCTATGATCAGTGCCTCTCGGCTATCTTTTAGTTCAGCCCTTTCCACCTATTGGTAGGATTTCACAATGCCAACAAACTCAGCTTTGCATATGTGAATTTATCCAAATATCTCTCTACCTGAATTGCTCTCTCAATAGCTCTATTGAGAATACAATATTTATATTGTATATGTGTATGTATGTACACACACACACACATACACACACACACACTATATAGGTCTAGATGTGTTCGGATCTTTTCCTGTGTAAGATTAAGAGTATCTTGGCGACATTTCGGCGAGGTCCCACTCACCATCCTCAGGCTGGTGCTTTTGGCTTCGTGCCAGTGCAAGCTAATGGAAGGCTAATGGAAAAAGGCTAACAGAAAAGAGTTCAAAACACAAATGACCCAGAAGATTACAACGCAGGACCCAGGATACCACAACAAAAGAACTTGCAAGCCCATCACACAACCCATTACCCAAGCTGTTAAAACATGAGAGGCTAATGGAAAAAAGATCACTACAAAACAAACGACCCAGGAGATAACGGCACAAGATCCAGAATATCTCCACAACAAAACTCACAAGGCCATCACACAGCCCATTATACCAACATCAACTCCATCAAACAATCAAGAGGCAGCAGCGTAGCCAACCAGCCCAGCACACCAGCCCCCACCACCAGTATTTATAGAGAGACGGCAGCTCCGATCACACACTGTTTGCACTGGCACGAAGGCGAAAGCACCAGCCTGAGGATGGCAAGTGGGACCTTGCCGAAATGTTGTCCAGATACTCTTAATCTTACACAGGAAAAGACCTGAACACACCTTGACCTACATACTTGTACTATATATATATGCTGTTCAGCTACCTTCGGGTATTATCCCATGTCATTGTAGTTGTGCTTTTAAAGTTGTAGCAAAGTTTCGGCAGAATCTCATCTGCCATTTAAACATATATATATGTTTTTTTAAGTTTTCGCGGGTACTTACATGTATGCTGTTCATCTTCCTTCGGGTATTATCCCACGTCAGACAGACGAACAGACGAACTCAGTGCAGAAGCCTGATGATGGCAGATGAGATTCTGCCGAAACGTTGCTACAACTTTAAAAGCACAACTACAATGACGTGGGATTATACCCGAAGGAAGCTGAACAGCATGCATACACACACACACACACACACACACACACACATATATATATAAATATATATTTCTTAAGTTTTTGCGGAGACTTACATGAATGGTATTCAGCTTTGTTCGGGTATTTTCCCACGTCATTATAGTTGTGCTTTTAAAGTTGTAGCAACGTTTCGGCAGAATCTCATCTGCTATCTTCAGGCTTCTGTATTGTGTTCGTCTGTGAGTCAGACTTTCACAGCTGTTTCAGTTTTAAATTTCGGGCTAGCCTACACTGTGTCAAAATGGTTTTTTCTTCATCCTGATTGGTTGGGAGACTTGGTCTGTGTTTATTGGTCTTGGAGTTTGCTGTGTTCTGCTTGATTGGTGTTTCTAATATCTTCTGTCTGTTTTGTGGCTTTTTTTGTCTTGATTGGCTGGCAACATTGTGTTCCTGTATTGGAGGCTTTTAGTACAGTTTGGCTCTGAGTAAATGGACAGCTATCATTTTTTAGGAATCTCGGTTTCATCTGGGTGCCTGGTTGGGGTTTGTTTGAGCTGGAGGTATTGGGGGGATCTGTTTGTGCTCAGGTGTTTGCCTGGCTTGTGGTGTGGAGATTTTTTTTGTTTGTGAGTGCAGGCTTCCAAATAATTGACAGTCTGGTGGAATCATCTCTTCTATTCATGCTGTCAGGTCTTTTTTCAATTTCTATGGTTTCTCTGATAATTCTGTGGCTGGGGTTTCTATAGTGGCTAGGGTTTTGGTGCCATTGAAGTCAATGCTATGACCTGTTGCTTTCATGTGTTGGACTAGTGAGGAAGTGTGTTCCACCTTTTTTACTGCATTTTTGTGTTCATCCAGCTGGATACTTATTCTTCTATTGGTCTGTCCAATGCATGTGGCAGGGATGATGCACAGGGGACTTCATATATGCCTTGGTTTTCCAGGTCAATTTTATCTTTGGGGTTTCTTAGGATGGCTGCTATTTTTCTGTCTGTTTTGAAGGCAGTCTTGATGTGATGCCCGTGTAATATCTTACTGATTTTGTCTGTAGTACCTCTTATGTAGGGCAGGACAGCTGTTCCATAGGTCTGTTGATCTTCTAGGTCTCCATTATGTCTCGGTGTGTTTTGTGGATCAAGCCGGTGATTTTGCTTTTGTGGAAGCCGTTAGGTGTCAGTACTTTAGTCAGGGTGCATAATTCAGACTTTATGTGTGTCTTGTCTGCCAGGCATTTGGTTCTGGCGATTAGTGTTTTGGCCACGGAGTTTATCTGTGCTGGGTGGTGGTGGGATTGGGCGTTGAGGTAGCGGTTGGTGTGTGTTTTCTTCTGGTATATGGTGTGTCCTAGTGTGCCATCTGTGTTTTTGTAGATTGGTACATCTGGGAATGGTAGTTGTTTGTTTGTTTCCATTTCCATGGTGAACTTGATTTTGGGGTGTGTGTTGTTTAGGTGTGTTAGGAAATTGTTTCGGTTTTCTTTTCCATGGGGCCAAATCACAAATGTGTCATCGATGTATCTTAACCATAGTTTGGGTTTGTGGGTGACATTGGCTAGGGCTCTGGATTCGAATTCTTCCATGAACAGGTTTGCAATGATGGATGAGAGTGATGATCCCATAGGGGCTCGTTCAATTTGCTTGTATCTTTGTCCTTTGTATATGAAATATGTGTTGGTTAAGCAGTGTTCTGCTAGTTCCATGAGGTATTTAGCTGGTTGGTATTTATTTTGATGATTTCAAGAGTTTCTTTTATCGGGATTTGAGTGAATAGTGAAACCATGTCGAAACTTGTTCCACATGTGGATCTTTGATCATTTCCAAGAGGTGGTATGAGTTTTGTACATGTGAAGCTGCTACTTCAGCATGGGGCTGTAGCTTTTTTGCTATGTGTTTAGCTAGGTTTTGTAGTGGTGCTCCTCTGGAGCTGACTATGGGTCTGAGAGGTATGCCTTCTTTGTGTATTTTTGGGAGGCCGTATAGTTTGGGACATCTGGAAGATTTTTCTCTTGGGATGATTGTCTGTTGGATCTCTTTGCTCATGTGGCTGGTTATAATTTTCTTCTTGATTATTTTTTCCAGATATGTGGTTGGGTCCGTGTTTATGGTTTTGTATGTGGAGTCTTGGAGTAGGTCTGTCAATTTTGCTTTGTAGTCTTTTCTATCCATTACTACTGTGGCATTACCTTTATCTGCTGGAACTATGATTATGCTGCTGTCATTTTTTATGGCTTGCAGAGCTTTTAGTTCCTCTTTGTGCAAGTTGCTTTTGGGTGGTTTGCTTGTACATAGGATGCTAGTAACTTGGTATCTTATTCTATCAGCTTCATCTATATTTAATTTAGTTAGGCTGGATTCTACTGCACATATGATGGATTCTGTGGGGATTTTTTTTGGGTGCTATAGCATAACTGAATCCTTTGGTTTGAACACCTGTTTCTGTTTTGGTGAGTTCTCTGTTGGAAATGTTGTATACTAATTGTTTCAGGTGTTGTTGTGAGTTGTTGGGGGCTTTTTTGTCATATTCTAATTTCTTTAGTTTCTTCAAGAGTTTGTCATTTTTGAAAGTGATTTCAGTTTCAGCTCTCCAAGTTGTAAGTTGTTTTATCTTGTCCCAAAGTAGAGGGTGGATTTTGCTGCTCAATTCCAGGTGTAGTGTTAGCAAATCTTTGTTTTGGATCAGTTAAACAAAGATTTCCAAGACCAATAAACACAGACCAAGACTCCCAACCGATCAGGATGAAGAGAAAACCATTCTAGCACAGCAGTAGGCTAGCCCCAAATTTAAAACTGAAATGGCTGTGAAAGTCTGATTCACAGACGAACACAATACAGAAGCCTGATGATGGCAGATGAGATTCTGCCGAAATGTTGCTCCAACTTTAAAAGCACAACTACAATGACGTGGGATAATACCCGAACAAAGCTGAACACCATAGATAGATAGATAGATAGATAGATAGATAGATAGATAGATAGATAGATATAGATATAGATATAGATATAGATATAGATATAGATATAGATATAGATATAGATATATAGATATAGATATAGATATAGATATATAGATATAGATATAGATATATAATGTGTGTGTGTGTATGTGTTTGTGTGTGTGTAAATGTTTTTGCATGTTTGAATTTGAATAAGGCCAATCATCCCTTCAGTTTTCAAACCATGTTTCTATATAATGGAGAAAGCATGCATGATTGTGTTGGCAAAACAACATTTAAAAAATAATTGTTGATTTGATTTAGAACCAAATCTTGCTTCTTTTTGTGTGAAATGATATATTGCTAATAACTATTTAGCATATGCTAAATAACAATTCTGAAAGTAAAATCAACATGCATCACTCACAATAATAATTTAGCCAGGCAAGAACCTTAAACATCATTCTGAAAAGATAAGAGAACCAGTAGTATTTTATTTAAAGAAAGAATTTCATCATGTGCATCATACTAATTAGCATGATTATTCCAGTTTGGACTTCAAATATTAAATCTGGATAAACCATCGCAAACTTCACCAAGTCTTTGTCCTGCAACGTATCTAAGAAAATAGTACTGCTTCTCCTTTGTGTTCATCGTCTTTCTGTTTTGAATTTGTAATAGTTATTTTGAAGAAACACCTACTGTAAGAAAAGAGACTGGCTTACCTTCAACTTCTCCACCAGAGGCAGCTATTTTGGAAAGGCATAAATATGTAGTGCCTACAACATCATTTTTTGTAAGACGATCCCTGCATTTAAATCCATCGATATTCATTTTAAATACACATTATTTTTAAATATTGTGTCTCTAATACTCCCATTTAGAATACTATATATCTATCCTGTTTCCTTATATAGTGTGAAAGTGTGCCGAGTGTTGATTATATGAACAATTATTTTATTGTAACAGTATAGAAAATGCTATATATATATAACTTATGGACGTGGGAAGGTTTCACTTCCACTGATAGCCAGCAGATGGCACAATATGCAATCTAACATATCATTCTACAGTACACTACAGTATTTCTTTTAAAACAGGGATTTCTCTCAGTTCCTTATTCCCCACAATCTGAACCATCAACTAGAAATAAGCACAATTAACCACAAAACTACTCAAATATTTGCTGATAAATCTCAAGACTTTAATCTTTATTCTCAGTCACTCATGCCCTGGTCACCTTTTGAATGAATTACTGCAATGCACTCAAGATGTGGTTGCCCTTGAAAAATATTTTGAAACTTCAGCTGTTAGTTATTCATGCTTGTTAGATTTGGATATGTTACATCACTATTGCACAAAATGTACTGGTTGCCATTTTGTTTCTGGGTCCAATTCAAAGTGTTGATTATGATCTTTAGAGCCCTAAATGCCATGGGGCCAGGTTATCTGAGGGGCCACCTCTGACCTCTCTCTGGTTACATCGACCTGTTCAGACCTGGGTCTTGTCAGTCAAGGAGAGGAGACAGCCATTTCTGCTGTAGCATCCTCCCTTTGAAGCATCCCCATGAGGTGAGATTGGAGCCAGCCATGTTGGCCTTCCAGAAGGATCTTAAAACTGGGTTTTGTTATGGAGCTTGGAGAATCCCATGGAAGTCAGAACCTTGTTAAACGGTTGCAATGTGTTTACATTGAACGCATTCGCCTGCGTTTTTATCAAAGTTTTTGACTATTTTAATTGTAGTTTAATGGTCTTGTTTTTTTAAATAATTTTGAATTTTTTTTTTGACTGTGTGTGCTTTTCAGAGTCACAATGTGAGAAGAGTGGTTATATAAATTTAATAAATAAATAAAGTTGACCAGTGACTGAATGAAAAGAAATTGTGTTAATATTAAGCCAATTGTTTTAAAGTGATTTTTTCAAATAAATAGAACTACACTTTGCATTAGTGTGTTGCTTGCACAAAAGTAACAAAAACTATGTACAGCTTATGCAAAAATATTTGTTCTCAGAATTCTAACAGTTGCTTTGTAGAAGACTGATTTCATAACAAGGAAGAGCTTACCAATCATATACCATCAGCCTTATTTTTTCACACATTGAGGGAAACTAGAAAAAAGAAAACTATGTTATTTATTGAAGTCATATTTCTTAAATGTGAAAGCCTAATTGTGTAATAACATACTAGAGAACAAACCTTGATTTGAAGATTAATAAGCTGGTTCCACTCAGGGTTAGCATTTTTTTCAATTATATTGGTGCAAACCTGCCAAAGAAAAAGTCCATTTCCATTTAAACCAAATTAGATTCTCTTTTTAATCCTTAATCTTTATTATCCAGAAAGATCTAAACCTAACTCACATGACTAGACTTGCTCATCCTGTTAACATTAGCTAACTCAGAGACTGGAGTAAGACCTCGGGCATTTTATTCTTGAATGGCAATAGAGCAGGAGTGATTCAAAGGGAGAAATGTTACTAAAGTGTGTGTAGTCCTTCAGATAGAACCAGGCTAGTACTCCATAGAGCAGCCTTTCCTGTCTTCAGCTAGCATGTCAATGATCCTGAAAGAGCCGTCTTTGGTTTAGAAGATGCTCAACAGATATGAGTTGTATATGTCTCAAATATTCTGAGTATATGAGTTGTATATACCTCAAATATTCTGAGTATATGAGTTGTATATGCCTCAATATTCTGAGTATATACAACCTGATCCCTTCCCCATCTTGGTTAAATTGAAATTCTTTCCATTTTGTGCAATGAGGACTAGGAATGCTAGAAGCTCCCAACCAACCAGTGGTGGTATTCTATCAGTTCAGCCCGGTTCACCCGAACCGATAGTAAAAAAAATTTGAATCCCACCATTGCAACCAACCCATCTAAAGGATAGGTCAAGAAGAGAAAAATTCTGCTAAATATTGCAGTACAACAGAGTTAAACTTTCTCAGTTTTTTTTCCAGTGTGATCCTAAGGAGATGGGCCATGCATGAGTTGAGCCTTACTTCTGATGTATACCTGGATGCTATCTTGTATTTTTCTTGGCCACAATTTGCAAAAAGTCTGACAATGCCTTTTTACCGGGATAATTTTTGACTTCCCAATTTACTCCACAGCCTTAGTGGAAGTCTTTTATCCAAGTAGTTACTCTATTTACCTTTTAATAGACAAGGTCTTTTAAAGCAACATAAAATACATATATTTCCATATGATTTTTTTTCTTAAAGATATTAGTTGAAATACTTAATTCTGTTCAGTTCTATATATTTAACATACAACTAATGATAACAACATACAATGATTTCTCTAAAAACTATAAAAATAATATAATATTAGCAAACCATACTTTGATCATTTCTAAATAAATGTAATTTTATCCAAACCACAATAGATTTTTATTATTTGATCTCTGTGAAAACGTATTTATATAAGAACAGTTATCAGACATGGCTGTATACAATGCAGCTACTAACACAAAGTACCTTTTTTCCAGCAAAGCAAACTTCCACAAATGGATCCACAAGGTTTTTCTTGTCAGCTTCTCCTCCAAATATTTCTTTTACTGTCTGTGCAAAGGCATCATCCACTGGACAGATTTAAAAAAAAAAAACAGAGAATGAAAGAAGTTACTTTCCATTGCTCAAAACCTGCAGCCATGATTATATATTTCTGAACATGCAAAACAGTGCTGTTGAGCACTGAATGCCACAGATGCTTAAATTATTCAAAAAATCAGTCGTTCTCAATCTTGGTTACTTTAAGATGTATGAACTTCAACTGCCAGCATTCCTGAGCCAGCATACTGGCTGGGGAATTCTGAAATTCCACACATTTTTAAGTTGCTAAATTTGAGAAATACTGCAATAAACTATGACAGTGGGCAGTCCTTTTTGCATTGTTTTAGCAGCAACAATTCTATTCCATTCCCTCTTTTCTTTCCCCTCCAACATTAAAGCAGTATCCTTACCCATTACACTTGATCAGTTTTGAAATAAATGTTCATTATAATTTAAGAAAAAAACTATCAATAATTTCCAGTTTCTGGTTTTTTTTTTCTGTTACCTCCTTCGCCTCCTATTGGCAGGTATCCATCTGATGTTAACTGTCTAAATAAATGACGATGTATTTTTGCAAAATGTCATTTTCAGCTAATCTACTTGATTCCCTTTCTTTTCTGTTTTTCCCCTAGTCACCTAGTCACCTGATTCCTGAATTACCCTGCCACCACTTTATCCCAGAGCTTTATCTGGGCTGTATCCCTTCAAACAGCAAATGAAAATTCATATAGCTGAACATTCAACACAAATGTCTTTTGACATGAAATATTGATGTCAGGTTAATAAAGCTAATCTTTTTCTACACATCCTTAATTGATCACAGAAATATTTCCAGGTGTTACCAATCTCCTTTTGCCTTCCCTAAGTTTTCATTACTATTTGTAGATGGAAAATCATAAGAAAACTGCAATGTTATGCAATGTAAGTCCTAAAATGGTGTTTTTAAATCCTGTAACCCCTGTCCAAGTCAGGGGAAAAAAAGGAAAAATGTTCTTTCTCTACATTTGCCCACATTTGCATCATAATCTAGCCAATGTGGGCTGTGTTTCCTTTAATAAAACTATTAAATGCCCCTGGAGACAGCACATTTTGAATCTACAGCAATATTTAGTAAACAATATTATAGAGGTTTCCAGCTGTAGACAAATGTGGTACATTCTAGATGTAGATTTAATTAAGTTTCTCTGATTTGGGGGCCTTTGAAGTCAAATATATATGGATATTCTCAGTCATCCAGGTCATAGTTGTCCCAAAGATGTTTTTTCAATGCTTTCTGGTTTCCATAAAGTCCAGTTGCCTCTTGAAAATGCAACTTTGGAATTTCAAGTCAAATATCACTATTAACAGCAGCAGTAGTAGCAGTTTAAGAAATCTACAAATATTTCTCTCCAATTTTCTAACAAAATAAATGTACTTATTTTTCCCCATGTTAATAATATATAACTATGATACATACTCTGAGGAATATCTTCAGCTCTGTAGATTTTAAGAACAAAAGTAACCCATCGAAGGACTATTCCAGCTGGGAGCAACAGGTTGGTTTCCACATCATCATTTTCATTCTCTCGTTCTCTGTTTTCTACCTGTTGGAGACATATTTGAGTTTTATTCTATTCTATTCTATTCTTTTTTCTTTTTAAAAATAACCATTCTTTCCAACCAGCTAATACCCCCAAAGATTGCAAAGTTATAGTTTTTCCTGGTTAGAGGAAATATGCTCAGGTAGTCATCAACTTATTATCACAACTGAGCCTAAAATTTCTGTTGTTAAGCAAGGCAGTTGTTAAATGAATTTTGCCTCATTTTCAACTTTCTTTCCACAGTTGTTAAGTGAATCACTGCAGTTAAGTTAGGCCTGAGATATTTCCTAACCCTATTTAATTTCATATATCCAACTGGTTTAGGTTTTGGACATCACAGCAGTATCTATGGTTAATTTTCTTATATTTTTGCAAATAATAGCATCAGTTATTATCAATAGCATTTAATGAACATTGGAAATATATTGGTATCATAGGAGTAGCTAGAAATGCACTGAGCAATTAGTTATCCTTTCAGGATTGTCCTGTCCTCTCAATGTTTATACTTCGTAAATAATGAAATTTGATAATGAGTTCTGGCTAATAATATCTAATTCCTGCTTTAAGAGGAACTTTTAAAAAGTCAGATAACAAGTGACTACTCTTCTACATTTATTTATTTGCTAAACAAAATGTTTATTTCCACATTAACAGTTTGAAATTACCTTTGAATTAACCTTTGAAATTACAAAGATATCCTGCATCCCCATTTAGTTTCTCCATCCTATTTAAACATTGAACTTTTAAAGGAATCTTCTATTGAAATGACTGCTTCAGGACCTTTCATTGGTTGACATTGATAATATGAATACTATCCATGAATACTATTTATGAAAAATATGAATTTCCAAATCCTAATTTTCTACATACTATAGTTTATGCTGCTCAACTTTAGTTAAAACATGATTAGTTTTTAGTTTGTAAAATGTGCAAAATACATTATCATCATAAAAAAATATAAACAGCCAGCCTACAATGGATTCTTTATTCATTTTAATTTTGGAAAATGTAAAGATCAGGCCAAATAAGACATAGCGATAATCAATGTGCATTTATTTATTATATTTATTTTCTATTTCAATTTTGGAGACCATATGTCTCATTTACAGAACAACTCTGGGAAATGTCTCAGATACCAATATGCACAGAAATATATCAATAGGTGTCCATCATACTCCTTACTCCCTTTTTAATACAATTATTTTTAATCAAAATATTTATTTCTAAGAGTATGCCTAGATGCCACAAAAATTTATCTAAACTGCATAGCTAGTCTAAGAAAATGAAGTACTATGTGGCTGCCATCCAGTATTTTATTTGGAAACATATCTGACATGGCATGCCAAGAAAAAAGATATATAAATTGTCTGCAATAACAGAGCTTCTGGAGGACTGGAAATAACGGTAGAAATAATTTCAATTATTTGTCTTTTTTAAATAGTGATTTTTAACTAGGCAGATTCAATCACAAAAAGTTGACCTTTTTCAGAGAATGCTTATGAAAATTGTGTCCAGACATCAGAATGTTCTAGAGTGGGAATCCTTGATATTCCCACAAAATATTCACATGTTCTTTTGCAACCGAATGAAACAGCAGGAATAAAGCAGCATTACGTGGAAGGAGAAGCTGAACCCAAGAAATGAAAACGTGAAAAAGGTTAAGAGGAGATGTACCTTCAAAAGGCAGCAGTGTTGAAGGCCATGGAAGAGAGGTTGTGCAGCGACAGAGTGGAAAGTAGCGGAATAAGCAGAACTAGGGAAAGAAACAAAGGGTCAGCAGGTTCATTTTTTGAGTGTCTTCTACCATTAAATATAAAGCCTCACCCGGGTGTTAAAATGAAGTACCCAATTTAAGACATATTGAAGGAAAAAAAATATTCACATCTAATACACTTACAGGTGGCTCATCTCCTGTTCCAAGAACAAACATGCTGACTTTCAAGTAGCCTTTTGGACTTGAATTGGTGTCTTCGGGGTCATTCAAAAGCAGCCATTTTCTCATGACTGCATGGCCTGAAAGAACATTGAACATGAACATTGAAGCCAAGTCAATCATGTTAATTTTTATTAATTTTTATCTCTTGTAAATTGTGATGGTGGGGAAAAAGAGTTTCTTCTGCTTTTCCTGCTGCTGATATAGGGAAAAGAAGATGTGAAATTGGAGCTGGAACTGACTTCAATGAATATTATGTCGACTGTATACTTGGATGCATAAGAGCACTAGGCATGCATTTAAAAATAAGAGCAGCATTTTCTCTTGGGTGAGTGCTGGTTCTACGCCACACTGATCAGATTAAACCAGAAAGGAGAGGTGAGTTCCATTGTCACCTTTGGTCACAAATGAACATAGGTGATTTTTCCAACATGGAGATTGTATTTACTTGTATTCTTTTGTGGAGGGACCTCATGCTGACACTACTTCCAGAGATTCTGATGGCCATGACTTCTTACAACCAGCACTGCTCCCTCCTGCTACACTCTGCATACCTGCTCCATAGTTGCTAACATGATTTATAGCCATCCCAGGGTTCGAGAAAGAGTGCCAATAAACTAGGAAAGATGTCTCCCTATGCTCCTCTTCCACGCCATCAACCTGGCAGGCTATTTTTAGACATAGATGTAACCTATTCAGAAATAGCTCAAATGACAGGTCACAGGAGTGGAGAAAAGTAATGGAATAAAGAAGGAAGATGTATCTGATGCTTCTCCTCAATGCACTCGGAGAATAGTCTTCTGCTTCATTTCATCTGTAACCATCTGTAAACTTCTAGGCCAGAGGTCTCCAACTTTGGAAACTTTAAGACTTGTGGACTTGAACTCCCAGAATTCCTCAGCCAGGTGGAAGTTGCCAAGGTTGGAGATCCCTGATCTAGGCTATCTTACAACTTGGATTAGTGCTTTCAGTAGAGTGGTACACACATCTTTAGAAGCTGCTTGAGGAGTCATAGGTATGGAGTATCTGGCACTTGATATCTTTCATTCAGGTAACTGAAAAGTCAATTAAACCTACCACAACCGAGCAACTCATATGTTAAAAGAGAAAGGCTGATGGTTGATTTTCCTACCAACAGTTCTATCAACACACCGCATATTTTTATGAGTGAGCATAGAATCTCTTTTTCTTTCAAAAAATCTTACTTTTAATGAATAAATCCAGATTGTAATTCTAGTGCCCTGCTGATAACTGTAACATCAAAATATATCCCTTCTTTCTATGGTTGAATATACAGGCTAGATCAAGTCTTAAAATTAGCCCCATCCTAGTCAAGCCATCTATTACTAGATATGATAAAGTCTCAGTCAACCTAGGATATATTGTATGAAGATTACTTACCAGGTTCATCATAGACATAACCAACATCAATCTGTAATACAAATATATTAATATTATCTCCTTAGAGTTCATGATAAAGTAATCAAATAAATATAATACAATATATGTGGCTTTAAAACTCATTTGCTTCTGAATACCTGAATACCTCATTTGCTTCTGAATACTTCTGTCACATGCAAATTAAAAGTAAGCCAAACCCAAACTAATGCTTTATGGTGGCTACACAAACACAATCAGTTGCCAAAACCAGTTATAGATATTAACCTCGCATCAAAATGCTGGATCCAGATTTTGCTTCTTGTTCTTAAATCCAACAGAGTATTTTCACATTAATTCAGGCAGAGATAATATTTTACAGTTATCAGAACTGGATAAATAATTTCTAAGCCTGAGAAAATAAAATGTAATAAAAATTTGGATCTTTTTCCCATTTCTTTCATTCTAGATTGGCAAGAGGAAACCTGCTCACACTTTTACATTTTCAAAATTAAAAAAAAGCAGATATTGCCTTGAACAAATGTCTTTAATGGGACATGTTTTGATTCTTTGTCTTTTAATTTCCTGTTGAGTAAGCTCCAAATGAATTTATAGTGGAACATCAAGAAGGTTTACCTTAAATTCCCCCATTAAACTATCAGGACGCAAAGAATAAGAATCATAAACCTGAAATGAAGGAAATGAAGAAGTAGAATAAGTTATAACTTTAACTTAACAAAACATAAAGCAATAATGAAGACAATCATTCATTTGCCTTACCCGAATGCTTATAGTTTCATCAAAGAGCTCTGAAGGCGTCATATTGTGTATGTTGTAGAAAAATATCTGTTAGGAAGGGAAAACAGTTTTAGGCTAAACCTGCAGGAAAAACTGGGGTGTAACATAGAAGTGTTTGATGGTTCCCAGAGGTGGGGCTTCAAAAATTTTAGCAAGTGGTTGCTTGGTGGGTGTGGCCATGGTGGGCACGGCCTAGTTGACCTTCTGCACCACAGTGGGAGGGCGCATTTTTTTGCCCTCCCCAGACTCCAGAGGCTTTCTTCAAGCCTGTGGGAGGACAAAAACGGCCTCCCCAGGCTCCTGAGGCTCCCTGGAAACCAGAAATGGGCCCATTTCTGGCCTTCCCAAACTTCCGGGAGGCCCGTTTTTTCAGCCTCCCTGAGCTTCTGTGCATCTAAAGCGGCCACATGGGAACTCCTAGAATGGGTGGGGGAGCAGTCAAGAGTGGGATTTGGGGGTTCTCCAAACTCAGAATCTTAGCTAGGGGTTCTCCGAAACCCCGAGAACCCCAAGCAGCAGGGGTGGGATTCTACCAGTTTGCACCTATTCTCTAGAACTGGTTGCTAACACTCTAAGCAGTTTGAAGAACCAGTTGTTAGAAGAAATTACTGGACTAATCCTGTAAGGAAGACAGGAAGGAAACATTCTGGTGTTGCTTATAGAAACTGCCTCTCTGTTAACCCTTATTACATTCTTGGCAGGGTTAGTCTTCCTGTCTCAGGAACTTCTCTGGAGTTTTTTTTTTCCCTCCTTTGCTGGTACTTTGCTTGTGTGGAGTGGACCATTCAAGGTTACAATGGCACTGAAAAAAGTGTCTTATGACCCTTTTTCACACTTACAACTGTTGCAACATCCCCACAGTCATGAGAGGCCAGGCGAGATATGTGTCTCTATGTGAGTGATATTGAGTTGGTCACATCCAGCCAATAACATGACCATCAAGCCACGTCCATTCAGTCTCATGACCACCAAGCCACGCCCACCAACTAAGCCACACCCACAGAACCAGTTATTTAAACATTTGAATCCCACCCTTGGGGTGGCCACGTGTTTGTGGAAACTTTCTGTTTTTCCTGTTTGGGGATGCATGCTTAGGGAGGACACCTGAGTTATGTTATGTTGAGTTGACAATTTTTAATTTTGTTATCTTATCTTGACCCAAAACGTTGCAATCTGGCAATCCTAGCACCAGTAGCTCTGTAAAGAGGTCAGATAGCTACTGTACAGCAGCTCTGGAATCTCAGATAATCTACTCAACATACACACTGTCATAAACTGTGAGAATAACCTTGAGGAAGAAGCAAAAAAAAAAGAGGCATTAAAACCACAGCCAAAGAAATGGTCAGATAAGAGAAATCTGGATCAAGAATGGAATTTGACAAAGCATTTTAGACCTGACCCTCTCTAATTCTTTACAGGATAAAGAGTGGGGGGTGGGGTAAGAATTATATATGTTATACTTACCTCATCAAAATAGGGATTGTTTCCTCTTTTAATTCTTGTTCTGTGAGTCTGACCACAAATATGTACTTTTACAACTGGTTTTATGTTATTCCCAGACAACTGACGGCCTTCAATGACCCTAACACGAATCTGGTAACAAGTAACAATGAGATATATATTAAATGGGTGATATTTTCTATTAATTGGACATTATCAATTGAATTTCAATAAATCTCATTATCTGAAATAATTATTTTATGTATTAAAATACATTTTGTTCTTAGAAGGGGTCTATAGGATTCTTCAGACAGTTACAGGGATCTATGTCACCAAAAAGTTAAAAATCCCTCATTTAGAGACTAATGCTTCAGTATTTTTCATAATTAGCATAGTGGATATTATTAAGTTACTTGGAATGCAACAAGTATTCCCAGTCTTTATTCTAAAGTTTTCAAATTTATTTATACACTCCTTTGTTGTAATGAACTGGAGCCAAAAACATTACACCAGGGAAAAGAATCTTCCAAAATTGAAATAACAGCTTGTGGAAGAGATTTCTAAACAGAAAATAAATATGTTGCCCAAACTGTACTAACCTCAAGGCAAGCCTATGCCTTATATGTAAGAAGTAAGCTTCAGGTAAGAATACATGTGTCATTGAACTCAGTGATGCTTACTCTCAGTAAAATTATTAGGATTAGGACTGCCGTATTACTGACAAAATTCATTATTTTCCAACCTGGAAATCTTGAGGTTTATTAGAAAGCACCCTGCGATTTTTCTTTCCTTTGGTAATATGCCGAGCAAGCTGAACTTCACGGGAACTGCTTGGACCATCTTGGGGGAGAACTCCAGTTCCACCATCGGGTGTACCCTCATTACCGCCATCTTCTTCACCATCTACCAACAATTTGAAATGTTATCCTTGAAAACATTGTAAGAAAAACTCACGAGTGAAGGAACCTGAAAGATCCCAGCACTCATATGGACCTCTGAAAGTACTAGTCTCCAGGGCTGAGTAAAATGAGATGGATAAATCATGAAATGGCGCCACCTTAAAAAATGGAAGTTTCCAAGGATCGTGAGAATAGCATCTGCTTGCAGAATGATATGAGGCTGCTTCTGTATAGGAAAACTAAGTCTTGGCTGAGAGGCTCTCTCAGAAGCTATTAAAAAAACTGCAGAAAGGTAAGTTAGTTGCTGCTAAACCTTGAAGCTAGCTGGGGAATAGGCCGAGTCATGAAAATCCCAGCTGTGGTTCACCAGCGGCTGACAGAGCTAGCAGCAGAGTCAGACAGCAAGGAAGCTGTGGAGGAACCTGGGCCAGTCCTGGAGGCTGAGGAAGGCTTGGACCAGGGCTCTGCATCAGAGGCAGAAATGGGGACCAGGGCAGGCTGGCAGTCATCATCAGCCTTTGGGCTTGGACAGCAGTGATGCAGGGGAGCTTCTGGAACCGGATCCCAGCCTGTGCATGTGCAGCCAAAAGGAAGGAATAATTAAGAACTCAGGGTCAACATGGGAGTAAGGCCACAGGTGGATGATGAATGGCCCTTCCCATCAGGATTAAAAGAGGAGGAAAAGGGGAGGGTTTTTTTTTGCAGGAAACAACTCTCTTGTTTGTTCATTCATTCCAGCCTCATGAAGATGTGTAACCCAGCCTTTGTCTGTCAGCACCGTGTGTGGAAATATTTATTAGGCAGCTTTCCAAGATAGATAAGGTCTGAGCTAATTAGTATATCTTTGCAAGACTTTTTGCCAAGCTGCACTAAATTAACATCCACTTAATAAAAGAGGTTTTGCTGGGAGTTGGATTAGTGCTTTTGAGGGAAGCCTAGGACAGAACAATCCCTGAGTGGCTGCATGAGAAGCAAACCCAAGGCCTGCAGGGACTCAGAGAGGCTGATTGGGTGGAGGAGATAGATGGGGGCACTGCTGTGTCCCTGCAGTTGGTCATAAGGGCGAATGATGTGGGGGGTGCTACAGTGGCCATAACTTTGCAACCGGTTCATAAGTAGCCTTTGGGGTGGTCCATCATGTTACATATTAGCATACTCCAAATACCCTGTTTCCAATTGGTCCACAAATACTCAAATCTGATTGGTGCTTTACACGACGGTGATTGGTCAACAATGGCCACTTTATGATTGGCCTGCCTGAGTGGCGGGAGAATCAAGGAGCCGTTATTGGCTGTGAGCAGCCTCTATAAAACAGGCTGCCGCGGCTTCGCAGTTAGACGGAATCCAGCAACTAATAAAAGAGCTGAAAGTCACACTGGTCTCAAGTCTCAGTTTTCGCGAACACAACACTAGCGACGAGGGTGGGATCCTGAGACGAGGAGACCAGTTGAGCACATGGCAATGAGAACCGAGCAGACGAAATGGCTGGCACCAACTCGCCACCCGTACCATTCAACCCAGTGTAGGAGGACTGGGAATCGTACATCGACAGATTCCTCATGTTCCTTGAGAACAATGACTTACAAGGAATCTCCGACAACAGGAAGAGAGCCGTGTTCCTGATACACTGTGGGCCCACAGTGTTCAAGATGGCCAAGGCACTGGCCAAACCGGAGGACGTAAAGCAGATGGCCTGGCCGGATTTGGAAAAAATGCTGAAGGCCCATTATGCACCGACTGTCTCCAGCCTTATTCAGAGACATGAGTTCTACAAATGGGACCAGAGAGAAGGTGAGAGCATCGCAGATTTCATAGCGGCTCTCAGGGACATTGGAGGGGCATGCGAGTTCCTCAACATGGATGAAGCCATGAGGGATCGCATGGTCCTTGGACTAAGAGATCTCACCTTGCAGAGCCGACTGCTAACCCAACCAAAAATTACAGTCACTGAGGCCATCGCTGAGGCCACTACAGCTGAAGCCACTAAAAAATCAGCAGCCAAAATGCAACAAATGAATGCGACAACGCAAAAAACACCGGCAGAAACAAGCCAACCTCCAGAGAAGAAGTCAGAGAGCACCCACAAGACCATCATGCACCACAAGGATTGCAAGTCGTTGTCCGAGACCAACGATAAAGAGGAAGAAATCCACAGACTCCAGTCAGAATGAAATAGACAGGAGAGGAAAGGACATAAGTCAGGGTTCCAGTGCGCCAGGTGCGGAGGAGACCACCCCCGTTCCAAGTGCCATTACCTAGACGCAATTTGCCAGCACTGCGAGAGACGGGGACACATAGCAAGGGTCTGCCAAAACCGGAAAAGCTACAGCCCCCAACATAGAGACAACACCCCACCCAGAATGAAAGAAGACAGACAGGGGACCGTGGTAGTTGAGAAAGCAGAGGCAAACGGCTCAATGAAAGCTTCCAAAAGGAAGAAACACACCAAACTATAACCATCAGACATTCAAATGCAACCAATGCCCAGAAGGTACATGTCAAAGTCAACATCGAAGGCCAACAATGCGAGATGGAGGTGGACTCCGGCTCATACCTATCTATGGTATCATGGGACACAATTAAGAGACTGATACCACACATACGCAGAACGGAATTAAACAGCCAAACACTGATCCTGAAAGACTACCAAGGGAACAGGATTCCCATAGTCGGACTCGGACACTTCCAAGTCACATTCAGGAAACACACAGAAATTCTGCCTTTAACCATCGTAGACCGGAATCACCCAAGCTTACTGGGACTCAAATGGCTTGAACCCCTGGGAATTGGAGTGACCGGAATCAACAGCATCACCGCAACAGACTGGGAGGAAAGCCTAATGAGGGATTTCCAGGATGTATTTGATGGGAGACTAGGAAAGTACCAAGGGTCCCCCATATCATTTAATTTGAATCCGACCATAGCCCCAATTAGGTTAAAGGCAAGGCAAGTCCCTTTCTCATTAAAACTGAAGATCGATGAGGAATTAAATAAACTCATCGCACAAGGGGTATTAGAACCAATAGACCACACAAAGTGGGAAACCCCAATTGTTACCCCAATTAAGCCAGATGGGTCTGTGAGAATCTGTGGAGACTACAAGGCCACTCTAAACCATGCACTACAACAAAGTGCATACCTCGTTCGGGTAGTGCAACATCTGTTACATTTGTTGGGAGGAGGCAAGGTCTTCGCAAAGCTCAACCTTGCACAAGCATACCAACAATTGCCAGTCGACCCCAAAACAGCAGAAGCACAAATGATCATGACTCATAGGGGGGCATTCAGATGCAAAAGACTGCAATTTAGAGTCAGCGTGGCCCCAGCGGTGTTCCAAAGCCTGATGGAGCGGTTGTTACAAGGGATAAAAGGGATGGTCCCATACTTCAATGACGTGCTGGTATCAGCCAGTGACAAGAAACAACTAGAAAGCCGCCTCAGAGTAGTATTGCAAAGATTCCAAAAGGCGGGACTCAAGGTTAAAAAAGAGAAATGTCAGCTAGCCACCTCGAAAGTCGAATTCCTGGGGTATCTAATAGATAAAGATGGCATCCACCCCACAGATCAAAAAATCAAAGCGATAAAAGCAGCTTCTAGGCCCAAAAACAAAACGGATTTACAGGCATTTTTAGGACTAATCAATTTCTATAATGTTTTTCTGCCACAGAAGGCAACAACGGCAGAACCACTACACAGATTACTGGATAAGACAGCCACCTGGACCTGGGGACAACGAGAAGAGGCCGCGTTCCAGAAAATAAAAAATTTGCTGACATCCGAATCTGTGTTAATGCAGTACAGCGAAACACTGTCACCTGCGATGCATCACCGTTCGGCGTTGGAGCTCCGATTGTGTTCCACTCCAAAACACTGTCCAAAGCAGAAAGGAACTACAGCCAGTTGGACAGAGAGGCATTAGCAGCAATATCCAAGGTCAAACAGTTCCATGAATACCTCTACAGTAGGACCTTTACACTCATTACAGACCACAAGCCACTCTTGGGAATACTCTCAGGAAACAGGGCTACCCCAAACATACTCTCCCCATGAATGACAAGGTGGTCCGAGTTCCTTGCTGCATATAATTACAAATTAATTCACCGGCCAGGCAAGGACATTTCACATGCCGACGCCCTGAGCCGTACTCCCCTACCTGAACTGAGAAGTGACCCAGCACCAACCACATCCATCCTACAAATTGAGACATTACCAAACCTACCCATAAACACATCGGACATTGCGAAAGAAACTGCAAGAGACAAAAAGATGGCGCAGGTTTTAAACTGGGTAGGAAAAGAGTGGCCGGAAAATGAGACAGATGAGACTTTTAAACCATTCCGGAACAGACAGACTGAACTCTCAGTGTTAAAAGGTTGTATTCTATGGTGGGATCGGGTAATCATACCGGAACTATTACAAGAATAAGTACTGAATATTTTACATGAAGGACATCTGGGTAACATATGAATGAAATCCCTGGCCAGGAGTTATGTATAGTGGCCAGGGATGGATAAGTATATTGGGAGATGGGTGGAAAACTGCACTAAATGCCAAAGATCCAGACCTGCACCCCCTGCGGCACCTGTACTCGACTGGAAAACACTGAGGGGACCCTGGTCGAGAATACACATAGATTTCGCAGGACCGGCAAAAGGACACACATTTTTAATGATAGTAGACACTTACTCAAATTGGCTGGAAGTAGCTATCAGACAGCTGAGGAGGCTTTTCGCCACACATGGGTTGCCGGACTTATTAGTTTCAGATAACCAGCCGCAGTTCACAGCATTGACATTTGAAAAGTTCCTTGCCGAACACGGCATAAGGCATGCCTTGTCAGCGCCGGACCGGCCGGCTACAAATGGGTGGGCAGAACGCATGGTCCGGTATACCAAAGAAACTATAGAAAAATTAGACACGGGAGACATACAAGAGAAAATTTACAAAATGCTCACCATACATCACACCTAACTCCACTACAAATAAAAGCCCAGCAGAATTATTGATGGGCAGAAAATTAAGATCATACTTGGATAGATTA
This sequence comes from Laticauda colubrina, assembly GCA_015471245.1. NCBI lineage: Eukaryota > Metazoa > Chordata > Lepidosauria > Squamata > Elapidae > Laticauda > Laticauda colubrina. Next base: position 29,998,169 of record BLBF01000016.1, on the reverse strand, counting down.
CACCCCACATACAGCCCGGAAAAACCAGCAGACTCCTCTAGCAAACATCGCACATTCGGAACAGGGGACCGAGTCTACGCAAAAAATCTCACGGGGCACCCACTGTGGGTACCGGCAAAAATAACCCAAGGAACAGGACCCCGGTCATACAGACTAGAAACAGAGGATGGAAGAAGCTGGAGGAGACACATAGATCAACTAAGATCAAGAAAATTAGAAAGAACCACTAACACACCCAGGCACAAAGAACAACAACACACAAACACGCCAGAATCACAGCAAACATGAAGCAAAAACAATAATAATCAAACCAGAGAGGGGGGAGACCCCTCAAACACAAATAAGAGGCGAGGGGGAGACCCTCCGTTAGCACAAGAAACACCACAAAACTGAAAAACAAACCACCAACCAAATTCTCAAATAACCCCAGAAAAAAACAACTACTTACCTGGAGATGACTTCGGTGGAGAGGAACAGGCGGCACAAGAACATTAAGAAGCCACTCCGGAAGGGAGCAGTCAGGCCGACTCTACCAGCCCGGATAGGCCAGGAGGGAGCAGCATGGCTGACTCCACCTTCCAGGAGGTTCCACAAAGAAGGATGGGAGAAACAGCGATCCCATCCGAACCCGCTGAAGACGACAGCACGACTAAACTGTGCAGGTCAAGTAGACAACATAAAAGCCCCGCACTTACGAGACTATGTAACGTAGGACTAAACCAAGAGGGGAGGGATGTTACATATTAGCATACTCCAAATACCCTGTTTCCATTGGTCCACAAATACTCGAATCTGATTGGTGCTTTACACGATGGTGATTGGTTGACAATGGCTGCTTTATGATTGGCCCACCTGAGTGGTGGGAGAATCAAGGAGCCATCATTGGCCGCAAGCAGCCTCTATAAAACAGGCTGCCGCGGCTCTGCAGTTTGACAAAATCCAGCAACTAATAAAAAAGCTGAAAGTCACGCTGGTCTCAAGTCTCAGTTTTCTCGAACACAACACATCATAACTTCAAAAAAGCACTAAGTCATAAGTCAAAGACTACCCGTAGTTTATCCAAGGTGAATAAGCTGGCTGGGGAATTTGGGGAGTGGAAGTTCATACATCTTAAAGTTCCTTAAGTTGAGAAACATTGTTCTAGTTCAGGGGGGTCAAACTCAAGGCCCACGCGCCACATCTGACCCACAATGTGGGAATAGGCCTTTGCCTAGAAACAGCAAAGGACTGGCCTGTGGTGCCTCTGCCAGCAAAAATGGAGGCAGCTGCACATGGCCCCTAAGCTCTGTTTTTGATGGCAGAGTACTATGGGCTGGTCTTTGGGTCATCGGCAGAGGGCTGCAGCTGAAAATGAGATGAAGGGGGGGCTGTGTGCAGTCCTGCCCGGCTCCATTTTTGCTGGCAGAGGACTATCAAAACAAACTAAAAACAAAACAAAAGGAGGAATGTTTCCCCTTTTGCATTTGAGCATGTAAGAAGGGACAGGAAAAGGAAAGAGGAAAGACAAAGAAAAAGAAGGGAAGATGGGAAGAGAGCAAGGAAGGAAAAATAAGGAAAGAGGGGAAGGAAGCAGAAAGGAGAATGAAGATGTAAGGAAAAAGAAGAAAAGGAAGGAAGGAAGGAGATTATAATGAGAATAAGAGTCTCAGGGAAATCCTGCCTTAGCACTTGCCCACATAGGTGCCCCTGACACGAGTTCCGTGTCACACCCACCATTGCCATGCCCAACCCCCATCCATGTCTACCACCACACCTGGCCACACCCCCACCCCGGGCCACTGAGGTCAAACACAACCCTGATGTAGTCCTCAATGAAATCAAGTTTGACACCCCTGTTCTAGATGGTTTTCATGGGAAGTTTTGGAGTAGCTGCCAGAGTCTATCAAAGATGAGCAGATGGAGTCCACATCTCCTCCAGATCCAAGGACACATAAGATGGAGAATGCCAGCAAAAAGTGTAAACTCAAATGCGATTGTCCATGCTCCCTGCCAGCTTTCCACAAGCAAATTCACACTGTTCCAGTCATTTACCACACCCTTGTACACCTTCCCCCTCAGGGCACCTGTTATTATTATTTATTAAGACAATAGGGAAGCTGGCAGGAAGCCTAAACTTAATGTGGTAGAAAGAAGGGAGGGAGGTAAGGAAGGGAGAAAGGAACATTCCAATGCTTCTTGTCAGCTTCTCACAAGGAAACTTAATGAGGGAGCCGAGAGGAAATTGAAAATTACTTGCAATTTTTTTGACCCTCCTGTAGTCACTCTGCCTCTCTGTTTGGAAAAAGAAATAACTCTAACAGTGACTCATCAACTCACAGACTATCTAGTACATTATAGAAGGCTCAACAAAAGTTATATGACACACAAAGATTAAACGGAGTTACTGTCTAGATTGCAGAAACACCCTCAGATGTCAAGAAAAAACGAGAGTTTTCTCTCACTTTGCTGCCAGTCTTGTAATAATTTGGATTTTTGCAAACGCTATGTGAAAGTTACATAGGATTGATGGTTGAAAGAAACAGTTCAGCTACATACTGCAGTTTGTTTATCAAATTTGCTGCTTTAAGAACTGGGTGGGGAAAGAAACAATGCCAGCCACTTTCACCTCCTGTCTATAAATCAGGTTTAGACTGTTTTCCCTGTTCCAGCTATAACTAACCAAAATAATTTTTATGATGATTTAAAGCCTCTCCAAAATTTTTGGCTTTTTATGTTATGAAAACTATTTTTTTAGTTTTATAGACAGCCTGGTGAATAGCCGATATATGCTATCTTAATTCCTAGGTGAGAAAAGAAAACTTTGTAAATAGGAAAATATACTTTAAGGAGAGAGTATTACCTTCCCCCAAGGTACAAAAAACTAGTTTTTCCAGTTGGTGTCACCTTTAAACTTAAAATTGTATTGTAAAAAAATAAGCTGGCTCTTTAATTTTTAATTAAATACAAACAAGTTAAATAAAGGAAGCAATGTATTCTTTTAACCAAAATCACAATAACACTGTATAAATCTGCATTTGGAGCCTGAAGTGGCATTTTTAAAAGAACTATTTTATTTTTGACTATTTGTGTAGGAGTATATAAAGCTCTTAGAATAACCACTTGTTTCCTATTATCTTTATAAGCAATTTTTATTTTTCTAATAATTTGATTTCTGTCCAATGGGGAATTTGAAAAAAAATAATTTGAGAGAAGCTGATTTTGAAATGTAGAATATTGTTGCTACTTATCCACTTCAACCTTATAACACTAGGTGACATCAGTGGAATAATAATTTTATTTGAAATATTTTATTTGAGCAACACAGTTCCTATTAAGGCATTACAGTAGATCGCCCGTTATAATTTCACTCCTTGTGGTAGGGTGTGGCAGTTGCATATTGCAAATGCTAATGTGAAATATATTATTTCAGTTTCAATTCCGTTTTGAAGGTTGAATGCACTGTGTTATATGTCCTTAGGAATGAACACACACACACACTGCCAGAGGTGGTATTCAGCAGGTTCTGATCAGTTCTGGAGAACTGGCAAATACCACCTCTGACTGCCTTCCCTCTCTATTCTCTGCCTCCCTAGTTCCAGCTGAGCGGCTGGATCTTTTTTTGTTGCCCTGCACAGGAGAACGGAGCTGGAAAGCAGGTTAGTGAGGTGGGGAGGGAATAGGATTTTGCAATAATCTTCCCCCAGAAGTGGGAAGGGAATGGAGATTTTGCAGTATTCTTCCCCTGCCATGCCCACCAATCCACGCCCACAGAACCGGTAGTAAACTTTTTTGAATCCCACCACTGATCAAGGGTCCTTGATGCTTTCTGAGCCTTGTTGTTGTCTTGCAATTTCATTACCCAAACTAAGTAACAACATCAGTGCTGTTTTAAAGCCAAAAGGTGTTTTTGCTCTTCTCAAAGCAGTGCCAAAGGAGAAGGAGAGAAAGTTATGCTAGTCCACAGATCAAGGGAAAGAAAAAGTGGAAAGTTCCTCCATATAATACTAAAATGCAGGCAACAAATATCTTGGGACAATTTGTTGCTTATCTTTGCTTACGGAAGGATGAGTGGGAATAGTGGTTGTAGCATACCTTCAGTGCTCTCTGGGTTAGTTCCCCCTGGGTCATTTGGATTTGGAAGTCCAGCTGGTGGCTCATAGCCTACCACCAAATCAATTGTTGCCTAAATTAAAAGAAAAAAGAACTTGCAAATGCTGCAATGGATAAATTCAAAAAGCTCCTACGGACCTGCAGGCTACCCATGTTGCTTATCTAATATATTCTCTTAATTTCATGAAGCTATTTTGTATGTCCAGCATAGTCTTTGATTTACAACCATTTGTTTAGTGATCATAGTTACAACAGCACTAATAAAAGTGATTTACATCTAGAGCTTAGAATTTACAACTAACTAGAGGTTAGAATGCACTGCTACAGGCTAACTCACTGCTCACTGCCAGGAGTTCAATTCTCACCCACTCAAGGTTGACTCAGCCTTCCATCCTTCTGAGATCAGTAAAATGAGGACCCAGGTTGTTGGGGGCAATATGATGACTCTGTAAACCGCTTAGAGAGAGCTGTAAAGCACTGTGAAGCGATATATAAGTCTAAGTGCTTATTGCTATTATGACTGTTGCAGCATTTCATGGTCACGTGTTCAGAATTTGGTTGCCTGGCAACTGGCATATATTTATGATGGTTGCAATGCAGAGAGCTCATGTGGTTACCATTTGTGACCTTTCCATCCAACATCAAACAAGAAAAACCCACGAGGTGTAGGAAGTTAGCACCTACCCTCTCCTAGAAAAATGAAATATACTGGGAAATATTAAAAAGGTAGAACATTTCCCCTAAAAAGAGTAGAAATTCAGAAGCAAAAACTCATCTCAAAGACGCAGAAAATCTGCCCTCCCCACCTTTGCTAATGGGCCATTAAGGCCTAGGCCAGAGTGTTCTACATAACAAAGGCCTCTATCCATCTCATCACCTGGCCTGGGAAGATTGTATCAGCCAGCACTCAGGTGAAGCCATATAGTCCAGACAAAGCCTACAAAGTTAGTTAAGACCCCCGTCCCTGGGAGTCTGACAGCCAATGGGATACATTTCTTGCACAGGAACAGGAAACACTACAGTGGGGTCCAACACAGGTTATAAAATTAAAGGTATCTCAGCATCTCAGCCCTTTTTTCCTTCCTTCTTCATCCAGGGCATGTGACCTGTCCACCATTCAACCATCTTTCGAAACAACCTCCATGTTTCTGGTGTTTTTTTCCCTGGAACTGAACCCAGAAGGATAATTCTTCCAACAGAAGAAAGCAGGATTCACTTAACAACCTCATGATTCTTTTAACAATGGCAGTGAATCACTTAACAACTGTGGCAAACAAGGTTGTAAAATCAGGCATGACTGACTTAGCAATGTAAATTTTGGTTCCCATTGTGGTTGTAAATTGAGGACTAACCATTTGAGAAAATTTGGATCACCAATTCTTTGGAACTTTAATATTAATGTATGGATGTAGTATTTAAATGTAGGCTGCATTTCAGAAGGATACCACAGTAGTTTAAGCAGTATATTAGAATAACTACCAGTAAAAACCAATGCATGGATATGTTTCATTTTAACATGTATATATTTGTTTTGTTAGTTATTTTAATGTTTAAATACATTCATAAATAATCATCTTGCCAGTTCTGATCTTTCCTCTCAGCCATCTTTGATTGCAGCTCCAGATTTATACTTCTGAAAAGTTCCCCATGTTTTTGAAACATTTTATCCAGCTAAATAATAGAAATAAAGAGGGCACTTACTCCAGTTCCTAGTCCCTTTTCATTTAGCAGGGGAATGAGCTTGTATGGAAGAGATCTACTTTGCGTGCCTACTAGTTCCTTGAGTGCTACTGATGCTGTGCCAATTAGCCTGCAAGGAAAGAATGGAAATCTGTTATCAAGAGGACACTTATGGTACGATAAGAAAAACAATGCTTTCCTTTGAGAAATTGCCAGCTTAGGCCTGAGATTTTGAAAATCACGACTGATCACGAATATGCTCAGACTTGCTACATGATTCAAAGCTGTCAAATACCACAATGGCCATGGGCTGAAAATGTAAACTATTCCAGTTTGATGTTTTCTAAATGTCTTGGATTATAACTCTCATCTCCCAAGCCATTATGACCAATACCTCTGAGGCTGAAGCTGGTAGGCTTTGTATTTCAATCTATCTGGAAGATACTTCAATGTTATTCAACCTTGGCAACTTTTAAGATATGTGGATTTCAACTCCCAGAATTCCCTAGCCAGTTGACCAGCTGGAGAATGGTGGGAGTTGACGTCCACACATCTTAAAACTGTCAAGATTGAAAAACACTGCTTTACATTGTAAAAGATCTACATATTGTAGTAATATTAGCACTGAAATTTTACGCTTCAAATTTACTGTATCCATCCACAGACAAAACTTCTAGGCAAAGGAGGGCTGTGTTGAATAAGAATAACAGAATAACAGAGTTGGAAGGAACCTTGGAGGTCTTCTAGTCCAATCCCTTGCTCAAGCAGGAAACCCTATACTCTGATGGCGAACCTATGGCATGCGTGCCACAGGTGGCATGTAGAGCCATTTGCACGGGGACGCGAGCCCCAGCCATCACCTCCCTCCCGGAGGCTCGAGGGAAGCCTCCCGAGGATGCAGAGGCTTCCCTCAAGCCTCTGGGAGGGCGAAAATGGCCTCAAACAGGCCAAATATCAACTTGGAGGTGCATGCATGCATAGTGCAGGTAAGAGGGCATGAGAGGTATTGTGCGCACATGCGTGGGGGGGTGAGGCACATTGCATTGTGGGTGCGCACCAGTGGTGGGATTCACAAACTTTTACTACCAGTTCTGTGGGCATGGCCATGTGACTGGAGGCGTGTGGATTTTTTTTTTTGCAGCCCCCACCCATTTTGGGGAGCTTCCTAGCCACAGAGGAGCCTCTGGGGGGGGGGGTCGTCATATTTGCTCCCCTAAGGCTCCTCTGGGGCTCTGGAAGAAAAGAAACAGAGCATGGGAGAGGCATGCAGCACCCCTCCCAGTTCCGTTTTGGGAGCTTCCTAGCCTCAGAGAAGCCTCTGGGGGTTCATTTTTGCTCCCCTAAGACTCGTCTGGGACTCTAGAAGGCAAAAAATAGAGAGGGGGCTGAGCCTCAGCAAGGGAAATCCCAGCATAGCTGATCTTACCTACACATGATTGTCGGGAGAGAAAAAGAAAGAAAGAAATACCTTAGGCGAATGTTTGGTAGGCGGGCAGGGTGAGCGAGCATCGGGCGGGAGGGCGACCGGGTGGGGGGCGTGGCCAGCCAAAACTTACTACCAGTTTGGCGACCCAAGCCAAATTCTTGCTACTGGTTCACCTGATCCGGTGCAAACGGCTCAGTACCACCACTGGTGTGCACACTTTCAGCACACCACAACAAAAAGGTTCGCCATCACTGCCCCATATCATTTCAGGCAAATATATCATTTCAGACAAATAGCTTCATGGCTAATCATTGCTATTCTAAGTAACAAGCATATGTATGTTTGCAGCATTATCCAAATCCTCTTTAATTGCATTCCTCTGGATGCCTCTGAACCATGTTACAAGATGCTACCTGTTTAGAATAAGTTACGAATCCTTGACTTTCAATAATTTGAAAGTCTGTTCGAAGTTACAATAGCACTGAAAAATGCAACATGGTCACATTTTACATTTACAAATCATTACAGCATCCCCATGGTCACGTGATCAAAATTTGGATGCTTGCACCTGGCTCATACAAGTAGACCATGACTTACAACAGTTCGCTTAGTGACTGTTTGAAGTTACAATGGTCCTGAAAAAAGTGACTTTTAATCTTGTTTATCAAATTTATAATTGCTGCAGTTCAGAGGTGGGTATTCATCAGGTTCTGACCAGTTCTGGAGAACCAGTAAGCGAAAATTTTGAGTTGTTTGGAGAACTGGCAAATACCACCTCTGACAGGAGATTTTACAATATCCTTCCCTTGCAACACCCACTAAGCCACGCCTACAGAACCTGTAGTAAAAACATTTGAATCCCACCACTGCTGCAGTTGTCCAGTTAGTAAGACAGTTGTTAAGTAAATCTGATTTTGCTTGTCAGAAGATTTTGCTTAATCACAGACTAAGATTGGGCTCAATTGTGGTCGTAATTCGAGGACTTTGCTGTATTTAGCAAAGTCGTTGGAGAGAATATTCAGAATTCAAAAGGGAACTTTCTCTGCATTCATATCGAAGTCCAAGGAGAATGAGTCTAATGTGCCTTTCACTTTAGCATTCCAGGAAAAATATTCTAACTTTCTTACTTGAGAAAATCAAGTATGTTGTTAAATGTATAGGCCAGCTATTGACTGTATAGGCCAGCCAATATTCTCTCTTTAATAAATGCTGGATAAATAATTAGAAATGATGGAAAAGTCATATGTTGAGAGTTGGATCAGTAATGAATTCCTATAGCAAAGCACAGGTGATTTTAAGTTCAGCATATAAAGTGGACCGAAAGAAAAGCAATTTTAAAACATTTTTTGATGGATAAACATGGATGAGTTAAATATTTGGCTCCCCTATATCCCTCAGTGACACAATCCATTCATTGCCAATGATTAATTCACAGCAAGGTTTCAGTCATATCCTGCCATCATACAAAAAAGAGATTTGTTCTCTATTTTCTTTGGAGAATGCGGAGAACAATTTTCTTGGTAACATGTACTATTATTCAAAATAATTGTGGTGATTGGCTCTGTAATTTTCTGCAGATCAGCAACTGATTTAATAGTTAACAAAAATGTTATCTGACATGATTGACAAGGACCTTACAATATCTGCTTTGTTTTTTGTTTGGGAGTTATTCCCCTAAATCATTATTTATATTTAGAATAGGAATGTGAACCCAGCCAACTGTGGCTTTGCCAATCCTTGATTAATCAAACCATAGTTTCCAATCACTATATATAGAGAAAATGACTTGGGTAGCTTTAATTTACAATAACTATGACCTGTTTATACTTCTACCCATATTTTCTCTTCTGTTTCTCAAGTCAAATTATACACTGAGTTCCCAAACTATGTAAAATTATATTATGGTTTATTTAGTTTATGTGTGGATATGAATTGCCATTATTATTTGTTATCTGATAAATTCTAAGGATATCTTAATAACTACTGGTAAATAGCTATAAAATTCATTTGATATATTAGATTCTCATGGAAGTTCTCAAATATTGCTGTATTATTTATTAAATATACCATAGTAGGTAATATTAAATTAATTTCATGCCTAATCTGGCTACAAAATTCATTTTATGCAGAAGCAGGAGGGCTACTTTGAAAAAAAAAAATCAAAGCCAGACTGATTAAGATTTTATTTGTACATTGCTATTATGAAATAAGGGTGTAGTTGCTGAAACTGTCAAATGAGACAATGTTGTTATAGTATTTATTCTGAACATTTCCTTTCCAAAGAAATTATCACAGAAGTAATGTAACAGTATTTCCTCCCCCCCCCCTTTTCTTTTACTTTTTGAGCAAACTGATTGTAGAAAGAATGACTTCAAACTGGCATTAATCATAAAAGGAAAAAAGTTTCATTCTCCACAATATTCATTTGAGGCACAGAATGCAAGAAATACTGAACTGGAGATGTTTTAGAGTTAGACTGTCCATTTGTTTTCACACTGTAGCCAGGATAGTGCATCATGCTAAGCTTTGATTTCTTTAACTATGACTTATTGTCTTAACCTTGACAATTTTAAGATTGGTGTACTTTAATTCCCAGAGTTCTCCAGCCAGCATACTGGGCAATGGTGGAACCTCACCCATCTTAATTACCACGGTTAAGAAACACTGATTGACTAAAATACATTGTAATACATTGGATTTGCAACAGTGTATACATTATCCAAAAGATGTGATTTACACATCACAAAAGCTACGATTACTGTGTTCAGTACACTGAACCAAAATTAAGTAAACCATATTATGAGTTTTCTATAATGCATGAACCCAGCTAGTATGCATAATTGCTATGATAATGGTAACAAAGCCAATAAAAGTTTTCTAGACCAGGGGTCTCCAACCTTGGCAACTTTAAGACTTGTGGACTTTAACTTACAGGATTCTTCAGCCAGCAAAGCTAGACCACAGATTTACACTGTCTTATCTCACTCACAGCATACCAGAAAAGGAATTGGAGGTGAGTCTTTAATAAGAATGACTTGTCTAAAAAATTAATTTCTCTTCTCGTTCTGAGTCATACCCTTTAATTTCTGCAGAATTCCTGTTTGGGAAGCAAATTGAGTCTGCTACCAGTCTGTTTATGGTATAACATAGTGCTTTCCATTATATCACATCCCAGTTTTCTTCTACTGTGATGGTGTGGTGTGTCCCGAATCTTGTTATTTCAGCAGGGAGAAAGGTGACACTTGGCATGAAGAATTCAATGATGCCACTCACAAGTATAGTGTTTAAAAAGCAGATCTTGTACTCTTTCAAAATAGTTTGCAATTCATGTAAATAAGACCACAAGAGACTTAACCAGAGCCCAAGAAATGGCTAATTGGCAATTTGCAGGATTCTGCAGAAAACAACTATTCCAATAAAAGAGAATATCTGCAGCTCAGGGTTGAAAAGTGGAATTTCTAGTGGTCTCTGAGCTTGCAGATGTTTCATTATCCAACTAGATAATGTCATCACTGCCAGGGTCTGGAATCCATCCTCATCTCCATAATCAGATGGAAAGACAGCTGTCCAGTCTTTCTTGCAACAATGACAGTTGCTTTAATTTCAATTATTCATACTCTGTATCCTACCTAGAATTGCAAAATACAAAATAACAGAATTGGAAGGGACTTTGGAGGTCTTCAAAGCAAGAAACCCTATACCATTCCAGACAAATGACTGTCCAATTTCTTCTTAAAAACCTCCAGTGTTGGAGCACCCACAACTTCTGAAAGCAAACCTTTCAATTATTATGGAATCAATATAAGAATAAAAATGCATGTGATGAGAACTGCATAATAGTTACAGAACTTATCTGCAAATTTATGTTCTCAGGTCTGTTTTTAAAAAATGAAAGATTGGGCAGCTGCTATTTCTCTTCTATTTCCAATGCCAAATCATTTAGTGTCTGGAAAAAAGAGGGGAAATTATTTATCTTCCTACCTATGAAATAAGATCCCTTTGTATAAACCTTGGTTTGATTTATTTCCTGTAGTATGACAATATACAGTATTCTAAAATATACAGTAGCAGCACATAATTTTCCTGAGTTATATTCCTGGAATATTTTAAATATTTTTTAAAAGCTTGAGTAAATTTAGAGCCAAAGAAAGAAACTGTTCAAAGAAACAGTTAGCATATAACAGAAAACAGATGTCTTTGCTGTCCTATTTTCCTTACAAGGGAAAATCCAGCTATGGAATTAATCATGTGGTTCTGCTCATATTGTGGTTACTTATACCATCAACCTAGAATTGTTGACACTACTTTTCCAAATGACCTAAACCTTAGTAATAACAATTCAATCTGGTTTGATCTTAAGGTAGGATAAAACTTCTACAAGTTAAAGCAAGTTAATTTGCAAAAATCTTATCCTACAGAAAACAGAAAAAGAGGCAGCATTTTTCTCAGCTTTATATGACAACACAGACATGCCAGAACTTATGAATAGTTTGCTGGCAACGCAAAGCTGCAAGAAAACAGTTACCAAACTTGAGAGCAAGCACTAAAAAAAACCTGAAAAAAAACAGAAATGAAATTCCATTCTCTCTTTCTGTGAAAGGAATCTCTTCTAGTTTAATCAACATTTGGCTCCTAACAAATAAAAATTCAGTGCCCTACTTTGTCCTATGTTCCACTGTTTGCATTCAGTGGACAAAATTCACTTTAAAGTTATCCTTGTGCAATGTTTTCTATGCAAAGTCCATTTAAAGTCTTCTACTTACAGTGACCAGAAGTAAAACAAGCCCAAAAGTGATAAGTAAAAGGAATTTCAGCAGGTATACCCTGCTTATCATCTGGCCATCCCACATAAAAGTTATTCAAACAAGCATGGGACTTGTTTAAGATAAGTAAATTCAGTAAATTATGCCTAGAGATAACAAGTGTGGCAGAGACTTTGACAAACCAAGAAAAGATAACTTTCCTTTTGTACTTTTTTCATTAAAAGGAACTTCATTCTGATTAAAACTACCATAAATATGCTGCTATTTAGATATTTACTTGTCCAATTCCTAACATTATCAGACACTGCCATGGCTTCTAAAAGCAAATACTGTAAATAGATGTGCAAATGTTTGAGAGAAGAGTTATAAATATCCATACTATGTAATTTATAAACTTAGGATACAAATTCAGCCACAATACTAGCATTATATATTCTTAATAGGTGATTTAATAATAGCTTCCAGTTGGGGCTGTTATTGTGCAATGCAAAGTGTCTTCCCTCATTCTCTTGGAGGTGGAATGGGGGATGGCAGAGAATGCATTAGAATTCTCTACTTTTTCTCTTCTGCATTTATTAAAAACAGAAGCAATGCCCAAAGAGCCATCTATCTGAAAGCGTGATTAGTCAGAACATAATTAAAAGGTGATTCAGGCTGCAATTCTAAACCACCGTCACTGTGAATAAGCTCTTTTTAATTCCAAAAAGTCTCACATATTATCTGAGAAGTTGTCTAAGTATTGTTGAACATCAATAGAGCATGGGCTTATAAGATTGTGTGGGGGTGAGAAAGAAAAGGAAATACTTCTCAGAAAAAGTATTTTGCTGCTTTTTCCCATTATACTAAAGCAGATATAAGGATAATAAGAATCAATAAATAAGATTGAGAAGTACTTTGCCACACCTAATTACTGTGAAAGAACAACACAAAATGAGGACTGTATTCTTGCCCTGCTTATGAGGTTTTCTGGAAGTAACTGATTCAGCACTGTTAGAAGAGGACAGATTTGATGAATGGACTTAAGGGCCTAGTACAGAGCTATCAAACTGCTGGCCCACGGGCCAGATACATCATGTGCTGGCCACACCCATGCCCTGTTTAACAAAGGGGAAAAAGTCCCGATACGTCACGTGATGCCGCCGTGACAACGTGAGTTTGACATCCCTGGCCTGGAAGGATATTTAGTTCTGTGTTCACACTACATATCAGGCATATAATCACAAGAAATGTATTTCCAGTCATCCAGTGTTGCTGGCTATAAATTTGTTCCCTTGCTGTCAAATCCAACACTATTCAATTATTCTACAAATCAGTTATTTATTTATTATCTGGATCTGTTCTTCCATACAACAGGCCAGTTATGTTAACTGCTTTTAACTCTCAAGCAATGAGAGCCACATAAACTCTTTGAGAGAAGTCAGAAATACTGGTGGTAACTGATAAATTTTATGCCAGCCATTCCTCTGCTCATTACAACAGTTGAACATACTGGTGAAAAACTTTATTCCCATATTTTGAAAATATTCGCTTTTGAAAATATTCGCTACCATTCCTATGCTAGAATCATAGGAATAGCCACCATGCGTCTTTCCCACCTCTGATCAGTTGGCAACCCTTGTTATAGCTATTGCTCCTTAAAATGGCTCCGTTCTCAAGAGGATTTGTTTATTCATTATTTGCACTGGGCATGAAAGCCAACTCCCAGATATAAAGAACAGAGTCAATATTTGTAATGATCAGCACTGAATTATTCTTCAGAAGACAAATAAAAACACAGCTGATACCAGAAAATATATCCTATTCAGACACATGGTTTGAGATGAAAACCAGAACCACCTGAAATCGTAGTTTAGATTCTAGACTAAACCTGTTAGGGAGCTCAGATAAGAATATATCTTTCTTGTGATCTCAGGAACATATCTCCATACTTTACTCAGTGAAAGCATTTCAAAACAGGATATGCCCCAGGCTTTCATTACATTACAGAACATTGAGTGTAGCATCCAAAATGTATTTTTATAGCTTCTGATTTTAAATTGTTTTAAGAAATTGGGGCTATCAAATCTAGCCTACAACTCTCAGGACAATCAGGCCAGCAGATAATTGCAAACAATTATAGAAAAACGACAACCTGTTTTGTAGCCCAGATAAGGTCATTAAGTACATTTGTAGCAGAACTAAAGTAGAGGTGGTATTCAGCAGGTTCTGACCAGTTCTGGAGAACCGGTAGTGGAAATTTTGAGTAGTTTGGAGAACCAGCAAATACCATCTCTGACTGGCTCCATCCCCGTCTATTCTCTGCCCCCCAAGTCCCAGCTGATCAGCGGGGTCTTCTTTTGTTGCCCTGCACAGGAGAACGGAGCTGGAAAGCAGGTTAGTGGGGTGGGGAGGGTATGGGATTTTGCAGTAACCTTCCTCCAGGAGAGGGGAGGGAATGGAGATTTAACAATATCCTAACCTCGCCATGCCCACCAAGCCACACCCACAGAACCAGTAGTAAATTTTTTGAATCCCACCACTGAAGTAAAGGTACAGATGTTAGTATGGATCCTAGTAGAAATTGGGAACTTCCACATGAGTGTTTTATATCATTTTAGGTTTAACTCTGAAGGTGATTAATCTCTTAATGCCATTAGGTCTTGTCTTGTTTATTTGAAACTACAGCTGCTTTTCACACTTTCTGGATGTTCTATTTACTTCCTGATGATAATTCTCGCATCATCTTTGCTCCTAGCTCCTGGGTTCAAGTAAGCTATTACTCACACACCCTCGCTTCAGCATCTTGCTGCTGGAGCTTAGTTCAGAATTTATTTCCTCACAATTAATCCTCCCTTCCAATTCAGCTGCTGCAGCACCATTCAACCAAGATACTACTTGGAAACTGCTGGTTGGAAAGTTATTAAAACCAAAAAGGTACCATTTCAGCTTCAACTCTCAGATATTTTTAAATGGAAGTTTGGCAGGAAGCCAGGTTGGTTTGTTTCCGGGTGCTGCTGACAGACTATGTCCACATCTCTGCGTACTCCTTAAAATCAGATCTGAAGTGCTCCACAGCACTATGGTTAAATGCCTTGACTGTTATCTTGTGATTGTCTTACCTTTATTTCTGCCCAGAAAATCTCTTATTTTTATTAGCAAACCACCAAATGAACATAAACTCAAATGTACCTACTGAAAAATGGAGAAGGGCGGGGGAGAACATCAAGGATTTTTTTTTTTTTTTGGAACAGGGTAAGATAAATTTTGTTACTGTAAAACTGGTGGTAGTCAAGACTGGATAATGTGTGTGTACTCTTCCACTGCTTTGCTGGATATGCTAAGGAAAAAGGATGACCATGGTCTGGAACTGCATTTGGAAGTTGGCAGAAGTGAATGTGATCATTGGTCAATTTAAAATTCTGTTGTGAAAGAGTGGAGGGTGGTGTTAGAAATGATGTTAGATTGGAACCTTATTTAAGGAAGTCAGAGGAACAACATCCTCTTTTTTCTTCTTCCCTTCCATTAGACTACCACAAATGCTTCTTCAAAAAGTCCTTCTTGAACAACATGGGACAAAGTTTTCGGGATGGGAGGAGCAGACAAAAATGTTCACTTGCTAAGCCATTCATTTATTCATTTCATCCTATCCCTTAGGCTAAAATTATCATCTTTTAAATCTTTATGTAACCTATTCTCTCCTGTTCTTAATGCAGATGTTTTGAGCAGACATATGTCGGATACTACTGTCTCTAGTTAGTGAAGATGTTATTAACATATTCAGTTAGTGATCTGCACCTCTGATCCTAGATGTTACATTTTAATAACTACATGGGGAGCCGCTTTCTCATTCAGAACAAAAGATATTTTATAACTTAGTTCTACAATAAAATAAATAAATAAAACTTGCTTATAACATGCCATAGAGGAAGTCACAATAAGAAAAATGGAAAACTGCTTGCAGGAAATGGTTTCTTAAATAAACATTACACCATTAATTTTGAATTAATCATTGTGAGCACATTTTTTACATATGAACCACAATATAAATTTTGCAAGAAGTTAAGCTAGTCTTCTAAGTTCTTAGAGTTCTAAGATAGTCTTTGTCTAACTTCCAGAATGCAAAAATGAAATCCAATCACATACTTGCAATTATTTGTGAGACTGCCAATAGTACCACATGCCTGCCAGCCACCCTCCCATTTGTCCAGCTGGAGAAATAGTCAGTTTCCATATCCTTAGGTTGCTTGGATCTTATTGACATTTCCACAAAAGACATATGCCTTTCTCTGTTTTAAATAGAAACTTAACAAATCTTAATGTAAATCAGTTATTAACAATCTCATTAGACTATTCTCTTTTTTCTTGTTGAACCGAAACAGAATTTAAAAGCAGCATTCCAAAAATCAAATCAACCATTTGGTGCTGCAATATGAGAAATCCTATATAATGTGTCTGCAATGCTTTCACAAATATTACTAACGACATTTTTCAGAGCATAGCAGTTTCTTCTCTTCTGGTTCTTTTTGGCAATACATTTCTAAACCAAATGTACAGGAGCCCTGGTGGCGCAGTGGTTACAATGCATATTGCAGGCTAACTCTATGCCATAGTCTGGAGTTTGATCATGATGGGTTCAAGGTTGACAGCCTTCCAGATAGATAGCTAATGATATCTGTCTCATCTCTTGTGGTATACAAAGCTAGAATGAATAATTCAGAAATAAATGATTGGTAGACATCACTTAATGACAGTAACTAGGACCAAAATTTCCATTGTTAAGTGATGCAGTCATGTGTTGTCAGCTGGCTTATCAACAACAAACCCATAGTCCTCAGTGCATAGTAAGTAAAAAAGGACAATTTAGTAAGTAAGAAAGGACAAGTTATTAAGTGAGAAACTCACATGATTGCAACTGCAACTTCCTGCCAGCTTGCAACAAACACAATTAATGGGAAGGCCAGCAGGAAGTTACAAGTCCTGGAAGGGTCACTAGCAGGACATCAAATGGATGAGTTCTATGGAGTGAAATTGGATGGGTGTGGGTACTGCATTGCTGTGCAAGGGCTTTTGGGCAGATAGTCTAGAGCAGTGGTCCCCAACCTTTTTTGTACCATGTATCAGTTTCACGCAGAAACACTTTTTCAAGGACCGGCAAAATCAATTCTTCCCCAATAGTAAAGGGCTTCTTAGCTTTAGCAATGTGGTCCGCGAAGTTAGGCACGGAAGTTAGCACGGAAGTTAGCACAGAAGTTAGGTGAGGGCGGAAGTGGTTGTCCTTCAAAATAAGACACCCAGAAGCAAAAACATATTTTTATATATATTTTAATCACGATTATTCATTCTTTGTGGCCCGGTACAAAATGATCCACAGACCAGTACCGGTCCAGGGCCCGGTGGTTGGGGACCCCTGCTTTAAAGTTTAGGAAGGCACATAGATGGTTGCTGCAGACCAATGTGGATGTGCCTCGGGTGAGTACTCGAGAGGATGGGATGGCACAGAGGAAGTTGGTGGGAGTGGCAGTAACTGAGAAGAGTGATTTTTAAGCTTCTCTGCTGACTTTGACTTTGCAGAGGGAAAAGTGGCAGAGAAGGTTGCAAATGGTGATCACAGAACCTTAGGACTCTGCAACTGTTATAAATGGAAGCTAATTGCCAAGCGCCCAGATTACAATATAGGGCTGTGGAAGGGGGCGATGGGTGGAACTTTGAGGTCTGTCCATAAGTACAACTCATTCAGAGCTATTGTAACTGAATGATCTCTTAACATTGTTAACACAGGAATAGCTTTACTTTACTCATAAAGCAAAAAAAAAAAAAAAGCATACAATAGCAGATCTGATTTTTTTTAACTTTACAGAATAAATAAATGGCCTTGCAAAAGTAGTACATTTAGTTTAAAATCATGAAATTTTTGTTGTGAAATAAATGCACCAACACTTTTAATAAAATAACCTACTTGTTCTGCCCTATAGTTTCAAAATCTTTCACAATTATCTGCAGGGATGATGAAATATCCAGTGGTAATCCTTTCAAATCAAATTCAAGAATCTGTGTGAAAAGAATTGCAACAGTCATTAAAACTGATATAACCCAGAAGTGAACATATAGAAGTAAGAAATCAAAATATTTCATGAATAAATATTTTAAATATTTTTTTAACTCAGTTATCACGTGAGGATGAATTTTTAACATTTGTTGTGCTAAGAAGCAAATATCATCTATCAGATGTAACTCAATTTACAGCTACATATCTTAATAAAATTAACAAATGTTAATGTTATTAGCTAGCAGACCGTACCAGCAGCATTTTCAACTTCTCAGGCACTAAAGGTACTTTAACTAGAATTGGTTAAATCTTTTTTTTTTAAATAAACTATTACTTTTTATACATATTTATTATCAATAAATGAAGTTGATATGCAGATAGCAAGAAATGAGTAGAATAAAGAATTAGAATTTCCTATATTGTCCAGACAATGGGAAAGTGTCTTAACTTCTATACCTAGTCAATGGGTGAACCTACAATTTATACAACTAAAACTAATATTTAGAATGTATTGGATTCCGTTATGTTATGGAAAAGGATTATCTAGGACAGGAATATCAAACTGGTAGTCCATGGGCCAGATACCTCACACACTGGTCATGCCCACTCCCTGTAGCAAAAGGGGGGGGAAAGCTGTGATACATCACACAACAACAATGACACCACAAGTTTGATACCCCTGATCTAGGACAATATTTTTTTGATGTTACGTTTTTTTAAAACACATGTTTTTACAATGTCCTCAATACAATTGAGCACACAAATTTTGTTGCTAGGCAAGGCAATTGCAAGTGAGTTGTGCTCAATTTTACAACCTTTTTTTGCTATAGTTGTTAATCAAATCACTGCAATTCCTAAACTAATAAAGAGGTTTTTAGAGAATCTGGCTTCTACCATTGACTTTGCCTGCTGGAAGCCATCTTGGAAGGTTATAAATGATGATCATATCACATGATCCTAGGACAATGCAACTGTCATGAAGACATGCCAGTTACCAAGTGCCTGAATTTTGATCATGTGACCATGGGAATTCTGCAATGGTCATAAGTGTGAAAACTGGTCACAAATCACTTTTTTCAGTGCTATTTTAACTTTGAACGATCACTAAAACGAATGGTGTAAATTGAGGATGACCTGTAATCTAAAAATAAAGAACCAAATATGTGTGGAATATTGTTTTTTAAAATCAATTGGGAAACACGCGTGTTATTGATGGGGAATGATGGGTTTGGGGTTGCTCTTCTTCCTAATATTTTAGGGATATTGTAGACAAGCAATTGTGACATTTGGAATGGATAAACAGAAATGAAAGAAACATTAGGTATATTTCACAAGTGAAACTGTGCAGCAAAGAACCCACCCCACCCTATTTGCAATGCTATTACACACATTACCTAGCTATGTTGCCTTCCCTTTCATCCAACCAATCTAGTTTAGAATTAGAGTTAGAATTAGTTTAAAATGTGAGATAATATGAAACACTATCTTGATACATGCTGTGTCCCTGATCCCACACCCAGCAAACTTTAGCAAGGTATGATTTTCCACTTGTTTTCTGGAGGAGAAGAGAAGTCAAACTTGGGGAAAGTGTTAAGGACGGGAAAAAACAACCCACCCACAAACCCCCTCCCCAAAATCCAGACTAAATAAAACAACCACCCAAACCATGGCAATTGCATCCCTGCAGCCCTTGACTGTCTCAAATAATAAAAACCCCAGACAAAAGATTGCCTGCTTTTGCTCTAGAGGTGCACACATACGTAATATTTACACATTTCAGAGGTTGTGAATGTTTCAAAATAATTATTGGGTTGTCTGTTTGATTCCCAGAAATAGTAACTGTGGAGATGGTCCAGATGTTGAAATAGTAATTTGTATAGAAATGGAAATGTTGCCTATCTAAGCATTCCTAAATATTAAAGTGCTCTGGTATGATTAGACTGGGATTAACATTTATCAAAAGTAGAGGCCTGAAAAGGATATGCATAAATAAATCACAAGGAAGAATAGAGAATCTAGTCTGTTCCTTTGTTTTAACTATTTGTTTGGGATGATAAAAAAAAAAAAGCTTGAATTTAGACTGCTCAATTTTAATACTGACTCCTGCCTTATTAATAAAAATAGAACTTAACTCCTGGTCAATGCAGCTGTCTTGAGAAGAATACAGGAATTATTTGGGTTGTTTGGGATTTATTTATTGATTTATTTTTGCTTAGCCTAGTCTCGGAGTCACCTGATGATTTTCCACCCAAATCATGACTTCCAAGTCTGATGCATCTTTGGATTGACTGTGCAAATTTGTTTTGCTTTTCACAATTCAGATTATAGATAGGGAGATTGACAGTCACTGGAATTAGGTGAAAATTTCTACCAGTTTCTGGAAAACTGAAAACTGGAAAATTTCCAGTTTCTACCATGGGTAGAAAAATCTCCTCAGAAACAGGTTAACTCAATTGGGAGGAAGTCCTTCCATTGGTATCATTGGAGGCTTCCAGCTCATCAGTGTTGGATACCTGGAACTTCTCAGTTTTAAAACAAGACTTCTATGTGATCCTGGCCAAGACAGGAAGAATGCCCAAATTCTTAACAATTCATTTTAATGGAAAGGACATAGAAGCTACTGAATGATATGACAGTAAACCACTTATATCAGAAGGTTACAGATAACAAAATAGAATAGAATTCTTTATTGGCCAAGTGTGATTTGTGACACACAAGGAATTTGTCTTGGTGCAAATACTCTCAGTGTACATAAAAGAAAAGATACATTCATCAAGAGTCAAGAATCATAAGGTACAACACTTAATAATAGTCATAGGGTACAATAAGTAATCAAATCATACTAGGAAACAGTCAATATAAATCATAAGGATAAAAGCGACAAAGCTACAGTCATACAGTCAAAAGTGGGAGGGGATGGGTAGTAAGGAGTGATGAGAAAGTTAACAGTGTACACTTTGTAAATAGTTGAACAGTGTTAAGGGAATTGTTTAGCAGAGTGATGGCGTTTGGGAAAATAACTGTTCTTGTGTCTAGTTATTCTGGTGTGCAGTGCTCTATAACATCATTTTGAGGGTAGAAGTTGAAGCAGTTTATGTCCAGGATGTGAGGGATCTGTAAATATTTTCACAGCCCTCTTTTTGACTTGTGCAGTATACAGATCCTTGATTGAAGGCAGGTTAGTAGTAATTTTTTTTTCTGCAGTCCTAATTATCCTCTAATAACCTGTCGTAATTAAAAGCTCTGCTTAACATTTTGGAGAGAACAGAACTCAAGTTCACAAAAAGGGTGGAAATATATTGTGCTTTCGCATGGAGGGTTTTGGGGTTTTCTTTAGAGCTGGCATAGGCAGATGTAACCAACTCAGTTATATGATCTTTTTTGTGGCATTCATTAAGCAAATCAGTGGTTCACTGTGGGCTGATTTTACTGAAAATTGGAAGCAAATTCTGGTTTTCAGCAAAAACATGTAAAATGATCATATGACCATGGGACTCTGCAAATATGGGTGACTTGCTGAGAACCCAATATGTGGTCAGGTGTCCAGGGGGGAACACCAGAACTTTGGAACTGGGTCATAAGTGTCTCCTGATCGGACCATCAAACTCCACAATTTAATATACTTCTTTCTAAAAGTGGCTGTTCCTTTTCACTAATCTTAGCTGGGAGGACCTTCAAGAATCATCAGAAAAGGCAAGGGGTGGGATTCTACCAGTTCGTACCTATTCACTAAAACTGGTTGTTAACATTTTAAGCAGTTCGGAGAATTGGTTGTTAGAAGAAATTACTGGCCTAATCCTGTAAAGAAGGCAGGAAGGAAACATTCTGGTGTTGCTTACAGAAATTGCCTCTCTGTTAACCCTTATTACATTCTTGGCAGACTGGAGTTCCTGTCTCAGGAACTTCTCGAGTTTTTTTTCCCCTCCTTTGCTAGTACTTTGCTTGTGTGGAGTGACCTTTCAAAGACAATGGCACTGAAAAAAATGACTTCTGACCATTTTTCACACTTACGACTGTTGCAGCATCCCCACAATCATGAGAGGCCAGGTGAGGAAATGAGTGCCTCAATGTGAGTGATATTGAGTTGGTCACGCCCAACTCACCAAGCCACATCCACCCAGTCACATGACCACCAAGCCACGCCCATCAACTAAGCCACACCCACAGAACCGGTTGTTAAAAAAATTAAATCCCACCCCTGGAAAAGGCCTTTAAGAGCCAGATGTTGCAACCCATGGTTTTGTACTGACCAGAGTATCCCAAAAACAATCACTGTCACTATCCTCAAACAAACAATTGCTAGAAGACTCCAAAACACTACTATGTATTTGACACACTCAAGGCAATACTTAAGTCTGAAAATAATTAACTCCTCATATTTGATCCCTGACTGTAAAAAGACTGCCTCCATGAGCATCCACCAGGATCGCAATGGAGAGTGCAAAAGATGATGTGTTTAATGAGATCTCATGCAAATGCTGTAAATTACATCAAACAATGGGATGTAAATATATAATGGTGGTATTTACAAAATCATCTCATTGCACATAGGGCCTCATTTTTGCAGTCTGTAGTCTGCTGCAGAAGCTGCTGGCTACTAATTACAATCTTAGCTGGGCAGGAAGAAATTCTGCTTCTGAACAGAGTAGAAAACATACAACACACGTGTTTCTCGCTGTCTTCTTATTTGCAACAGCCAAAGTCATGAAACAGGGTACATGATTGAATCCTATGACAAACGTTGTACTTTTTCCTACATTACAGGGACAGAAAGATCAGGTTACCTCATTCCAAACAGGGTTGAGTTCACTATCAACTTTCTTTGTTTTCTTTTTCTCATCTGGAAATAAACAAAGATATATGTTACGAATGTGAGAAAATGGTTTTAAAAAGTCCATTATAATTTTTTTAAAAAAACTCTTATTCATAGCTATGATAATAACTCATTGATAGAGTACATCTTTACCACATGGGCCTGGGTAGACCTATAACGTTTTCAAATGCTTCCACTTTTTGCAATGCTATCCAAGAATAGCTGTAAAATATATCCAATCTCTTCAGCTATGACATTTTTACAGCAACATCTCTCAAACATATTAGCCTCAGAACACTTCTATAGTTTTAAAAATGATTCAGGATACCAGAGTTTTGGTTTATGAGGATTATATCTATACTACATAAGAAATTAAAATTGAGACATTTTGAAATATTTATTTAACTCAGCAGATCTTATGACAGAAAAGCATATCAGCAGATTTTTTTTTTCC
This sequence comes from Laticauda colubrina, assembly GCA_015471245.1. NCBI lineage: Eukaryota > Metazoa > Chordata > Lepidosauria > Squamata > Elapidae > Laticauda > Laticauda colubrina. The sequence goes on along the minus strand of BLBF01000016.1, from coordinate 29,974,919 downwards.
TACTGATGTTCTTTATCCTACCTCTAATACTTCTTTCTGTGTCATGGCAATCACCTCTCATCTAAGATAGTTGATTTTTAAAGTGTGGTCTGGAGCAGAATGGAACAAATCACCATAGTCAACTCACCCCAGCTAATTTGTCCCAGGTCAACTTACCAGGGCTAACTTACCACAGGACAACTTGCTACAGGACAATTGAACCATTCAATTATTTAAAATAATTAAAACATTACTTTAACTTTTGTCTTTCACATTTCATTTTCTCCCTCCTTTGGCATCCTTTCCTTAATGATTCTATTCCACTATTTCATGACGAGTTGTCCCATGGCAAGTTGGCCATGACAGTTGGTTGTAGCAAGTTAGCTGCAGCAAGTTGGCTTTGGCAAGGATAAATCTTCATGTAAGATTCAGAAGATTATCCCTTTTCCCCCAAAATTAACTGTATTAACTTTGGGCTACATCAGTGCTTCTCAATCTTGCTCTAATATGGACTTCAACTTCCAGAATTTCCCAGTCACTCATGCTTAAAAGTTAATCTTTATCTTAAAGATTAAGATAAAAAATTTTTTATGAAATTGAGAAACATAGGGCTAAATCATTATTAATATATTTTAGTTGTGGTAAATAGAAGGACACTGATCATTTCAAACTATGGACATTTAACCTCATCAATACATTCACATTGACTAAAAATAGGTAAAAACTGCACAAAACCAGCACTGTTTAAATCAAACCCACATTTTCAGTCTATAGAATCTCTAACAGAAATAAGAAAAAATCAAAATACAGTAATTTTATCCCAAATGTGCAAGCAATTATAGCATGCATTGCACTAAATATATTTTAAAAAGTAATGGATCATGATGGATTTAATAGTGAGTGATTTTTTTTAAAAAAGGATACTTCAGATATATATTTTCCTTCTGTTTCAAATATGACTAAATCTGCATAGCTTCCATGAAATTCAATTAAACAACATACTCCTTCTGCTAGTTATGTGTGGGGAGGAGCTGAAAATTTGGTCCTTATTTAGTCAGTGTGGAAACTAGTGATTCACATTCCTGTAATAAAATTATGATAGGAATTAACATTTTTTTAAAAAAGGAATATGCAAAATATTAGCTCAGGCTAGACTACAAAAGAATTCGCAAGTCCTGTTGAACAATATCAGCTGTAATGTTATGTTTAAGCTAAAAACTGTGTTATAATCCCATGCAATTTTGCCATTATTTAATATTAGCATTCAGTTACAATTGAATTGGGCCCAACCTTTTCCACAACTGATATTTTGAAATCTCAAAGTATGAGCTTATCACATTTTTTTGAAGAGAAGTGCTAAATTTAAGTTAAATTTGCATGTATTGTATATTTACCTAAGAATAAGCCTTACTGAGGTAAATGCTGAAAATGTGAGGTCTCATCAAACACTGTGAGTCCCATTGTCATATAATTTATTTTGTTTTAGTGAAATTCTTTAAGCACACTACTTTAGCAGAAATAAACAACTCCAATTTATCCATGTTGGTTGTACTGAAGATGGTGTTTTTATAATGTCAGACAGTCTTCATGTAAGAGGGAAAATGGAGAACAGCAGAGAACTGAACCCTTGTCTCTGTGTTGAAGGAGCAGGTGATAGAAAGCTTTCACAATTCTGCAAACTATGGATTTCTAACTTATCATCACTGCAAGTAAATATCCATACTCAGAAAGTAATTCTTCCTCAGTCTGAGCTATGTCCCTATAATGGTTTGTGAGAGTGACCTTGGGAGTCAGGAGGGAGAACTCCCATTGAAAAATCCCATGTCTGCTTTATAATTCATTCATTTAAGTTTAATGCTGCCTTCTAAGGAAGCTTTAGAAGCTAGGTTTAAAAAATAGGAACACAACAAAATATGGAGGGCAACATTTTTTCTATGTTTGCTCAGTGGATTCCTCCTAGGGCATTGTGAGCAGGGCTGAATTAAGGGCCCTGAGTAGGTTATTCTCAAATGAATCACACAAAAATGGAATAGAAGAACAAGTAGAAACTAGACTATGAGCAAGCAATTTTAGGATAGAAAAGCAAAGAAGCTTCAGCTGCTTCTCTCTGAAGGAGTGCTTTAAATTCATTTGGGACGAAGGATGCCTTACCCATTGGCTAATGCAGCTACATGTTAGCCAATCAGCAGATTGAACCCAATGGGTTTTCCAAGCAGGGCCAAAGGATCTTCAAGACACCATCCATGGCTAGCATCACTTCATGTTAGACAATGGGCAGGTCAGGCTGAAGCACTAGATAGGGCCAGATATAAAAGTAAAATGGGGCCGTTCAATTTACTTTGGGTTTGTATTGTTTCCTTTCTCCTTGATATCCTCTCCTTCTCCCTGGAGGGAGGAGACAGATCACTTTGAACCCATCCTTTGCAATGAACATTTGAAATTGGTTCAACTTGAACTTGATCATATGAATTTAGGCCAACCCTAAACTACAGATATTAGTAGTTATCTTATTCAGGATATTCCATTCCATTCCTTTCTCTCTCCTCCTCCCCAACTTTTCCATTATTCAAGCGATTTCCTCGTTAGCATCTTCATAGTATTATTCAGCCGTCACTGAAGTAATATGAAGCCTATCTTTATTATACTCATTTTGGCACAACAATGAAAGGATAACTATATAATGCTGTAAGTCTCTAGTGGGGAAATGACCTCAATTTCTATTTCATGGCACTAACAATATCTAGTTCCTCAGCTGATCTAAATTTCAGCAAAAACCTGTTCCTTCCAGATTGCTCTTAGCATATATTACCAGGATCTAGAACGTGTTGAAGACTTGTTTTTGGAAATTCTGACCATTCCTTTTGAGTTAGCTTTAAATGCCACAAAGGACATTTTGTCTTTCTTTGTCTCCAACCCTTCTAAGCTGTCTTTTTTCCTCCTACAATCTTTGTACTTCTGCAAACACCAGAGATTTCTTCAGGTTGTTGATAATTCTCCCTGGTGAGTGGGTGTATTTTGGGTACATAGCAACATCACAACCTGAACATCCCGAAATGGAACAAGGATGAAGGCACTGCTTCTAAACATTTTATCACAAGCCAATCTCCCATCCTTGTTTCGTGCAGAGTGTTTTAGTTTTTATTCTGTGGAAATGTCTCTGCTCACAAATACTTTTTATTCTGAGCCTTTAAACACCACCTACAACACATCCTCTCAGAACTATAGCATGGCTGCATCTTTGTTTCTTTGTTTAAAGTTTGTTTTATTGAAGGCTTCAATTAACATTTTCCACAGGGGGAAAAAAGCATGAATCACACAGTAACTCTTGACCTTTCTTCCAAGTTTTTGTTTCAAGATATTTATTCAAATTTAAACAACAAAATCAGCTGCATGATGGGTGTAGCAAATGCACCCCACTCTAATTTTATGTGGGGGCAGGGGTTCCCCCAAATACCCACAGCACAGAAGCCTTTGAGAGGGTATGAAGAATTTTGAAAACACCAGCTAAACATAAAAATTAATTTCTGTTAGTACCTTTTAAGCATCTTAATTATGGTTACAGAAAGCCAATTTGGAAAAAAAATATTTGCGGCTCCTTTGAAATATAAGTGAAAACTGGAAAACTAGCCTTGGGTAATGAATGATTCATAAACAAGTTGCAAAACAAATCACCAGGCTTCATCTTCTTACAGATTAAAAGTCCCAGATTTTATCTTTTTCTGATTTATACATTTATACACCAATAATTCCACCAGCTCTGGGTGACTAATTTTGAAATAAGAGATGCAGTTAACTTTTTAATTATCATAAAAGATAAGGGATAATAAAGCCAAGCATTCCTTGTTCACCAGACCTCATTTGATAAAGACTTCATATTAGGGTAGAATCATTTTTTAAAAAGAACAAAATGAAGAATAAAAATAACATGAATACTTTTTCCCACCATGCCATTTAAGCTTCCCATGTACATTTTTAAGACTTAAGCCACAATCTTTAGCAATTCTATTAAATTTGGGCAGCAGAATCCAATAGAATTGCTAGATGGTAGTAGAGGAATATAGAAAACTAATTCTAGTCCAGTCTTGTTAGTCATACTTTTTCCAATAAAATGAGTATTCTTATTCAGTACACCATCAAGTAATATAACTGTCTTAACTGGAATTTGTATCCCAAACTGATATATATACTGAGCAAAGGTTATTTGATTTCTCTAACATCCAACACACATCCAATTAAATAGTGAACCAATGGACCAATATAAAGTCCACTACAAAATTTGCAAATACAATTCAAATCCTATTGCTTTTGATGTATTCCTTTACTTTTGGTTAATCTACTAATAATTCAAACAAGAAAGGTCATAGAAAAATTATATTTAATAATGTAAGTAGCATTTAAATGTTTTAAATAATACTCTTCCTACCAGCATTCAATCAATCAGGGCTAGCATTTCTGTATAGCAGGTTAACAACCAGACATCTTCTATGGTAGGAAAATAATCCATGTGCCAAAATATAATTCACTTGCCCATTCACCAAAACTGAAGGTGAGTTTCCTATACGCAGGTACAATGAAATATGCTTTTTGAGGCACCTAAATAGACCTCCAGATTGTTTTTCATCATTAAAAAAGAAGCTATACACTTTAGAAGCTCTTTGCAATCTTATTCTAATCATGCCAGAAAGAAAAGAAAGAAAAGAAACCTTCCAAAATTAGTTATCCTTACCTTTAAAAATAATTGATGCAATAGGATCTGGTTTCCCAAATGTATGTTTAGGGATATTTGCAGCTGATTCTACAATTACCCGAAGCATTCTTTCAAGCAAACTTTTAAAAAAAGCTGTTTTCGAAGTAGAAAGTTCAGGGAGGGGGAAAAAAAAGTACTCCAGACACTAGGCAGACTCCAGACTGAAATGCCAGGAGGAGGAGGAGGAGGAAGAATAGGAGGAGGAGGAGACAAGAAGGAATGACTGTTACAGCAACAGGCAACTCACAGCGGAATTATTAAGTTAGTTTACCGACGCTAAAGAAAAGCAATGCATACTATCATTCACAATTCCTGTCCATTAGATAACAAAACTGATATAGATTGAAATTCAAACATAAGAATTTACAAAACAGGATGTTTAAAAAGGGGGAAATGCTCTCTATGCAAATTCTGAGGAAGAAATATGAACATGCATTAAATAATCACTGAGTCAGTGAATCACTCATTGCATACTTTCCATTTTTATGACTATGAAAATAACACCAAAACCAAGACAACTTTTTAAAAAGCATGAACGTTTCCTTTAACTGTTCATTCTTTCCTCATGTTTGTGGTTTGAGTATTGTTCTCCTTCTTTTTAATACAGGAATGTTGCAAACAGTCTTAGATCGCCCCCTTTGGCAAAAGTCAACCTTGTACATAAATCCTAAAAGTCATCTCTACATTTTGTGCAGTCAGGGTTTGTAGTAAGAAGAGAGAAGAATCAAACTCCAAAGTGATAAACTGTGAATAAGTTGCTTTTCAACATCTTGCTTGAGGCTAGAATAGCAGATGGGTTCTTCCACGCATTATGTGCTGCAGGGAACTTCCAGTGGAGATTTCTGAATGGGAACCAACCACAAGGTATTATACCACTTACTGCAGGTTTTCCTTCTACATAGTTTTGGAAAAAGAATGGGGAAATTGAAACACAATGGGAAGGTTTCAAGTGGAATCCATTGTTCACCATATCCTTCATAAAATTTGAGGAGTAAGGCAAGGCAATTGTATAAAACAGTTGGGTTTAGATTATTAAGGCACCAGGCGAGACATCAGGAGTCACTCAGTTCTAATCCTGCCTTAGAAAGCCAGCTAGATGACTTTGGGCCAGTCATTCCCTCTCAGTCTAAGGAAAAAGAAAATAGCAAACCGATTCCACAAATGCAAATTGCATGGATTTGCCCAGGCAGTCGCTAGGATTCCAGGCTAAGTCGAAAACAGACAGACACCAATGCAGAATCAAGATGGTAGTCCCAACCATGCACTCAAAGTCCTGTTCCTTCTTAGATGAATCACAGCACATGTACTTTAACATCACAAAGATGTTAACATTTTGAAACCCTCCCTGTGGACACACTTAGAACTGTCTCTCCATTTCTCTTGGCAACACTGCCAGATGTGGTAGCAAATTCCCAAGATTGAGGAATTATGTTGCCAGAGGAAGGATAACCAAATATCCCCGTCCCATGGAGATACCTGTAGGATCAGAACACTGTCAAGAGAAAGGAAAGCTGTACACCCAGCCCTCACACAGCAGTGCCTTACCCACCTGCCAAGGTTAGAACTAGTTATCAAAATTCTTCTGGTTATCTCACATAAATGCACTCCCACTTGCAGACCAGCATTGCAGTGCCTAATATTCACCCTGGATGGGTGAATAGGGAGAAACCTTTTCTGAATAAAAAGATGGAGGGGGGTGTCTTACACTCTCAGTTCTACTGGCAAGAGAAGTGGGGCAGAAAACATGTTTAAACCCCTCCTCTATTTTTCCCATGGATCAGAAGTAGCTATATATAGTAGAAGAAAAGCTGCTATTTTTGGTCCCAGTTCTCCCAATACTCAATTAAGACTCCTTCCCACCCCAACCCCAGAGGTGGTTGTTTAGCCATTTGTCCCATTTCTTCTTTCAATGGGAAAGAGAAATGGGGTGGAGGTGGTCCCCAGAAAATTGGTGCCTCCTCTCTCCCCCATTTCTCCTGTCAGGAACAAAAGGAGAGAGGAGAAAAGTAGAGGAACCAATCTCTTCCTCCTCCCCGCTCCCACTGCAAAAGATGGAGAGCAAAAGGAAACTTTCCTATTCCATGGAGCAATGATTCCAAGGGACAGAAAACTAATAGCAATGCACCCCTTTCTTCTTCCCTCTGTAACCCTGCAACTACCTAAGATGCAGGAAGGGGAGAGAAGCAGAGAAGGACCATCCGAATGATCTCAAGGTTGGGTGGTCAGTAAAACCATGGATCATCAACTTCCAATTACTGGAATGTGCTGGTGTTAAGAGGAGGTGACCCTGGGCTCCAAATGTCGTTTTTCCAGCAGACAGTCTATGGACATGCATAAGAACCACAAGTTTATGATTTCAAGATTGAATTTATTTACTTATTAGAGTAATACCTGGCACAATCCAAAACCTTCAGCCGACTTCACTATGGAAACATAAAGAATTAAACATGCATGTTAATAATTCTACAGCAATTAGTTATTATTAATAGACATTCTTGATATCTACTCAGTAGCTGGAAATATTGAATTTATCAGACCAAACCCACCTTCTTGGAATTGCCTATATTCTTAGATGCTGCAGAAATAATTCTTAAATTCCTGATTAGGACTTACATAAATTTCCACTAATCTTAGACATGAATTGAACTATAGATTACATACACAATAATATTTCGAGTACATTTCTACCCAATTCTACTGAGAAATGAGCCCAGGACTTCTGCCTCATGGGAGAGAACTGTGATCTCTAAAGAGCAGCAAATGATGGTTGAGTTGTCTCATTACTGGATTATTGTTGATAGCGATGTTAATATCTGCTCGATGACCAGCATTGGTGGAGTAACAAGTATCTCCAGGCATTTTGTGCAAAATTCACTTGTTAGAGAAAAAAAACCACACCATAATTAAACCATTCCGGGGGTTATAAATCCACAGACGCCCCTGCCTGTAATAAAAACATTTGGAAATCCCACGCAGTTCCAACTAGTCCAGCTACTTTTCATGCTACCTGTGCTAGACTAGTTTCCTAGATATGTCTGATGAATACAAGAATAGAATGAGAATGAGAAATAAAGGGAATGGAATAGAATAGGATCTCGGAGGTCGTCTAGTCCAGCCCTCTGCTCAAGCAGAACCTATACTATTTCAAACAAGTGATTGATGCAGCCTGCGAAATCCCATCTTGCTCTCCTTAAAAAAAAAAACAAAAAAAAACCATGTGCTTAATTTTGACAGCGGGCGGTAATCTCCGCCCGATGGCCACCCTTGGCGAGGAAAGCGTTTATGCAAAAATCACAAGCTAGAAAATAAATCCGCCATTAAACGATCCCGTTGGTCCTCCCGCCCCGGCCCCGCCCCCGCCCCCGCCCCCGGCCCCGCTTCGTTCCTTTCATGAACGTTCCTCCCGATCTCTTCATTTCGAACGTCAGGGGAGGGACCTCGTCTGTGACGTCACGCAGACGTCAAATACCGCCGCGCCTTCCTTTTGAAGCCACGCGGCGTTGGCGTAGCCTGGGCGACCGGGCGGAAGTGGCGTCACATGCAGCCGCTGCATTCAAACTCTCGGAAGCCGCGTTCGAGCGGGTGTCAGTTCGAAGCGGAGCGGTTCTGCCGTTGTTTCCTGCTCACCGCCCCGCTCCGCTTCGGGCCGTCCCGTCCCGTTCCCTTCCCTTCCGTGGAAGGGAGGGCGCGGTGTTGTCGGTGCCGCCGCCGCCGCCGCCTTGCCATCTTCCAGCGCCCTTCTCCGCCCGGCTGTGTCCACCTCGCGCTCCAGAGGCTTTGCTGAGGTGTGTTTGGGGAAGTGGGGGGAGCCCTTGACATGTCGGTCCTTTTGAGCCCTTGTGGGGGGGAAAAAGGGAGCTCTGCCTTGGAAGCGGGCCTCAGCAAGGTGGTTGCCCTTGACCGATGTCGATGGAGATCCTCAGTCCTCCAGGGTCAGGGCGGCCCCAAAGGCGCTTTTTTCAGGAGGCAACTGGACTTTTCTTTTTCTTTGAAGACGTTTCGCTTCTCACCCAAGAAGCTTCTTCAGTTCTGATAGATGGTGGGGAACGGATAGAACAGGAAATAGGACAGGAAGGGAAATGTTGTTGTTGTTAGTTGCGAAGTCGTGACCCACCCATCTAGACCCCATGGACCCCTTCCTCCAGGGCCTTCCTGTCCTCGACCATCTTCTGGAGTCCATTTAAGCTCACGCCGACTGCTTCAGTGACTCCAGCCAGCGACCTCATTCTCTGCCGTCCCCTTCTTCTTTTGCCCTCAATTGTCCGACAGGACATAGGACAGGACAAGACATAGGACAGGAAATCGGGAGGTCTTCTAGTCCTCTAGTCCAGCCACCTGCTCAAGCAGGAGAACCTATACTATTTCAGACAAGTGACTGTCTAGTCCAGGGGTCGCCAACCGTTTGGACCTCAGGGACCACCAAACTCATAATTTTAGATCCCAGGGACCACTAACCGGTTCTTGTGGGTGTGGCCTAATTTGTGGGTGTGGCTTGGTCATGACGGGCTGGGCATCGCTTATATGTAAATATTATACATATTTATATAAATATTGATTTTTTTAATAAAAAAGAGCAACTTTTACCCAAAATCAGGCAAAGCAGGCAGGCAGATTGAGTTGCTCACAGAACCACAGATTCATTCAGAGATCTACCTATCTGCCATCGGCTAGTTCAGTCTGTCATATAAAATTTGCTTGCAAGCAAACTCACAAATTAACTCACAGCACACCATGTATGTAAATATTGTATTTTTTTCATAAAAAAGAGAGTAATTTTTACCCAAAATCAGGCAAAGCAGGCAGATTGAGTTGCTCACAGAATCATTCAGTGATCTATCTATCTGACATCGGCTAGCTTGGTCTCTCAAATTTGCTTGCTGTGAGGGCGCTGAATTTGCTTGTAAGCAAACTTTCAGTCCTAAGGGAGGAGCCGAAGATCTAAAGACTAGCTAGAAAGCAAGAAATCCAACCATTTCCTGCTTCCTAGCTAATCTAAATCTCCCGGCACTGATGATGAACAGAAAACCAGCAGAACCAGCAGAACAGATGATGGTCAGAAAAAGGAAAAATAGCAATTTAGCAGGCAAGTTTACTGGGTAAGGAGTGAGTGGGCGGGGAGGGTTCCCGCCGGCTATGTGGGCTGAGCAGCCTTGTATTTCTGCACAGCTTGGATTAATTGCTTTGGGAGGGTGTTTGGGGGTGAGATTTCTCTGCAGCCCACCAAAATTTTCTCAAGGCCCACCAGTGGATGACCGCTGGTCTATTCCAAGGGTCTTCAAACTTGACTGCTTTAAGACTTGTGGACTTCAACTCCTAGAATTCTTCAGCTAACATGACTGGAGGAGGAATTCTGGGAGCTGAAGTCCACAAGTTTTAAAGCAGTCAAGTTTGAAGGCCCCTGCTCTAGTCTCTTCTGCGGAAGGGAATGGAGGGATTTATATTCCTTGCAGACAGCGGGTCATTTGCATTCTTTTTAGAGGGTTGTTGAGGCCACTTGGAGAGTTTACATCTTCCAAGAAGGCTCCACACCCATTTGCATTACTCAGATGACTCTGAAGACATAGACAAACCTCCAAGTGGCCTCAACAACTCTCTGAAATAGTGCAAACAACCAGCTGTCTGCAAGGAATATAAATCCTTCCTCTCCCCACCATCCAGTCAGAGCTGAAGAAGCTTCATGGATGATATGCAAAATGTCTTCCAAGGAAAAATAAGAAAGTCCAGCTGCCTCCTGAAAAAGCACCTTAGGGACTCTTGACCAATCTTGAAAGCAACGAACACTCAGCCCTCTTAGGGATGGAGGGGAGATTACTAGGAAATCCCTAGGCTGTGTCTCCATTGGGACATTATGGAACCAGCAAGGATAAAGCCATTTTGGACTCCCTTTACCCCCAAAAAAGGACTTGGATGTGCTCAATAGTTGGGTGTGACTTGAGGATTTCTTCATCTTATCACAGCAGTTATGCTTTTCTAAAATTGAGGTCTCAAGCTCAGGTCAAAACACCATAAAACAATTCAGCACACAAGGCAAAAAAATGGAATGTGGTGGACTCCTTGCAAGAGGTGAAAAGCCACTGTATATTCAGATGTGAATAGCTAGTCTGCATATCTCTAGTTCTAGAATTTTCAAGTTTTACTTTCGTAATGAGTAATAACATATTTTCTCAGATTCCAATGAGCAAACTTAATTTTGTTGCTATGAACATAATCTTTGGCCTTGCATTCCTTTGTAATCTACGTGATTCTCTTGCTTCTGTGTAATTAATTCTAAAATGGGCATTTATTTAGCATTTTATAACTATTTTATAACATTACCTAGCATTGTCTTTATATATAAAGATAACGTGCATGGAAAAATACAGGTCCATGTAATTTTTCCCTCTACAAAACAACCAACAATTGGAAAGACATCTTAATTGGGGGAATGGCGGTTTCTCCTCACCTCTTTGTTTTCAAATTCATCTGACTGCATTTCAGGTTTTATATTGTTTTTAAAAGTGATCCATCCAGTTGCCAGCATTCTTTATAATATCTCTGGCATAGATTACCTCATTTGGACAGGTTTAATATGGCTAATTGAAGACAATTAGTACCTACATTGTGTCTGTTTTCTTCAATTTCCTCATGATGTCTATTTTTAAGGTTTAATGTTCTATTTGGGAAATTTTTTTGCTATTTTACAAAAATGTTCAGAAAGTTTTGAAAGGAATTTTTATTTTTAATAATATTTATGATGGGACAAAATCCTACATGTTTTTATCTGTCTGTTGTAAAATGCTGTTTGTATACAATAAAATTATGAATAAATTGATTAGTTGTAATAATATATATAAGAGAATAATTCCCATGGGCTTGTACTATTTGTGGGTTTGGAATTTAGAGAGATTTTCCCCCAAAAAATCTTGCAGATGAAGTGGCTGCTTCTTGAATAGTGCCTGATGATTTTTTCGGAGAATCTCAAGTATGACATCAAAGAAGTGGGGATTCAAGTCTGGTGATTCCAAATCTGAATCAGAATTGCAGGTGTATAAGAAAGAAAATGCAGCTTTGAAAAAGTCTTTGGAAGAAATCATTAAGGAGAAAAGAAAAATGACACCCGAAGAAAGGAAGAGGCTTCTGGAGGTGATATAAATTAAATTAATCTTTGTTTTGCATCTAAATTAAAATCTGGATATTAATTTGGAGACAAACCATTTCATAAAGCAAGGGCTTCACTTTTCATCTAATTACAAAAGAAGCTGATTGAAAATGGGATGTTAACCCTTTTTGCAAGGGTGTGGAATGATGGCCCTTTTATGACTTGTGGACTTCAACCCCCAGAATTCCTGAGCCAGCCATGCTGCCCAACTCTGCCTAACTGCAATGTGATGTCTTACCAGGGGTGATAGATACCCCTGTTTTTTCTTTGTGCCCTGTTATGCAGCTTGTTAGCATTGCTTCTAGATTTCTGCAGCCACAACCACATCTGACAATGGGGTGGCAAGTTACTCTTCCCTAAGAAATGCTAAATGCTTGCTTTATTAATTCATGCATTAGTTCATTTTGTTCTAATGCATATGAAGCACTCAGGACAAGTGGGGTGACTCTTTTACTGTTGCTTTTATGATGTATGGTTTTATAATATACCCCAGTAAAATGATTTGTTTCTTCCTATTTCAGAGAAGAAATTGGTGGTTTTATGCATTTTTTTCCCAAAGGTTTAGTTACCTTCCTTCTATTTTTCTCACAGAATCTGTATATTTGAAAGCCTATATCAGGGGTCCTCAAACTTGGCAACTGTAAGACTTGTGGACTTCAACTCCCAGAATTCTGAGAATTGAAGTCCACAAATCTTAAAGTTGCCAAGTTTGGAGACCTCTGCCCTATGTGAACTATTGTAATTTAAATAGTTGAACTGTTTTGAACCATTCAAATTTAATTGTAAATAGGTGACAGTTGATAATGCATCATCTGAGCTGTCATGTCATATAAATAACTTATATGATATCATATAAGTTATTTCGATTGTGCAGCTTGTGTTGAGACTCCTTTTTTTGTTAAAGTGGTGGAGGCTCTTCCAGTTTTTGTTTCACTTTCATATTTATATTAAATTCTTGATTTCATCAGAACTGAACTTAGTTGCTGTCTATTTTGTCTTGTTTTAGTTCTTTGAGGAGCTTTTTTGTCTATGCTTTAGCATACTAGGTATATTTTGGTAAAATGTGAACATTTTAATAAGAGTATACCTACAATTAAATGGGCAATTTCTAGGCAGAATAGTACAATCATATTCCAAATCTTGTGCCATAAGCTTATTATTATCATCGTAATTCTCCAACGGATTAATAATTGCCAGCATGATTAGCCACTTCTACTCCAGCAGGAATTTATAGTTTGGAAACTTACCTTTTTTTCTTGTTAAATGCTTGCTTGTGCTTCATATAGAAAATACTTGCCCTTGAAACAGAAACAGAAGAATATAAAAATAAACTTGGACAGAAAGATCAAGAAATCCAGGTCCTGAAAGATGAGTTAAAGAGTAGAAGCAAAAATACTGATGTTGATTCTTTGCGAGGTCAGCTAGAAGAGAAAACAAAAGAAGTGGTTAAGCGGGAACAGCTGCTAAATTCACTCTCAGAAGAGGTAGAATGGCAGAAAAATCACATATCGGCAGTTTCTGCAAGATGTACAGATCTTGAAAGCAGAGCCAGTAACGTCCAGATCGCCCAGGTGAGTTTATAAAAATGTGTGCACTGTCACGTAACCCTTTTCCTCATACTGCTGTTTAGAAGTTATTTGGGACTGCCTTCCTTTTGAACTCTTTAATTTTGGTTGGGGTAGCATTTGTCCAGAAGAGGGATGTGTAATCTGGGGCTCTGTCTGAACTCACAGCTCCTGCTGAATGAGGGATGCTTTGCACAGCTTCATTTGGTGTATGCCCTTTTCTAGATTGGATTGACCTTCACTTCGTAGCTTGATTACTGCAGCATACTCTACACTGGGCTGCCTTTGAATACTATCTGGAAATTTCAGCTGGTCCAGAAGGCAGTGGCACAGGCAGTGATGGGTATGCCTATGTGATTTATGAGCCAATTCATGAGCAATTTACTTCCAGATGTAATTCAACATACTGCTTTTGTCCTATAAAGCCCCCTGTTGCCTAGAGCCTGATTTCTTGAAGCTGCCAATCTCCCATATGGCTTGATCTGACAGGGTTGATGTACTGTAGGTCAGGGGTCCCCAATTTTTAGACCGTGACCAGTTTGAAACTGGGCTGCAGAAGAGATGGGCAAGCAGACACATGAAGCGCCACTTATGTGAGCAGAGGGCTCTTGCACTCATGCAGTGTTCCACTTGTGTGGGCAAAGGGCGCTTGCACTCACGCACAAAGTTCTATTCATGCAAATGGAGCTTCACATGTGAACACCAGCACCCTCCAATTGCATGCAAAGCTCCACACGTATCAGCCAGCCCCCGCTATCATAACACTGCTTAATATACAGAAGAAGATACAGAATACAAAGAAATGTGCTTCATCCTATCCTCTGGAATGAGGTTCCCCCTGAGATTGGGTGGCTCTTGGCCTAATGATGTTCCAAAGAGTTTTAAAAGACTTATTCCGTGGTTTGTAGCATGTATACTTTATGCTATTGGCCAAATTCACCATCTTATCAATTTAATTTGGATTTAATAATGCTGTCTGCTTTTTATGTTGGGAGCCACTCGGAGTCAACTTGCTGGGAAATCTCTGAGCTAAATTAAATAAATACGAAAAATTGGGTCATTGCAAAGTAGTAGTAAGGAAATGGAACAAGATGGCTTAGTTATTTCCATCCTTGCAAGCTCCAAGTGACAACCATCATTTTCTAATTTCATCACCCACAACAATAATAAGAAAGCCATCACCACAGCTGAAGATAAGGTATGCTATCAGCTTCATGATGCAGTGATTTTGGCTATCGCAGTACCAATCTCTGGAAATGGTTTGGTCCAAATTTCTAAGTGCTCTCCTGTATATGTCCAGGTAATTCTTTATTATTAGTATTAGATGTAAGCCCGAGTGCATTAAAGCCCAAATTTGACATTGTATTCTGAGAGGTTGATGCAATCTTTGAAAGCCCTTTGGTTGTCTTAACTTCACCAAGATACCTTTCCTCCCTCATGGCTAACTGAAATAAATCCAAGATTTCCACACAGTAACTGATCTTGATTGGCTACCAAATATATATATATAATATATCTCTTATATATATATAAAAGGTGATTCTGAACTTGGACTTAAAAAGGATCTAAACTTTGTTGCAAAACTCTGCAACTTAAGCATGTCACAGGTGCCATGTTGTGTGCTGAACATAGGGAAGAGCTTTTACATTAGCTAGACTTGGAGTCTTACTTTCATCTAAGCTCATTTTGAAGAGCGATACAATGGCACACCTGTGCAAGACTTTATGCCCCAGGGCTCTTAGAGGAAATGGAATCAACTGCATATATCATTTGTTGCCCCTTTTATTTAAACTGGAATAATATTTTATTCACATCTCCCTTAACAATCAAACATAGCAAAAACAGGTGTTGTCCTTATTGTTTTCCTTCTAGCAGATATTTCAAAAATGATTTTTAGGAGAGCAGCTAAATTAATAAAATAGTAATCTAATGGTCCTTCAAAATAAATTTTAAATTTGATATTTTATAAGTCTAAAATTTTAGCTAACAGTCAGGTACAGCTAATAAATTCATATTCATTTATTTCTGTCTGTCTCTACCACTGTTTGAATTAGCCTAAGATATTACTCCTTATGTATTTTGTTGGTCTTGTTTTTAGTACAGTCTATATATTTTGATGCCCTATTTTATTTTAATAATGCTCCATTTTTAAATTGAAATATTGTTAAAATTGTACGATTTTGAGTAAGTGCTTGTAACAATGAAGTTAACAAATTAATTATTATTTTTAGCATCCTTAATTTAAATTTACTAGACAGATACAGTGGTCCACACAGAATATTTTAATTTTGGATTATTCTGCCGAAAAATGGATATCATTTTTATTTCTATGTACACTTGTACTAGATGCTGAAAAGTGCTTTTGTGGACATTGCTTTGTTAAAACCCAAGTTGAACAGATTATAATCATTATACATTTGATTCCACTAACCTGATTAGCTAAGAGATATTGTTGAAAAGGATTACAGAAGTACCACTTATTGAAAGTAGATGGCAGAAGAGCATCAATCCTATAGAGTTTGAAAATTAAAATACCAAATACCACAGTGATAAGTCAGGTGCTCATCCAAATCTGGAAGGATGTTTATAGATATTGGGTAATTGAAACATGTCAGCCATTATGCAAAACAATAAGCCCAATTAAATTCAAATATATACATTCTGGCGATATAGGTTAAGGACATATTACTTACTCTCTTATCCTGAAACTATAATATACAAAGTTTTGAAATAAAAGATTCTAGTCTAGGTAATCTGATATTATCCAGCTACTTTTAGAATTTCTGTCATCTTTTGCCAAAAACATGAAACTTTCCTATTTGGAGGTAGCTCAGTAGATTCTGTTCTGGAATTTATTAAAGTCTCTTTTGAGTCAATTCAAGTCATGATGATTACATAGAAAAGACAATGTTGGTGTTTGTACAGAAACAGTTTGCCATTGCCTTCTGCTTCCTTCCCTTCCTTCCTCCCTCCCTGTTAAGATATGAGCTATAGGATGGTATGGTAGTCTTTCATCTAAATACAACTAGGTTCAATCTGGCTTAGTATTTTTAAAATTTGCCACACCCTTTTATTCTACAGAAGGAAATATTTAGTAGAAATATATGTAGAATCTTGAGTGTTTCAATAGTTTGAAAAATGACACAAACCCAATGCTTTCAAGGCATAATGTAGCAGTACCTGCTCCTATCTTCAACACAGAGACGTCTGCTTTCAGTTAATGGAATTGAACTGTTTCACTATTCTTTTTTTTAACAGGAAAAGGCTGTGCACTGTGCTGGAATGCCAGTCAACATACATGAAGTTGAAATTCAACTCAAAGATGTAAGGCATTTTATCAAATATGTTATTTGTTTTATTTAAGGCATAAAATAACATTACATAAATACAGATAATGTAGAATTATTGCATATTAGATTGTTTGGAGCTATTTGTTGCTGGTTTCCCAACAAAGAGTATATGGGAATATAGCTGTAATAGGGAGACTAGGATAAAATACAAAATTTTATATTTTTTTTAGTAAGCAATCAGATCGGTAGCTTCCCACAATCATGTGATAATGGGAGTATTGGAATAGGCAGAATTTGAGGAATAATTGGAAGTATCAATCACTGTATTTATAACACCACCCTTATAAAACTTTGAATAATTGCCAAATGAGTGGTTGTTAACTAAGGACTACTTGGATATGGTTATATTGCTCTGTAAAATAGTGTTTTGCACCAGTTCAAATATTATGCTGAGACAGATTTCAATGAGCTCGGTTTCTTCATTCAGAGAAGAGGCAGAAATTTGAATTTAGTTCCATGGACTCCATGAAAGTGAACTAATTATAAAATATTATGTAACAAAAGCTGATAACTTGCTGGTTTATGCCATAATTTTATAAGCTCAACATTATACTATATATGAATCACTATCAGTAAAATTTAAAATGCCTTAGTCTGAAAAGGTGCAATCAGACTCCTTATTTTTTTGCCACTGTAGGATGTGGATCTCCTCCAATCTCCTGAGTAAATTACATTTTTATCTTCAATGTTTTGGAATGTATCCATTCTAAGAGCAGCACATTATCTCACAGCAATAAATCAATCAAATTATAATTTAGCCATGCAACTATTTGTGTATTTGCCTGTAGGCAGAACCCCGTGATGCTTCCCCCATTTTATAGTTCAGTCTGGTCAAGAGTTACATGTGTGCACCTGACCTGCACCTGAAGCTTTATAATATTTCTCTACTTTTCTGAATGAAACAAACAAGTTGGAGGCAACCAACATTTCATTCCCCATTCTTCGCTGGGAAAGAGGGCCAAATCATTTTGAAAGAAAATGTGGGCCTTCAGTTTATGCCTTGGCCACTTTTGCTATGAAATGGCACATCCAGTTCCAGTAACAGTTAAGAATGGATGATGAAGCAAAAATTCAGTATAGTTTAATCTGCTTACTTCAAATAAGGCCAGTGACTGAAAGCCTATAACATTGTTAGATTACATCTCCTAAATGTTGCTATCTCATCTATATCTCTGGGTTTTTTTTATTTAAGAAAAATATAAAGAGGATTGTGCCTTAAATTCCATTAATAGTAACTTTTATGTCTCATGAAAACTATTCTTAAACTCAAAAACTACTTTAATACAATTGTATTGTATTAAAGGAAAGCTGTGTAAAGGAAAGCTTTTGTTGAGTTATTGAAAGCCTTCCGTATGGATTCTATAGTCTAAAAGTCTAAAAATTGAATAAATATTAAATTGTTTGACTTGCATGTTATTATAAGCTTTTTATCTATAAAGGAATAAGGAATTTCTTATCAGAGTCTTTTAATCTCCTATATATTAATGTAGGAGTTTTACTCTACCTTAAATGCATTGCTTTACTTCTGTGGAAATTTTATTTCAACAATGAGCATACATTTTTTCTAAAACCAACCAACCACTTATGGATACTATGGTATTATTTTTATGCATTTATATAGCATCTTGTTGAATGCCATCTTTCACGGATAACAATAAAAATCAAAAGAGTACATTAATAAAACATTAATGTAGTTAACATTAATAAAAATAAATAAGATATTCTTCTTGTATATCAGGGGTGTCAAGCTCAAGGCCTGTGACCAGATTTGGCCCAAGGGGTGGTTAGATCTGGCCCACAGGGCTGCCCTGGAAACAGCAAAGGAGCCGGCCCCCCAGCACCTCTGCCAGCAAAAATGGTTGGGAGGGCCTCATGCCCCATTTTCCCTGGCAGAGAGTTGCAGGAGGCCATCCTAGCCAAAAACAAAGCTCACAAGGGCCATATCAGGGCTCCAACAAATCCACCTTCATTCAAATCAAAAGTCTCTAGCTGCATTTCAGAGAAAAGTAAATTGATTTATTAGGAGTGGCCATGTTTGCGTAAGCTGGATGCAGCCGATACTAAATTACATCATACATTTCCCTCTTGATCCTGGTCTTCCCCTCACCCCCTGGATCCAATGGGACACATCCATCTCCAAGAATCACCCATCATGCTCTCCAAAACTTTCTTATGCTCTGACAACTTTGGGCTACTGGGGGCGATTATCTAAGCATTTAAGGAATGCCTTGTTTCCCCCCCACTCCCTTCTTCCGGCAGATAAAGATACCAAAGGAGTATCTTTTTAATTGACAGACCATATGCAGGGGGACAGGGGCTGAGCTTTGTTTTCATTGGCAGAGGATTGCAGGAAGTCATCCCAGCTGAAAACGGAGCATTTTTGCTGGCAGAGCTCTCGGGTCGCCACAGGCACCCCCGACACAAGTAATGTCAAGCTGGCCATACCCCCCGCCCCCAGTTTCCCCAACATAAAATACCACCCTGATGCAGCCCTCAATGAAATCGAGTCTGACACCCCTGTTGTATATGGATGTGCTGTATACTTATATGTATATATCAATTATAATGAAATATTTTTCTGAGATTTTTGTAATCCAAATCATTTATATAGTATTAATTCATTGAAAAATTACAAAAAAAATAAGTACAACTTAAAAGAGCTTTCAGAAACCTTTCAGTAGGAAATTATTCAAAATAGACATACTTTATAAGAGATGGCATGCATGCATTTATCCTGTTCCTCCAAGTTTGTTGATCTTAAAGAAAAATACATTCTAGTCTTCATTTACAGTTCCTTATTCGTATTTGCTTTTTTCCTACATGCTACAACATCCATGTAACAACTGGTGACAACAGCTTTTTATACATCATGTATATTTTTTTCGCACTCAGTAAAGAGGGCTGACCAGAGATCTCTATCTCTGTTCTGAAATTTACTAGTTTTAAACTTTTACTTTTCATATTGTAAAGTTCAGAATAATCTGAACTTTTTATTTCTATTATCTCTTTTTATTTCTATTCTTTTCCTAGCTTTTCCCAACTGTGTTTTTAGCAGCCTTCCTTCTTTCCCAATTTATACTTTATTTCACTAACAACTCTCATACATGTGAATAACTGTCCTGTCATAGGTACCTAGTCCATCTAAAAGATGTTAAAATAGTTGAATAAGAAAATGTTTGGCATGTGATAGAGCACAGTTTGATTCTCAATGTGGCTGCACCTAAGAAAGCACAACTTGGAGCCTGAGATAAATGCGTTTGTTCTAGTTCTTCAAGTTCATTACCACTCCCACTTTTACATGACCCATAGTTTGAACAAGCCAAGGAACAGTATGTAACAAATTTATTGGGAAATCATCATATGGCTGCCTGAAACCTTGTTGATTTAATCTAGAATTCATTTTTGAGTAGATGCATAGGATTGCATTGTTGCAATCCTATGGGTTCTATTAAAAATCAAGGTAAATAACATCCAAATCTACATGTATTGTCTAATCTGTTTCTTTTCAAGTTATGTTTGAAATCAGTTTTCAGACACTGTTTTGGCTTTCACTGTATATTGAACCACATCATATATATAATCATTTCCAACAGCAGTGTGTATGTGCTGAGAGTGGAGAAAAAGTACAGAGATAATTTTCCACTGGTTTAGTGTTAGCTTCTGATGCACAGGTAGTCCTCAACTTACAACAGTTCATTTAGTGACTATACAAATTGACAATGGCACTGAAAAAAGGGACTTAACCATTTTTTTTTCACACCGATGACTGTTGCAGCATTCCCATGGTTACATGTTCAAAATTCGGATGTTTGCTCACTGGTTCATACTTGTGGCTGTTGCAGTGTCCCGAAATCATGTGATTATCTTTTGCAACCTTCTGATAAGCAAAGTCAATGGCCAGATTCACTCTACAACCGTGTTACTAACTTAACATATGCAATGATGCACTGAACAACTGTGGCAAGAAAAATCATAAAATGAGGCAAAACTCATTTAACAAACATCTCATTCAGCAATGAAAATTTCGGGCTCCATTGTGATTGTAAGTTGAGGGCGACCTGCATTCTCCTGAAATGTCATGTTAATAGGAGTCATGTAAAAGAGACCTTGCAAATAAGATGCATTCGATTTTCAGAAAAGGGAGATAAAAAATAGAAGTCTCACTCACTTTCAAATCTCTTTACAGGCTTTAGAGAAAAACCAGCAGTGGATAATATATGACCAGCAACGGGAAGCTTATGTTCAGAATCTCTTAGCAAGGATTTTTGATCTGGAACAGCAGCTAAAAAATGTGATCCAAGAGCAAGCAAAAGAAGCTAGGGCAGAAGGTATAGACTGATTAATCTCCAAACTGCATACCATGAAAAGAAATAGAAGAGCTTATATTGGTCAGATTTCATTGTATTGTTCAAAACATTGCAGCTGTAAGAAGAGTTCTTTTAAAATCTGTTTTTGTGTCATTGTACTTTTTTAGGAGGGAAGGTGGGAGAGAAAATACATTCTGGTCATTGTTTAGATCCCAGACTCCACATTTTGTCGATAATAAAACAGGATTTGTTGATCTGGTCTGGCATATAAAACTCACTTTTTAGACATTGATTGAAAAACGCATTGATGATAACGCATATGATCCAACTGAATTTACAACATTTCTGAGAACAATTTCCCATAGTACAGAGATACAGGCAAGACCTCTTGATAACAAGTTTCACACTTTGTTTGGTTTTGGAAATTCTTCTGCCATTAGGTATTTCTTTTGTTCCTGAATAGTTATTATATTTCTTATCTATACTATGTTTAATTAAGCTTTTGTATGCCATGAGACATATTGGCATTGCTGACATTAAGCACCTTGTTCTTCAATATCTATGGAGATTCTCAGTCATTCAGGTCATGGTTGTCCCAAAAGTGCTTTTCCAAGAGGCAACTGGACTTCCTGGTTTTTCTTTGAAGACGTTTTACTTCTCATTCTTCAGCTCTGATTTCCCTGCCATCTAGTCATAGCTGAAGATTCTTCTCAGATGAGAAGAAAGAACCCTAACCCTAACCTTTGGGATGCTGTTCCTTAAAATTGTCCAGAAACATTAAAGTTGATAAATTAAACTTAAGTCCAGAACCATAAGGATCAAAATTCTAGAGCAGTATTTTCCAGTAATGTTTTTTTTTCCTATTCCTGTTGAGAATAGTTGCTCTGGAATCATGCTCCTTCTGCTCCAAGATTTCTCCTGCATCCCATTGTAATCACAGACTAGAGAAGAACAGTAGTAATTTTCTCCTCCCCACCTTGCTATTCCACAACTGATTGTTTTCCCCCAAGTTCTGCCACAAGTTTTTAAAGACATTTTATTGTATAGAGGAGAGGAAGGTTTTAGAATATCTCTCAATGCCTGCATCCCTAAATTCTGTCTTTATCTTGAATGATGATAGAAATATGGATGGGGATTAGAGTTTGTAGCCTTGTACTTTCATTACAATTTCCAAGATTCATTTTACAAAACTCACATCATCATTATAATGTGAAATTAGTGAAGGAAGGACTAGCATATTAGTAGTTCACTAGAACTAGAAAAATTGTTATAGCAATACATTCAGAGATGGAATGGCAGCATGGAGGAACCTGTCAACATTGACATACTCAGAAGACATTTCAAAAATTTGTAGACTAATCTATTTGTGCATGTTGGTTTTTAAGGTCATTAAATGAACCTTATTAGGGATTTGAAGAGAGATACATCGAGCCAGTGTAGTACCCTTGGAATATGCTGTAGAATTCCAGGAATACAAAATGCCATATGGAAAGCTATAAGAAATGTCTACATCAGAATACAATTAAATCAAGTTTTATCAAAACCAACCTTTATCTCCTTTGAATTGCTACCAACAACTAAAGTTACAAATTAACTGTAAAAAAACCAAAGTACAAAATCCACACAGAGCTTCAAAGTTTAATCTGAACAGAGCGAACAATGTTGCTTCCTGCAAAGGTTTCTGTTCCTTTGCTCCTCTTTTATGTCTTATGGGAGGCTCAATCACCTCAAAGCCTCACTCCCGAGTCACCCCTTTTGTCTTAACTGTTCTTGCCTTCTGGCAGCTCTGTGCACGCATGCACTGGGAACAGGCTTCTCCTGTTCCTTTGCCTCACTGATGTCAGATTCTGGAGGCTCCAGAATCAGCACATACCTCCCAGACGGCCCTGGCCCCATCTCTGTATCAACCCAGGGCCACCGTCCGAGTCCTTCCCAGACTCCTGGACTGGCCCATGTTCTTCCCCACTGTCTGATTCTGCTGCTGTCTCCGCAATCTGCTGGCAGATCACAACAACTATAATACCATAATTCAGTTCTTACATCTAAAGTACAATTTGCTGTTTGGCTTCATATTTTCACCTATTTGCATATTCATTTTTTTCATGTCTTTTTTGTTCTGTTCCGTATCCCTTTTCCCTCTGGCGGAATCCCTAAAAGGAGACAAGCAGAGATATTATGAACAGATGTTGGCTACAGCAGAAAGGAATCTAGAAGCAGAAAAGCAAATAGTCTCCCAGCTCCAGGCTGACGTTAATGAACTGCAAAGGAAGTATGATGACATTAAGCAAGAGGCAGTAAATGCAGACGGTCTGATGAAGCTGCAGAAGCAAGCTGATATTAAGGCTCTTCAGGATGAAAACCACCTCAAAGGGCAGCTCTTGCAGAGAGTCACACATGAACACGAAGTGACCAGGAAAAAGCTGGATGAAGAAAGGAAGCGTGCACATACCCTCTCAATTCAGGTCTTTGTACTGTTGACTAGATGCCTTGTTATCACAGGCGTCCCAAACTCATCCCGCAGGTTGGGAATTCAGAGTATTGCAGGCTCCTTCCATTTGAGTGGTGGAAGGCTGGGCTGGGATTAGTTGCGTCTGTCTAAAGATACTTTCAAAATGAAATCCCTTTAAATGGTTCTGTCAGGGCTCCAACAAATCCACCCTCATTCAAATCAAAAGTCTCTAGCCGCATCTCAAAAAAGTAAATTGGTTTATTAGAAATTGCCATGTTAGTGCGTGGCTGTGTGCAGCCGATACTAAATCACATCATACATTTTTCCCTTGACCCTGGTCTTTCCCTTATCCTGTGGATGTGACTTCTTCAATGGAACACATCCGTCTCCAAGAGTCCATCCATCATGCTCTCCAATAACCTTCTTATTCTCCGACAACTTTGGGCTGCTGAGGTGATTATCTAGGCATTTTAAGAATGCCTTGTTTTCCCCCATTCCCTTTTTCTGGCAGCTAAAAAGACCAAAGGAGTATCTTTTCAGCTGACAGGTTCTGCTAATGTGCTTAACAGCCAGTAACCATTTGGGTGCATAACTTAACCCTGATTTTGGCAGTGAGTGAAATAAATCAGCTGGAAGGGAATTCTACAGGTAGTTCTTGACTTAGAACAGTTCATTTAGTGTCTGTTCAAACTTACAACAGCGCTGAAAAATGTGACTTATGACTGTTTTTCACAATTACGACCTTTGCAGCATCCTTTCACATGCTCAAAATCCAGATGCCTGGCAACCGGTTCACATTTATGGTCGTTGCTGTGTCCCAAGGTCATGTGATCTCCTTTTGCAACCTGACAAGCAGGGTCAAAGGGCAACTCAGATTCATTTTAACAACCGGGTTACTAACTTATCAACTGCAGTGATTCACTTAACAATGGAGGCAAGAAAGATTGTTTAAATGGGGCAAAACTCAATGGATGTCTCACTTAACAGCAGAAATTTTGGGCTCGGTTGTAGTCGTAAGTCGAGGACTGCCTGTATTTGTAGCATGCAGATCTTCATCCCCCTGCTCTAAATACCGTATATTCACCTAACATTGCTTTAAATATCACCAAAAGTGATGATGGCAAGGATATGCTTGCATCCTGTCTAGGCTTATATGGACCAAAGAAATTGGGAGGCATAAGGATTAAGAAAAGGAGGCATTGCTTCTCTTCATGCTGTCACTCTTTTCATTACAGCAGTAGTGAAGTGTAGCAAAATAAGCCCACGAAAATGTCTTGTATCTATTATTTGGAAGCTTTTTATGTATTGATGGTCACTTAATCTCCTATTTTACAGGTTGAAGTGCTCCACAAGTCTTTGATAAAACAGCAAGAAGAACAGACAAGAATAGCAGCTTTGGAACAGCAGGTACGCAATTATCATTCTCTCACATGGAGCATAGATCTCTGTGACTAATATCCAGGACTGTAATATTCATTTTAATGTCAAAAATGTGTTCTAATATAGAAACAGTATACAGTTCTATGGGACAGAAATTGTAATGTTAATGTAATTTATCATTGTGACTATGTTTAAGTTTTGAACAGAATATGAATTCAAAGTTCATTCAGGATTAATTGTATCCATCCTCTTTGTAGTCTTTACTTCTTTTATCAAGCTATTCTTCCTTTTTTATTTATAAAAAGGTAACATTTATTTTGTGAATAGGCAGATATTTAAATGGAAAATGTAATTATCAGATATGAGAAAAACAGGAGATCATTTCATTTTTCATCCAGTTCTTTTCTTCTAGATCCAGTCATGCACATCAGACTTTGAGAATGAAAAACTAGATCGCCAGAATTTGCAAATCCAGTTGAATAAAGTCCTTAGGGAACTGCGGAAGGCAAGAGATCAAATTACTCGTCTTGAGCCCTCAGTAAGTATTGGTGGATTAATTAAAGACTGAATCTTTACTAGAGCTATGCAGAGATCCAGCATGAAAGGCAAAATAAGACTTATTCTGTGGAAAATGAGCGCCCAATAAATTGGATAGACGAATGGAGAAAGAAGGAGAGGAGGAAAGGAAAGGGAAGGAAGGAGAAGGAAAGGAAAGATTTGCAGCAGTTATACATATACTTTTAGCCATCCGTCAAGAACACCATAACGCAATTGAGTCTTTTTTTGAGATATGATAGCTGTTCAATTCTGAAATGTGACTCTGAATCACAATTTGCTCTTCAAATCCAGACCTACACAGCCTTAAAATCCTTTCCATTTTCCTTTCCATTTTCCACATATACCATGTATACTGAACTGCAATTGTTGATGAGTTAGTATTTTATTTTCCAGGTGTATTGTTTTTATAACAATTTCACACACTGTTGCAACTTCTGACTATTCAATGCTGTACCGACTCCTCTGAGAACCTTTGCCTTTGGTTTTAAACAGGACCTGGTGAGGAATTTAATAACATGGTAGATAATATTAAAACAGTCAGATAGACTTCTGATATAAAACTTTAATGTATTTTTTCTTTACACATCACTAGATTCTGTTACATTCCAGTCACATATCCTTTTTAAATTCAATTATATTTAGATATTTGACACTTAAAAGAAATGCCATTAGCATGCATTATCAATTATATATTGTCATTTTTAAATGCCACAGTTTTTTTTCCAGAAGCTTCCAGAACGTGGTGGATGTTTAGAAGTATTAGACAACTTCCAGGCTGCTTTTGAAGACAAGTTGGTGATACAAGACAAATGTTCTTCACCAAAACGTATAAGCCTTCTGGATGAAAGTTTCCTGGAGTGTCCGAAATGTAAAACCCAATATCCTACAAGCCAACATAGGGAATTATTAGCTCACATTGATTTCTGTACTGTTTAAGTCCTAGAGTAAACCTATAGCTCTGTCTCAATACACCCATGCAATTTAACAGAAAATTTTAAAACAACTCATGAAGATGCTAAAGGACTACAGTTCATATTTCAACCAAAACATTTGTGCTGTAATTTAATGATCATGAAGAACCAGGCAGGAAACAACTTTGTACATGGTATCTTCAATTCTGAACTACTGATTGTATTTGCACTCTTGGGCAAGAAAGTTATCTTATTTTCTGTAGGCTAATGCATCATGCAAATGTTCAATTACTGCTGTTTTTACTTTACTGGATTAACACATGATTCTTTGCCTTGCCTCCAGAAATGCATTTTGACATTTCAGTTTACCGAGGCTCTCTAACATTTGCAAAAGAGGAAAATGATTTTACCATCCGATGAGCCGTGAACATGTAGGCCACATAAAGGAATGCATGGAGGCAGTTGGGTGTAATGGGAAAACAAATATCACATACCCCAATTTCTAATTTCCATTGAACTCTTCTTTGCAGAAAGAAAGAACATTGGGGTGTGTTTTGACTATTGCATCCATTTTGTTAAAGATATGCTCTCATTTGCACTTGTTATCCCTGAGCTGAAAGCTTGGGGATATAACTTATCAGGGAACCTGTATAAGGAAATGCTTTTAATAAAAAGGAATTCGGCTATGCCACCAATCCTGTACATATGTCTTTTTTAAAAGATCAGGAATGGCTGTACATGCAGCTTCTTATTCCCTCTCGAATTTGCTATACCTCTTGTGCTGTTCTTTTGTTTGTAACTACTACTGTGCTATTTCTTCAATGTGATTTGAGCTTCTAGTCATGCCTCCCAGAATTTGATTGGATTGTATCTCCTTTAGGTAGACACTGTCTTTTGATGGTTTATAAAGCTACCACTAAATTAGAAAAGAACAATGTTTTGTAACCATTACACAGATATTTCCCATCAATCTGAAAGCAACTCCATCATAGGCTCCCAAGTACAGGTAGTGCTTGACCTACAACTGTAATGAGAGCCTGTCCATCAAGATTGTATGTCATGATGGTCATAAAATCGATTTTAGTGACCTTTTTTGTAGTGGTTGTGCCACTATGTTAAAGGAATGCTGTGGTCGTTAAGGGAACCAATGGTTCCCTATGAATACAGTTTCCCCAAAAACCAGCCGTAAATGTTGGTTTTCTGCAAAAGTGTTGTAAAAATCCAGCTCTGTGGCCATGGGGAGCTGCAAGTGGCCAGTTGCTGAACTCCCAAAGTTTGATCATGTGGCTGCAGAGGGTCTTCTGAGCATCGGACTTCAAATCCAGACCATAAGTAGACCCAGGTAGGTCCATAACTGAAAGGTTGCAAGTTGAGGATGACCTACAATTATGCATGTTTTATGGAAAGCTGCTGAATGTCTGGCAGATACGGATAAAATGGAAAGGGGAAAATGGCCCTGGGGCTTAGTCCTCCCTGTGTCACAGAAGAACTATGAATGACAGAGTTATGATCACACCTGAAACTCTACGCTGTTTCGTATTAATCATCTGCTATGGAGAATATGTTTTTCTATAAATCCCACCACATTATTCCTGCTTGGGGAATAAGAGGGGAAAAGATTTCCAGGCCCAAGAACTGAAATTAATGTATCATAAAGGTAGATATGTGCCATACAATAAAAAAATAAATAACCATTTATTTTTTATTTTTTTCTAAAATACTTTCTTATACCCACAATTTCTGAAATGTTACTGTTGCCATTTGGGAATGGGGTACAGGATCCCTTTGAGTCAGACTTGATTCCTGGCAATTGCCAGGTCAAATCCCAGGAGTTTTCCTGGCAATGTTTTTGGGAAGCGGTTTGACCCTGCTTTCTAGGCCTGATCCAAAAAGCACCCAACTTTGTGCCCAAGGTAGGACTAGAATTTACATTCTCTAGCTTTCTAGCCTTTAAGCAATACACCAAACTGACTCTCAAAATTCCCGATTGTGGGATAGAATGTGTGATATGCATTACACAGAATGCTACTTCAATAAATATATAGTGATGCTTTCTAATAAAGACTGATTTAACAATATGGTCTAAGTTGTTATCTGGTAACATATTATGGGTTTGTTTTTTTAAATGAATCAGGAAGGCCACATGGCTGATTTATTCATAAACCACTTAAGGAGACAATCATAATGGGAACCAATAATTGTTCTTAAATTTATTTTCCCTTGTAAAAGGGACACCGTTTGGAACGGAGTTAGATTCGGAAAAATAATATAGGAATTTCTACTTGGGAGTACAACTACTTGGGAATCAGAAATTGTTTTGGAACTAGCAGTCTGCCATCTCCTTCAGCATCATAAGCTATAAGTCCCAGGTTTTCCAGTCGATGGCAACTCGTGTGAAGGATAATAAGCCCCAAAACTGTCATGGTTATTGTGATCAAAACATTTTTTCCAGAGAAACTGCCAACCGTTCATAATGTAAGTCAAGAAAGTATTAAGTCAAGTGATTTGCCTAAATTAGGTATGTGTTGTTTTCTAAATACTGAGGAAATATTTGGGGGGTTTAACAGGAGACCTGGCAGATAGGGATGAATGGAAGTTCTTTCATTGGTTGATAAATTAATAACTTAAAAGAGGAAACACTAGTTGGAGAAAAGTGGAAACCGGGATTTAGGACAGCCAGGTAGGAGAATATATCTTACATCAGAGAAGACCAAACTGCAATTATTCCTGCTTCCTAATTCATAAGTTGCCAAGGTCCTACATAATGTATTTTGGATGAATAATGCTAGAGTTGGTTCAGTGATGTTTGTGATAACGGAACACCATATAAGTAAACTTAATTTCTCTCACAAAAATCCATTATTTTACAACTTCTCAAAGCTTTCTGTCCCTATGCTGGTCTTGCTAGGAAACAAGAAGGATTCCTATCACTGTAAGATATTACCACCATCTTGTTTTCATAAAACATAGAATAATAGGGTTGAAAGGGATCTTGAAGGTCTTCTAGTTCACCCCTTGCTTGAGCAGAAGACTTCTGAAGGCAAGCTGTTCCATTAGTTGATTGTTCTTACCATTAGGAGATTTCTCCTAAGTTGCTTCTCTCCTTGGTTAGTTTCCATCCATTGTTTCTTATCTTGCCTTTTGGTGCTTTGGATAATGAATTGAATTTGACCCCCTCACCTTTGTTTGAGCTGCTCAAATATTGGAACTTTGCTATCACGTCTCCTTTAGTCCTTCTTTCTATTAGACTAAGATATACCCAATTCCTGTAACTATTTGTCGTATGTTTCAGCCTCCAGCCCTCAAATCATTCTTGTTGCTCTTCTCTATTCTTTCCAGAGTCTCAATCTCTTTTTTATATTGTGACCAGAACTAGAGGGGGTATTCCAAGTGTGATCTGACTAAGGCTTTATAAAGTGGTACTAGAACTTCATCTTGTTTCTTGTTTCTATCCCTGTATTAATGCAACTTAGGATTGCATTGGCTTTTTTGCTTGCTGCTGCACACTGTGGGCTCATATTTAAGGCTAGGTCACACTGGCCGACGGATGCAAAACGTATGCAAAAAGGACACAGCGGACGAGCAAAATTTCAGGGGTGGCTCCATCCGTTGTCATCCGCTCCAAAAAGTGGCAAAAATTTGCATAAACAGAACGGAAAAGAACGGACGTGGGTAGTATGTAGCAGGGATGTTAAAGGGATGTTCATAGGAAGCCTAGAGGATGTATATAGGATGCAAACCGTTCACTGCTCATCCTTTCTATTTCCGTGCTACTAACGCTGTGTAGACGTTCCGTGTACCTTTTGTTTCCTCCCTCTTTCCGTTTTCAGCTGCAGCGGATGTGAGTTGCGAGGATGCCCAGAGGATGCAGAGAGGATGCAGCGGACGTTTAACGGATGATAAACGGACATAGAACGTTTGTTGCTCGGATGTCACGGATTTACATCGTACACAGCGGAAAGTTCATCCGTTGTGTTTTATGTTGCTTCAAAACTTCTTGAGCGGATGAAATCTCAGTGGACAGATGCTCAAAGGATAGAGCGTATGAAACACGTATGCAGTGAGTATACAACGGATGCATAGCCTTTTCCAATGGATGGCAAGCTTTTTTTAACATTTTACATCTTCTGCATCCGTTGGTGCAGTGTGACATGGGCTTTAAGTGATTGTCCACTGGGACTCAAAAATCCCTCACAGTTACTGGCATCAAGCCAAGTTTCAGGTAGCACCTACCTATACAGTTGATTTGTCTTGCCTAAGTGTAAAACCTTATTTTTATCTATGCCTAATTTCATTTTTTTATTAACAGTGCACAGTGTTCAAGTCTGTCAAGATCTTTTTGGATCTTGAGCTTGTCTTCTGGGTTGTTGGCTATTCCTGTCAGCATAGTGTCATTTGCAAATTTGATGAATTCCCTTTCTATTCCCTTGTCAAGATCATTTATGAAGACATTGAAGAGTACTGGGGCCAAAACAGAACATTGTGGTACCCCATTGCTTCCATGTAGATGTAGTTCCATTGTGGAGTACATGTTGACTAAAATTTGTCAGCCAGTTATAAACCCACCTGGTACTGCAAACTATTTCACATTTTTCTAACTTGCCAAGAAGGAAATTGTAGTCTACTTTATTGAATGCTTTACTGAAATCCAAATATACTAGGTCCACAGCATTTAATTGATCCACTAGTTTAGTCACTTTGTCAGAGAATGAAATAATATTGGCATGATCTGTTTTGACATACCCATGTTGGCTTTTGGTTATAACTTTGTTTGCTTCTAGGTGTTCACATATTTCTTGTTAGATTATCCTTCCCAAGTTCTTCCCAGGTATTGATATCAGACTGGTTGGTCTGTTCCTGGATCTGTTCCCCCCCTTTTTTTGGGGGGGGGGGGGGACGGGACAATGGGACCTACATCATCTCTTTTCCAGTCTTCCTGAAAGATATATTTCAATGGTTCTAACATCATATCTGCTAGTTTTTATTTATTTATTTGATTTATATTGTTGCCTATTAGCCCATTCAAGGTGGCTTATACAATGTAAAATCATATTTAAAACAAAAAATAAAAACAATAAACTAACAAAAATAATCAAATAAATTAGTAAAGTACAATAGAACAAAATTTATTCCTTCTGGCAGGTATAATCCATCCGGACCTAGTAATTTGAATATGTCCAGAACAGATAAATGTTCTCTTATTTTTGCATATTTTAATTTGCATTCCTAACCTGTCCTTTACATTTCTGTTTTTGGTAAGTTGAGTAGTGTTTTCTTTTTGTATGAAGACAGGTAACATATGAATTAATTGTTTCAGGCATTGCTGAGGATAGTCAGAATTTAAACTTCCCTCCCAAGATTCCAGGGCAAGAAAGGCTGGTTTGGAGACTGTTTAATTTTAATCCATGGTGATCCAATCAACAGGTTTCCTATTTCTCTAAACATTCTGAATGGTAAGAGGATTATTCTGGTGAATGCCACCATTCTCATGCTGTAGCATGTTTTGATAGGCAAACAAGTGTTGCCATTGCCAGCTGGTGATTAATCATCTGAAGGTAGGGAAAAGAGACAGATCTTACTGGAAAGCAAAGAATGTTTGATGGTTGGGTATTGTGCACACACAAGTCATAATGTACAAGATATTCGGGAAATGGACTGGAGAAGCAAGGCCACAATGATTACCTGTGGACTTCTTAGCAGCTGTTGATTTCATAGTTTGTTAATTTTTTTTCTAAGTAGGTTTCCTACACCAGATATTCAGGACAGGATCTTTCAAGGGGCTATTCTATTGGGAAAGAGGAGGGGAAAGGACCAGGCAATTTCAGAATATAAGATAAAAACTTTAGTTTTGTTCAGTATTCAGCATTCATGACAATGCTGAATGACATTATCTGAAGGCTTAGTATGTTTAGATATAGCTCTGATTTTTCCAAAAGGCTAATGTAAAATTCAAGGAACTGAATCCAGGAGAAGCTCCAAGTCTTTATTGAATCCTTTTCTCATTCCTGCCCAACACACATTATCAAAGTCTGCTGTCGAATCTCCAACCAGGCATTTCTCTCACCTCAGCAGATCCAATAAGCGCCCAAGTCAAGTTTATGGCTATGAACGAACAGCAATAGCACTTAGACTGAGATACCGCTTTACGGTGCTTTATACAGCCCTCTCTAAGCGGTTTACAGAGTCAGCATCTTGCCCCCAACAATCTGGGTCCTCATTTTACCAACCTTGGAAGGATGGAAGGCTGAGTCAACTTTGAGCCTGGTGAAATTTGAACTGCCAAATTGTAGGCAAATAGCAGGCAGCAGAAGTAGTCGCATTACTGCATTCTAACCACTGTGCTCCTGTGACTCTTAATTGCTACAGTGCCTTCACTGAGTTACTTGCATTCAGAACTAAAGGTATCAAACAGCAACAGCAACCTGCCAGTATAAACTGATTCACACAAGTTCATAAACAAAAATAATTTACCAACCTTAGGTAAAGTTTATATCTGAGTCTTCAGCTTCCTAACCTACCTCTATTTTTTTCTTGACAGGCAATACAACACAAGTCCTACATTTGAGTCTGAAATCAGCAATATGCTGGATGAGGGCCATTAAACTTGAATTCAAACAAGGTAAAAGTACTCTTGATGAAACAATAGTTTGTTCAGAGAGTGTTCAGGTCTTCTAGATGCAGGGTAAGCCTCTCCCGGAAGGATCAGTCTTGCACTCTGAAAGGACAAATCCAGCTGTCTTTGCCGGTAGACAGCCGAGCATCATTTGGGATATGGAGCCTCTTAGGCCACTGAGATCCCCCATTTATAGGGATCAGCAAGAGTGAAAGAAACAAGCTAGACAATAAAACATGCATAACCTTTTGCAAATGACACGACTTATGTATTTATATTAGACATTGAGATACATTATAGCGGCATTTATGTGATGATGTCATTGTGCTCATCATTTTGGTATTATGATCTACTGCAGGTACTGCTGCTCTCGTAAGCAACAATAACTTGATCATCTCCACAAGGAGTATTTTGAAACATACAGAAATGGGCATGAGTTGAAAAGGCAGTACTCTGATTATAAAACAGGCCCTGGGACAATCTTTGCTTGTCCTTAAACAACATCATTAGCTTCCAAGCTATTACAAAGAGAGTTCTACTGTTCTCTCGAAAGCCTTCCAAGTATTTGGGCAGAAGGAGCTATTCACTCTTCCATTAAGTTGCCTGATAATATAGCTGATTTTCTAAATCCTCTCTCTGGTTTCTTTCTGAAATGAGTTGGATCGTAACTTGATCAACAATTTTGTCAGTTGTGAAATTCCTTTAGGCAATTTCCCTTCATCCATCACAGGAGGCCTGCATACTTGAATATCTTTCCTGGGGCAAGCAAAGCCCCCCCCCTTTTTTTTTTTTCAATGCATGATTTCAATATATTTTATTACTCTATTTTTACATAGGTAAGATATCCTGAGGATGTGTCTACTTTAGGTATATACATTTTTAGAACAAAAAGACAGCAGAGTGGGAAATCACTTTATCCTTAATGGGAAGATTAAGTAGGGCAGTGAGGTAAATATCTCTCTCTTAATGCTAAAGATATTCTACAAGTAATTGTTGATTCAGCTTGACCGAACAACTGAGTCTCATAAATTTATTGCTCATTACTTTTTAAAAATACCTAATTGAATGTATCTCTCTATTAGAACATTCCACCCATCAGCATTATCCATTACAGATCCCAACTTAAATCAAGTTGAACCAGTGTGTAGTTGTTAATGTTTTTCTCTCACCCATACAGGGAATTACTAAAATGTGACCTTGCCGGAGTTAGTTATACTGAAATCCTTAAAAGCATCAGCTGTTAAGCATCAACTGTTAAGCTATTCCTTACCTCTTCAGCAAGAAACAATGCAAGGACTTTGAAGAAAAGTGGAATATAATCAAATGATAAGGGGGGGGGGGAGAGAGACTCATCTTCCTATTAAACTTGCTGTAGTTGAAACAACCTGGGTTTTTAAAAAAACAAACAAATTCACCTGCCTAAGGCAGACTGTAATTAATGTTTTATAATTTGATAAATCAAAACCAGTTCTGTGGACAAATTATTAATCAGGAGTATGCAGGCCTCCAGTCTTTTGGTTGAACTTCATGTATTTCCATCGAAGTGTGGGTTGAAGAAAAATACAGTTTCTATCAAGTAACTGTAGGAGGTGGCAGAATGATTTTTCCTCCTGTGGGACTGAACTCTTTATTCCTCCGCAACTATTTTCAAACACTGCAGGCCTACCTCAGTCACCATGTCAACTGCAATCCATCTGCTTCTCTGTATAAAACCTCTGCCATCTGTTTGCTTTAACTAAAAGAATTGAGCCAGCCTATTTTTATTTGCCATCTACAAATACAGGAATACATACTTTAGTGCACAGAATGCAATAAACAATCCCTTGACTGTAACTGGTCACTTGAGAGCACCTGAAAACCTCCCCAACTTTCCATACACACTAATAATAATGCACATGGAACTTCACAAATATTTAAAGATGATATGTCAACATTCATCAGTAAAGAATATAAAACATAAGGACATGATGTTTTCAAGGCTTCAAGAATACTTCAACCAATGGATAAAAATATACATTTCCAGGAAAAATGTTAAACCTGAGATGAGAATCTTTTTTCACTCTCTGTTTTCTGTTTTGCTTGGCAAATTATTGGAGGATGCAGGCTAATAATTAGGGCCGCTCCCTTCTTTCCTACCAGTTCTAGATCTACAAATGTTTTCCTGAAAATAAGTCCCGGTCTTGTTTTCTTTTGGGTCCCAAAATAAGCACTAGGGCTTATTTTTTGGGAGGGGGGTTATTTTTTTCCATGTACAGGAGGTCAACTTCTTGTTCGTAGTGAGACAGGAGGCTGTGTGGCGCATCAGTGCAGCTGCCGTGGGGCAATGGCAGGGGGTGGGGCTGCCCCATGCACCCTGCACCAGATTATCTCAGGGCTTCTGCAGCCAGGCCACCCATGCCTTGCCTCGCGGCTGCAGCACCTGCACATCGCTTGGTCTCCTGCTCTGTTGTGGCTGCGAGGAAGCAGAAGAAGTGGGTCAGCAGCCACGTAGGCTCCTGCTCCACATGTCAGGTGTTGGGGTCTGGATGGCCCGGCTGCAGCGGCCCTCAGAGCTGGGGCAACTCCATCACCACCTCGCCTCATAGCCATGGCACCATGAGCAACCAGACAAAATGGGTGGCTGCACCGGCTATTAAGTAGGACTTATTTTTGGGATGGGTCTTATTTTCAGGAAAACAGGGTAGATAGGGAAAGGAAAAACTGAAAAGAAACCAACTGCCCATCTTTGACAGGCAACAGTTTGGTTCAAACGAGGGGGTCCTGGGTGCTCTCTGAGCTTGGTTGTTTTCTTGCAAATGTTTCATTACCCAAGGAAAGAAGCAACTTGGAATAAAGGAGAAACTTCCTAAGAGTAACAACAATTAATTCAGTGGAGCAACTTGTCTTCAGAAATTGTAGATGCTTCATCACTGGTAATTTTTAAGAAAAGACTGGATAACTACCTATCTGAAATGTATAGGATCTCCTGCTTAAGCAGGGGGTTGAAATAAAGACCTCCAAGGTACCTTCCATCTCTATTCTGATTGAAACTAGGTAACATCTTCATCACCAAGGACCCTTCATTTCAGCCCCCTGAGCTACAAATATTTTCCTTTATTGATTTGGTTCAACCCTGTATGTTGTACATATGAGTAGATATGCTGGATTGTGTGAATAATGTTTCTGTTGTGTTCACCACCATATACCGTCATGGGGAACCTTTATCTCTTCAGCTCCAGCAGACACAGCCAATAAGGGATGTTGATGAATGCTGAAAATATCATCCAGCTGTCTCTACTACTAGTGCCCAAATGTTACTTCAGCAATATCTGGAGGTCATAAATTCTTCATCTGAAACTCTTAGATCTTCCATCAATGAAAGTAATTTTTTAATCTGATCATTTCTAGATGTGATGGGTCCTTGGTGGTCTCTGAGATTGGTGGTTTTCTTGTGGATGTGTCATTATCCAAACTAGGTTACCATTATCGGTGATGCATCTGCAACATCTGCAAGAAAACCAGCAAGCTCAGAAGGCACTAAGGCCCCCTCATTTCAACCCTGAGTTACAAATAGTCTCCTTTATTGGGTCATTCTAGATGTGTTGGATATAACTCCTTTCTTGTTATCAAAACTACTGGTTGATCTGATTAGCAATGGGAATTTCCAGAGAACACCAGATTAGAAAAAAACATGTAGACAATATTAGTTTGTTTCTATTTCAGTATTATTCCAATATTTAAAAAGCAATGTTTCATTTTCTGTTTCTTGAAACTAAACTTTTAATCTTAACCACTTTCTTAATAAGCTCTTAGCTGGTGACTAAAAACCAACAACACAAATTCAGTCTTTTGGCAAACATTAAACAGTACAATACAGTACACCTGTTTAGATGGTGAATATTATGTCAACCCATTACGATAAATACACACAGAATGGAAGTTTAATCACTCAGGGTTGGGTTCAATAAAAATGCAATTCTAATTCCCAAATGGCAGAACAGAGTAACTCCTTAGGATATAGAAACTAATTACTTTTTCTCTATATTGTTCTTTCTTGTAAATGATACTATGATAAATGGCCCCCTAACATAAGAGAAAAACATTTGTGACGTTGACAATCATGCAAACAAACCAATTTCTGTGTCAGCATGTAGAAAAATCCCTTATTTGCCTTTTGAACTCTACATAATTTTCATGAACATAGAGCATTCAATGATTTTTCAGGTCTCACCCTCATATCAACATTATAAACTGCCTAGGAGAACATTTGATATGCACTATCTAAAGCCCCTGTCACACTGAACCAACGGATGCAAAGAGGATGTAAAACAGACAAAAAAGCTTGCCATCCATTGGAAAACGCAATGCATCCGTTGTGTACTCACTGCGTATGACTTTCATATGCTCTATCCATCAAACATCCGTCTACTGCTATTTCATCCACTCAAAAAGTTTTGAGCTGCACAAAACTTTTTGAGCGGAAGAACTTTCCGCCGCATACGATCTACATCCACGACACATACGGGCAACAAACATTCTACGTCCATTGTCATCCGTTACACGCCCGATGTATCCTCTCGGCATCCTCTGGACATCTGCGCAACTCACATCCGCTGCAGCTGAAAACGGAAAGAGGGAGGAAGCGAAAGGTATGCAGAACGTCCACACAGCGTAAGTAGCACGGACATAGAAAGGATGAAAGCGGATGCATCCCGTATAGAAAGCATTAAAACGGACAAAACGTTCATATATGGGACGTATCTCGGATATTTAGGATGTCTGGAGGATGCCTAGAGTATGTGGAAGGACACCTAATGGAAAACGGACACTTCCTATAAAAAGGGGGAGGAAATCACCTGGATCTCACTTTCAGTCCAGCAGCCCTGGTGTGCAGACCTATTCAGCCTTGCTTTTGCTCTTCCACATCATCCATTGATCTCCACCATGGATCATCGCACACTCCTTTTGGTAGCCGCCATCATTCAACATCAGAACCAAGCCCTCTTCAGACTGTTTCACCTTTTCTACGCAAAGAGAAGGAGACGTCCAAGAACTGTCTGGGTCCGACGATGGATTGGGAGAAGAGCGGAGTTATGACAAGCTGAGGGTGGAGCTGAGGAATGAAGACACTCGTGCATTCCAGCACTTCATGAGGATGCCACCAGCCATGTTTGATGAAGTTGTGGAGCGTCTGAGACCTAGGTTGACCAAGGCAAACATCAACTTCCATCCCAGCCTGGACCCTGGACTGAAGGTGGCACTGACTCTGCGCCACCTGGCCTCTGGGACCATGTACAGAAACATGCAGTATGCCTGGAGGGTGCCACACAACACCATCAGCATTGTGGTCAGAGAAGTGGTGCAGGCCATCATCAAAGAATACGTGGAGGAGCTCCTCCAGTGTCCCACCACTGAAGAAGGCTGGAGGAAAGTTGCAGAGCAGTGGTATCAGAGGTGGAACTTTCCCCACACTGTTGGAGCCATAGATGGGAAGCACGTGGCCCGCAAAACTCCAGCCAACTCAGGGTCCAATTATTTCAACTCCAAGGGCTTCTTCAGCATCATCCTCTTTGCCATGGTCGATGCTGACTACAAGTTCATATACATTGAAGCTTCAGGCAACGGGTCAGCTTCAGATGCCCAGGTATACAACGCCAGTGACCTCAAGGATGGGCTGGAACGCAATCTCATCATGGGCTTCCCAGATCCAGACCTCCTGCCCAACGACACACAAGATGTGCCCTACTTCACCGTGGGGGATGACGCCTTCTCCCTCAGAACCTACCTCATGAAGCCCTACACTTCCAGATACCTCACCCATGAAGAGAGGATCTTCAACTACAGGCTGTCCAGGGCAAGATGGGTGGTGGAGAACACCTTTGGCATCCTGGCCAACAGGTTCCAGGTACTTCTCACCACCATGCAGCATCACCCACAGACCGTGAGGAGCATCGTGGAAGCTTGCTGCATCCTGCACAATCTCATGCGCACCCACTGCCCAGTGTTGCAGAACAGGCTTGTGGACCACCAACAAGGCAATGCGGACATGGAGCCTGGGGAATGGAGGCAAGGACTAAACCTGATAGACACTGTGGATGTGCAAGGCCCCAATACAGCTTCACATGGAGGGAAGAAGCAGTGCAACCTCCTGAAACACTGATGCAACTCCCCAGCTGGAGCAGTGGAGTGGCAAGACAGGATGGTAGATGCTTAATGGATGCTTCCTTCAGCCTGTCTCATCACACTGATGAGATTGTGCCATGTATGTTGAGTGGCCTTACAATGAATAGGGCATTAATAAAGAGTTTTGTTTATGTTGAAATATGTGGATCAATGATTAAATTGTTATTGATAATAAAGGGCCATATGTGTGACAGCTGGGAGGGTGGACCATACAGTCCCACTATGCTTGCATTGGAGGTTTATCTATCCCACAGCTATCCTTACCCATCCCACAGCTATCCATCCCACAGCTATCCTTACCAATCCCACAGCTATCCTTACCCATCCCACAAGCATGCAAAGGCTTAACTCTTTTTTCAAAGTTTTCCCCAACACTTTATTAAGTAAAAAAAAAATGAACCAAATGTGTGAAGCAAAGATAACCTTTATTAATAACAAACTGTATGACTTTATTAAAAAGCAAAATGACCCAAGTAAAGTGTCTTTAAGCAAAGATAAGGTGAGCAGGTAACAACTCAGTCTCTGGCACTCTTTTCAGTCACTCTGAGGCGTGCCCATGATCTCAGATGTAAAGGGGCTAGAGACTGTGGAGGTGGCTGTTGCTGGAGTGCTGGTCTGAGGCGCCATTGGGGTGCCTGGCCCCGAGAGTACAGCAGGAGATGGTGTGTGCAGGAAGCTCTCAGAGAGCTGACTCAGTCCCATGAGATTGCAAGGCACTTCCTGAAGAACCTGGGATGTGAGGCCCAACACTGATGACAGATGTTCTGAGGAAGGGCTTGGCTGTGAGGTGGAGGAAGGAGTGTAGTGGGGCTGTCTGGTCTGCAGCTGGGTCAGCTGAGGCGTCTGTGGCGTCTGTGGCATCCGAGGAACCTAGGTGTGGACTGGGAAGGGCTGCCTCTGCTGTGGGAAGTCCTGGTAGTGGTAGGCTTGGTAGGTGAGGGGCTGCTGAAATCCGTGGAAGGGCTGTGACATCACCTGGGGTGGAGGAGCAGACCTGGAGTGGGTAGCAGCAGGTTCAGCTGGGCCTGGAGGGTGGTGCAGAAGAGCTGTGATCCTCTCCTTCATCACCTGGTACTGGGCCTTGGGCATGTCCATGAGGGTCTGGCTCACGTACGTGATGAAGGGCTTGCGGTTGGAGGATGATATATCAAAGTGGACCTGCTGGGAGTGGAGATCTGTGCTTGCTTTGATTGTGTCCCTGATCTCCAAGAGGACAGTGTGGCTCTGTCCCTCCAGTCTGCCTCTCTGCCTGCTTTCTGTGGAGGTGGAGCTGGGGGTGGGGGTGGGTTGGTCTCTGGTGGCTGCCTCTTCTTGCTCCATCTGAGACAGGGGATCCTCCATGTCCTCTGGCACGGGAAGTGCAGCTGTGGGGGGGGGGTCGCTGTCGTGGGGCCCTCCAAAGAAACCTGCCTGGACACGGTAGCTGTCTCCTGGCTGGAAGAGGAGTGGCTCTCTGTGGGCTGTCTGAGGGAGAGGGTTGACAGAGGGGCTGCTCCTCGGTGGCGGATCTCACCCTCCAGGAAGCTGCACCTGGCCATGACATAGGTCTCCCGGTCAGTTAGCTTGACAGCGGCCTGCCCAGATCTCTTCAGGTGCAGCTTGCCATACCAGGTGTGCATATGCTTCCACCACCCCAGGAGGACATCTGAAGTGTAGCCCAGGCTCTCCGCCTTCTGTCTCCACGCTGCCTGCTTCTGCTGGGTGTCGCGATAGAGCCTGTGGCCCTTCCTCCACAGGTACTCGTTCTCCCTCAACCATTCCAGCACCTCCTCCTCATGGTCTTTGGAAATGGAGTACTGTTTCCTCTCCCCCTTCTCCTTGCCTTGCCTCTTCCTCCCTTTGGCAGGGGCCTTCAGCAGCAGGGCTTTGAGGGCCTTGGGGCTGGTCCACCACAGCAGCAGCAGCAGGAGAAGCACCAGCGGCAGGAGAAGCACCAGCAGCACCAGCAGCACCAGTAACACCAGCAGCAGCAGCAGGAGAAGCACCAGCAGCAGCAACAACAGGAGCACCAGGAGCACCACCAGCAGCAGCTTCAGAGTCAGCGCCAAGGGGTGGGATGGTGGTTCTGTCCTTCTTGCCAGGGCTGGCAGGAGTAGGCACAGGCTTCCTCTTCTTCCCCATTGTGTTCTCTCAAGATGTCTCTGGCAGCAGGTCTTTCCTCTGAATGGTGACCTGCTTGCGAGCTGCCTCCTTTTATATACGCGGAGCTTCTGCAAT
Source organism: Laticauda colubrina (assembly GCA_015471245.1). Taxonomy (NCBI): domain Eukaryota; kingdom Metazoa; phylum Chordata; class Lepidosauria; order Squamata; family Elapidae; genus Laticauda; species Laticauda colubrina. The sequence goes on along the minus strand of BLBF01000016.1, from coordinate 29,933,543 downwards.
TCATCCTCCCCACATGTGCAGTGAACGCTTTGCATCCCCTAGGCATCCGCTATGCATCCTATAGGCATCCGTGATGCATCTGCATCATCCGCTACGCATCCGCTCCTTCTGCTATGCGTCCGCTTCACTGTTCTCCCCCGGTAGCCCTGCGGATGTGTCATCTGCTTCCATCTGCTTTCATCCGCTAGGCTTCCTACGAATGTCCGCTTTACATCCCTGCTACATCCTCCCCACGTCCGTTCCTTTCTGTTGTTGTCCACTCTGTTTATGCAAATTTGGGGCACTTTTGAGAGCGGATAACAACGGATGGAAAATATGCTCATCTACTGTGTCCTTTTTACATACATTTTGCATCCGTTGGCCGGTGTGACCTAGCCTTTAAATGATTGCTGGAAAGCTTAATGGAGCAGTATTCAGGATTAATTGAGTGTCATGTAACTTCAAACTCTTTGCCAGATCATTCTTAAATGAGATGATAGTTTATATCTGTGTTTCTCAACTGGAGCAACTCAACAGATAACGATCATCAGAGTTTGTAGGTCATCTAGTCCAACCCTCTGCCCAAGCAGGAGACCCATTTCTGAGAAATAGCAGCCCAATCTCTTCTTGAAAGTCTCAAGTGATGTTGCTCCCACAGCTCAACATCTTTTTTATAGTGTGGTGACCAAAACTGGATGCAGTACTCTAGGTGTGGTCTCACTAAGTAAGGCTTTATAGAGTGGTGTTAGTACTTCACTTGATCTTGATTGTATCCCTCTGTTACTGCAACTTAGAACTGCATTAGGTTTTTTTGGCAGCTGCTGCACACTGCTAGCTCATATTTAGCTGGTTGTCCACTAAGATTTCAAGATCCCTCTCACAATAACTGCTATTGAGCCTGGTTTCCGCCAGTCTATATGTGCACTTTTGCTTTTTCTTGCCTAAGTGCAGGATTTTGCTTTTCTCTACATTGAATTTCATTTTGTTAGATATGGCCCAGTGTTCTAGTCTGTCAAGATCCACCTGGATCTTGAGCCTATCTTCTTGGGTGTTAGCTATTCCTGCCAGCTTAGTATCATCTGAAAATTGGGCAAGTTCCCCTTCTATTCCCTCATCTAAGTCGTTAATGAAGATATTGAAGAGTCCTGGGCCTAAAGCCCATGTCACACTGAACCAACGGATGCAAAGAGGATGTAAAATGGACAAAAAACCTTGCCATCCATTTGAAAACGCGATGTACTCACTGCCTCCGTTTGGCTTCCTCTCTATCCGTCCAGCATCCATTTATGGACGTTTCATCCGCTCCGAAAGTTTTGGGCTGCCTAAAACTTTTGCGCAGAAAATGTATCCAGTTCGTCCATTCTGCATCCGCTACGCATCCACGACGCATCCGTGACGCGTCCGCTATATCCGCTAGGCATCCGTTCCACATCCGCGCAACTCGCATCCGCCCGGACGCACGGAGGAAGCGGAACGGACGTGGAACGGATGCAGAACGGATGCCTAGCGGATGCAGAATGGAAACAAAGCATTTAAAATGGAAAAAACGTTCGCAGAGGGGACCTATCTCGGATATTAAGGATGTCTACAGGATGCCTAGAGGATGCCTAGAGGATGCCTAGCGGAAAACCTATACTGCCTATAAAAAGGGGGAGCAACTCGCCTGCATCTCACTTTCAGAACAGCAGCCCAGCGGTGCAGACCTCTGCAGCCTTCATCTGGCTCTTCCTCTTCCACAGCATCCAGTCATGTCCACCGTGGATTGTGACAAAGTCCTTTCGGCAGCCACCATCCTTCTGCAACAGTGCGAAACCATCTACAGGCTCTGTGAACTCTACTACGGGAAGAAAAGGAGGCACCCAAAAAAAGTCTGGGTCCAAAGATGGTTCGCCAGAAGAGCAGAGGACGGACTGTACAACAAGCTGATGGTGGAGCTCAGGAGCGAAGACATTCGGGCGTTCCAGAACTTCATGAGGATGCCTCCAGCCATGTTTGACGAAGTTGTGCAGCGCCTGACACCCAGGTTGAGCAAGACAAACACCAACTTCCCGCCCAGCCTGGAACCTGGGCTCAAGGTGGCACTCACTCTGCGTCACCTGGCCTCAGGGACCACCTACAGGAGCATGCAGTACAGCTGGAGGGTGCCACACAACACCATCAGTGTTGTGGTCAGAGAAGTGGTGCAGGCCATCATCGAAGAATACAAGGAGGAGCTCCTCCAGTGCCCCTCCACTGAAGAAGGATGGAAGAAAGTTGCAGAGCAGTGGTATCAGAAGTGGAACTTCCCCCACACCGTTGGAGCCATAGATGGCAAGCACATGGCCTGCAAAGCGCCAGCCAAGTCGGGGTCCACTTATCACAACTACAAGGGCTTCTTCAGCATCATCCTCTTCGCCATGGTCAATGCTGACTACAAGTTCATGTATATCGATGCTTCAGGCAACGGCTCATCTTCAGATGCCCAGGTATACAACGCCAGTCACCTCAAGGAGGGGCTGGAACGCAACCTCATGGTGGGCTTCCCAGATCCAGACCCGCTGCCCAATGACACACAAGATGTGCCCTACTTCATCGTGGGGGATGACGCCTTCTCCCTCACAACCTACCTCATGAAGCCCTACACCTCCAAATACCTCACCCGTGAAGAGAGGATCTTCAACTACAGGCTGTTCAGGGCAAGACGGGTGGTGGAGAACGCCTTTGGCATCCTGGCCAACAGGTTCCAGGTACTTCTCACCAACATGCAGCATAGCCCAGAGACCATGAGGAGGATCGTGGAAGCTTGCTGCATCCTGCACAATCTCATGCGCACCCACTACCCAGTCTTGCAGAACAGGCTTGTGGACCGTCAACAAGGCAATGGGGACATGGAGCCTGGGGAATGGAGGCAAGGGCAAAACCTGATCGACACTGAGGATGTGCAAGTCCCCAACAGAGCCTCACGTGAGGCGAAGAAGCAGCACAACCTCCTGAAACACTGGTGCAACTCCCCAGCTGGAGCAGTGGAGTGGCAAGACAGGATGGTAAATGCTTAATGGATGCTTCCTTCAGACTGTCTCATCACATGGATGAGATTGGGCCATGTATGTTGAGTGGCCCTACAATGAGCAGGGCATTTAATAAAGAGTTGTGTTTATGCTGACATGTGTGGATGATTGATTATATTGTTATTGATAATAAAGGGCCATAGGTGTGGCACCTGGGAGGGTGGACCATACAGTCCCACTATGCTTGCACTGGAGGTTTATCTATCCCACAGCTATTATCCATCCCAAAGGTATCCCTGCCCATCCCACAGCTATCTTAACCCATCCCACAAGCATGCAAAGGCTTAAACCATTTCTAAAAGTTTCCAGAAAGACTTTATTAAAAAAAAAGAACTGAAGCAAGTGTGTGAATCATAAATATACTTTATTAACAACAAGCTATAAGACAAAAATGAGTCTCTGGCACTCCTCTTGGTCGCTCAGTCCCAGGGGTGAAGGGTGCAGGTGCTGTGGAGGTGGCTGGTGCTGGAGGGCTTGTCATCAGCTCCTCCAGAAGCAGAAGCAGCAGAAGCGCCAGCAGAACCAGAGTGAGGGCCAGGGGGCGGGATGGTAGCCCTGTCCCTCTTGCAAGGGCTGGCAGCAGATGGCTGAGGCTTGCTGTGCTTCTGCATGGTTGTGGGGTTGCTGGCTGGCAGGAACCAAGGCTGGCAGCAAGGCTGGCAGGGAGGCATGCACCAAGGCTGGCAGGAAGGCTGGCAGGCAGGCAGGCACCAAGGCTGGCAGGCAGGCAGACAGCAAGGCTGGCAGCAAGGCTGGCAGGCAGACATGCAGGCAGGGCAGGCAAGGCAGTCGATGTGTCCGGCAGCAGGTCTTTCCTCTGAATGGCGACCTGCTTCTGAGCTGCTTCGATTATATCTGCGGGGCTGACACAATGCATCCTCCCCGCATGTGCCATTAACGCCAGGCATCCGTTCGGCTTCTGCTGTGCATCCGCTGTGCATCCACTTCATTTGTTCGGCGTCCGCTCTGCATCCGCTGTATCCGTTCCGCGTCCGCTTTGCTGAGGCCCCCCGGAAGCCTAGCGGATGTGCCATCTGCTCTTATCCGCTTCCATCCGCTGGGCTTCCGTTCCGCATCCGCTTTGCATCCGCCCTGCATCCTCCCCGTGTCCGTGTTATCCGTTCCGGTTATGCAAATTTTTGCCCCTTTTGAGAGCGGATAACAACGGATGGAACATTTTGCTCGTCCGCTGTGTCCTTTTTGCATCCGTTGGCCAGTGTGACATGGGCTTAAGATGGAACCTTGTGGTACCCCACTGCTTCCTTCCTTCCCTCCATGTAGACTTAGACCCATTGAGGACTACTCGTTGAGTGAGGTTTGTCAGCCAATTGTAAATCCATCTGGTGGTGGTGTTATCTATTCCACTTTTTTCTATCATACCAAGAAGTAGGTTGTGGTCTACTTTGTCCAATGCCTTGCTGAAATCTAAGTATATTATGTCCACAGTATTTTGCTGGTCTACTAATTCTTCACTATGTTGAAGAATGAAGTAAGATTGGTTTGGCATGATCTGTTTTTAACAAACCTGTTCTGATTGCTAGTTATTACTTTACTTGTTTCTAAATGTTGGCAGATCTGTTTTTTTATTATCTTTTCCAGGATCTTCCCAGGTATTGATGATTAGTCTATAGTTGATGCTGATTAGTCTATAGTTTCCTGGGTCTGGTTTTTTTTTCTTTTTTTGAAGATGGGAACCACATCAGCTCTTTTCCAGTCCTCTGGTAGTTCTCTGGTGCTCCAGGATTTTTGAAGCTTCAAGACCTATGGGTTTCAATTCCCAGAATTCCCCAGCTATGCTGGGAATTATGAGAGTTGTACTCCACAGGTCTTAAATTTTTCAAAGTTGAGAAACATTGCTTTATATTAAAGCATTCTGCAAAGTAAATATTGAGAAAATTCAATAATGAATTTTGATTCGGTTTCTCCTCCTAGGCAACCTCGGGTCAACGAAGCAAGGCATATTGAATTACAAGTAGGCGATTGTAATATAACCCTTTCAGTGCTAATTTGCACCCTAGACTGTTTCTGTGCCTCTGGATTTTAAAACAAGCAATTTATCATATGCTTAAAAGTCATCTGAATGACTGTGAAGGCCTGATATTTTTCCTAAACACAAAACTTGATTTTTGCTTGGAGGTGCTCAAGATATAACAGAAAGATATGGTTTTCCAGTAAGAACCCTTCTCCCATCATAGGGATCAAAGGAAGACAGAAATTGTGGGACCAAAGGAGAACATGATATGTATTTTAATAGATAAATGGAATCATACCTGTTGTCTAATTAATTTCCAGTATGGTTATCCAGACTCCATGATTCCTAAAGGTAGTTTGGCATGATTTAAATTGTGAATAGAAAAGCATGGGAAGTCAGCGGAATGCCTAGCAGTAGAATCCAATTTAGTGATGGGACATAATAGGCAATCAGTTCAGCAAATCTTGCTGGACAGTGTGCAGGGGCTACATCAAACAAAACCCACAGATTTCCTGAAGGGACCCTCCTCTTCCTGCATTCAGAAAAGCTGCTCCTTCCTTTCCTGCAGCAAAAGCAAGTAAGCCACACATCTATGGAGATTCTCAGTCCTTCAGGTCATGGTTGTCCCAAAGGTGCTGTGATGACCCAGGGTGGGATAGAAAATATAAAACACAGTTTTATAAGATATAAAACAGTCGTGAAAATAGGTGAAGCTGAGTTATCGTATATACGAATCTTCTACATTCTTGCCCAGGACTAAATCCCATTGTGAACTAAATCATGCTCCTTTTTAAAAAGAACTTAGGATACAAGTAGTCCTCAACATTGGACCACAACTGAGCCCAAATTTTCTGTTGTTAAGTGAAATTTTCTGTTGTTTGTGAAGTGAGTTTTGCCCCCATTTTATGACCTTTCCTGCCACAGTTGTTAAGTGAATCATTGCAGTTGATAAGTCAGTAACATAGTTAAGTGAATCCTTCTTCCCCATTGATTTTGCTTGTCAAAAGATTGTAAAAGAAAACCATGTGACCTTGGGACACTGCAACCGTCATAAGTATGAACCAGTTGCCAAGCATCTGAATTATGATCACATGATCATGGGGAGGCTACAAAGGTTGTACATTTGAAAAATGGTCCTAAGTCGCTTTTTTCACTTGCTGTTGTATTAACTTCGAACGGTCACTAAACAAATGGTTGTAAACCAAGGACTAACCCTGTAATCCTTAGTTCAAGAGGTGAGCACATCACACAATAACATTTCTACATTAATTGATATACATATGACTAATTTTTCTTGTCCTTCATACGACTAATGTTTCTTGTCCTTTAATCTTTGGCTTTGCATTGCAGCCCTAAACATTACATAAGAGTGGTTAAATAGGAGGTGGGCAGAGTGTGCAATCAATCGATCAATCAATCAATCTGACAGACAAGTTACTTTCTCCCTCATTCCAAAAGCCAGTGTGGTAGACCAGCCAAGTTAAGACTACTTGTATTCCATTCCCTGTCCGTTCCCCTCTTCTAAAGTTTCCTCGCTGCCTTGCCCTTCACTTCATAGCCCTGAATTCCCACTTCATGTGGGATGGATATACAACCACATTATGAAACAACTCCCCCCATTTTCCTTTTTTTTTTCCTCCCTATGTGAGCGAGCCGACCCTTACCAGTTCCTCGAACTTCTCCCCTCGCGTCCCCCCTTCTGCTTTCGGGGTGTGGGTGAGGAAGGGAACTAAGTCGGCGGGGCCGCATTTTCGCTTCCCGCTTTTTTTCCCTCGACGGCCTGTTCCTCAGTCCCATCGTGGGGGGCGGGGGGGGGGCGGAGGAAGAGGAGGAGGAGGCCCTGGCCGAACGTGCGGACGGCAGACGGAAGGTAGCGATGCTCACTCCTCCGAGCCACTTACTACTCCTCGTAAAGTCCTCGCTTCCCCTCCCTGCGGCGGGACAGGGCGGCAAGCTCTCTTCCGCCTCCCGCCACTTCCCCGTCGCCTCGGCCTCAGCGAGGTGCTCCCAGTCCACCCCAAACCTCGCTTCGAAGGGAAGTTAACGGCCGACCGGGGGATTCCCTATCCGGGCCGGGTGCGGAGCTAACAGGACTGGACCGAAAGCTGCTCCTCCTCCTCCGCCCGGCTCGTCCGCCTGATGCCCCGGACTCTCGGCTCTCCATGCCCGGGGCCGGGGCTGGCGGGAACGACACGCTCTTCCCCTTCTTTTCGGACTTCAAGGACGCGGCCGTCCGCCTGAGGCTGAGCATCGTGGAGACGGTGGTGCTGGCGTCGATCTTCGCCCTGGCTTTGGCGGCCAACGCGGGCGCCATCCGGCTGGTGCTGCGTCGCAAAGGCCGGCCGGGCGCCGCCAGCTGCCTGGTGCTCAACCTCTTCTGCGCCGACCTGCTCTTCATCAGCGCCATCCCCGTCATCGCCGTGGTGCGCTGGACCGAGAGCTGGACCCTGGGCGAGGCCGTCTGCCACCTGCTCTTCTATCTGATGAGCCTGAGCGGCAGCGTCACCATCCTCTCCCTGGCCGCCGTCAGCCTGGAGCGGGTGGTCAGCATCGTCCGGCTCAAGCCTTCCAAGCCTTGGAAAGGACGGCTGGTGGCCGCCTGCCTGCTGGCCATTTGGGCCTTGGCGGCTCTGGCCACCCTCCCGCTCAGCCTCTTCTTCGGCGTCCAGCCACTGCCCTCCAAGGGCCAGGTGAGTTGACCCTGATGGTGGCAGCGACCCACCCACTGACTGGCTGACTCAGGGGGCTGTAAGACCCCAATGGGGCAAGAAATGTGACATACAAAGGCACAACTTTATATCACCTGTATCCTAAGCAACTTACTACACCTGGGCATTTCACAGATGAACAGAGTTGGAAGGGACCATGGAGGTCTTCTAGTCCAACTAACTGAAATATGGCGTCGGGTTTCCTGCTTCAAGCAGGGGGTTGGACTAGAAGACCTCTGAGGTCCTTTCCTGCTGCACAGGGAGAAAACCCTATGCCAGGAGGAGGGAAACTTGGCTCTTCTATCACTTATGGACTTCAACTCCCAGAATTCCTGAGTGAGCCATAAAAGTTTCCCCATCCCTGGCCTATTGGTTTTTCAGTTGTGAGGGAAATCAATTTTTGACTTGAATGGGACTGTTTAATATGCAAATGTAGGACATATAAGTCCATAAGTGATAAAAGAGCCAAGTTTCCCTACCCCTGCCCTATGCCATTTCAGACAAATGGTTGTTGTCCAAGGTCTTCTTTAAAAACTTCTAGTGTTAGAACTTTTCTTTCTTTCCTTTTTCTTTTTCTCTAGTTATCTTCTCAGCATCAACTTTGCTGCTTTTCTTGCTCTCCTCCATTTTTCCACACATCAGCTAAGTCAAGACTGTTAAGTGACTTCGGGGCTGTGTGTGGATTAGAACTGTGATCACCCTCTGTTAAGGCTGGGGCTTAGCCAAATGACCAAACAACAACATTCCAAATGGCTCAGTAGATTTCTCCTGGAGACCTTAGTAGATTTCAACTTGCAACTTAG
>BLBF01000016.1:29878465-29894681 GCA_015471245.1 Laticauda colubrina | reverse complement strand
GAAGAGAAGAGAAGAGAAGAGAAGAGAAGAGAAGAGAAGAGAAGAGAAGAGAAGAGAAGAGAAGAGAAGAGAAGAGAAGAGAAGAGAAGACGAGATTACCTCAGTGTATCAAATTAGGGAAGATCCATACACAATCAGGTGCAGTGATTATTGTTTTGTTCACGAGACTTCATTTGTTCTTGAGTGAGCCTTTCACACTGACCTTAACATGCCATAGGAAGAGGTATGTGTAGGAGGCACAGACCAAGGGCAAAAGCTACCTTATGCAATTGTGTATGTTCTGCTAATGGCTGCTTACTTGTTGCTCAGATACAAATACTTTGGCAACCTTCAGACATCAAGGTTGTGCCTCTCCTAGGCTTTTGCTAGAAACTACAGCAATGTCTAAGGCAGTATTTCTCAATCTTAGCAACTTGAAGATGTGTGGACTTCAATTCCCAGAATCCATCCCCACCCAGCATGCTCATCTAATAGAATATATAATAAAATAACAGAGTTGGAAGGGACCTTAGAGGTCTTCTAGACCAACCCCCTGCCTAGGCAGGAAACCCTACACCACTTCAGACAAATGGTTATCCAACACCTTTTTAAAAACTCCCAGTGTTGGAGCATTCACAACCTCTGGAAGCAAGTTGTTCCACTGATTGATTATACTAATTGTCAGGAAATTTCTCCTTAGTTCTAAGTTGCTTCTCTCCTTGATTAGTCTCCACCCATTGCTTCTTGTCCTGCCCTCAGGTGTTTTGGAGAATAGCTTGACTCCCTCTTCTTTGTGGCAGCCCCTGAGATATTGGAACACTGCTATCATGTCACCCCTTGTCCTTCTTTTCATTAGACTAGACATACCCAGTTCCTGCAACCGTTCTTCATATGTTTTAGCCTCCAGTCCCCTAATCATCTTTGTTGCTTTTCTCTGCTCTCTTTCTAGAGTCTCAACATCTTTTTTACTTCATGGTGACCAAAACTGAATTCAGTATTCCAAATCTGTAGCTACTTGTGCTTACCAGTAAGGAATAAAAGAATGTGAACAGGTGGAAGAGAAGCAAAAATTGTAATAGGCTGGACCATCATTTTCTGACTTGAGAAATAACTATTTTTCTTCTTGTATTGAATCTTCCAAAGTGTATATTAATCAAGACCAGATATGATTTTCAGCATAAGTTAGAAACTGCCACCACCATCACCACTGGATTGTCCCCTGCCTTGTCCTTCTTCATTGCAATAGTAATACATTCTAAAATCTACCAGCTTGATGTCCCAAGATATCTAAGATGACTTAGATACCTGATTCTCCCTAATGATACAACTGGACCTTCTGTGAAGGAAGCTGGAACTCAAGACTCACCCGAAGAGCACGACTCGGCCTCTGGCAGTGGCAGTCATTTTATCATTCTCCACAATAAAGCTGGCCACCACATTATCCTGAAGAAACAATCCTTCAGGGTCTTTCTTGGCTAAGGCATACCAGAAGCCAGCATACTGCCAGAAAGAGGGGGGAAAAAAATATTTAGTAGACTTGTCTAAAGCAGGGGTCACCAACCTTTTGGACCTCAGGGACCACCAAACTCATAATTTTAAATCCTGTGGACCACTACTATGAATTTGGACTGATGGTGGCTTGCTGACGTTGGTGGGAAAGTTGGTCACAAATTCCAGAGCTGCAGTAGTCACAAGACTGGCACTTTGGTCATTCTGGAGCAGCAGAAGTCTTTCTTTCTCTTCCCCAAACTCTGCCAGAAATGAGTCTTTGCCAGCGCAGCCTCTTGGAGCAAGATGCCTTGTAGGGTCCCAAAGATTCATTTCTGGTGGAGTTTGGGGGAAAGAAAGAAAGACTTTTGCTGCTTTCCTTGCATGCAGCCAAAAACAGAAGAAGAAAAAGAAGCCCGGTGGCCAGGCAAGGCACGTGGGGCAAGTGGATCAAGTTACTCCCCCTCCGCTCTTTCCCCCCTCCCCTCACTACTTCATGTTGTTCACAATGCAAGTGATGCAAGCCTTGTGTTCCCATGGGCCATATGGGCGGCGCAGCCTTGTGTTCCCACACAGCCTGGATTAATTGCTTTGGGGGGGGGGGGGTTCTTTGCAGACCAGCAAAAAATTTTCATAGACCACCAATGGTCCCTGGCCCACTGGTTGGAGACCACTGGTCTAAAGGAATAGGACAATATGAGGAAATGCAATGCAATATGAGGAAACGAAATGCCAATGAAGAAAGTTTCAATTGCAGCCATGATCATCTGTCATTAACATTTGCAACAAAAATAAAATTCCAACATGCTATGCAAGGATGAATTTCAATATTTCAAGAAATCCTAAAACATTTTGAGGGAAGCTAAACAAACCTTGATTCTCAGCAAATGTTGCTTAAAATAAAATTCCAGATTAAGTTGGTGAGTGCCATTTACAAGCCTTATTTTGGGACTTCTGAAGACAGGTGTACAAATTTTGATTGTAGACCTAAAGATATTTATCCATGTAGTAGGGTTGTATTGATATTATCCTTCCCATCTTCTCACCTTTGTCATCTTCTTATCTTTCCTATTACCTTTTCCTATTGGCATCTATGATTTAAACTTGTTATATCTTGTGATTAATGATTGTAACTACTGTGTGATCTATGATATATGCCCTAACACTTTGTTATTGTATGTACACTAAGAGCTTATGCACCAGAGACAAATTTCTTGTGTGGCCAATCACACATGGCCAAAAAACTATTCTGTTCTGTCCTGACCTGTCCTGTCCCATCCTATCCTATCCTATTCTTTCCCATTCCTTTGAAAGAGGGGTGGACTATATACAATAACTATGCAAAACTTAATAATTAACCTTTGTTTTATTTACCAGATAGTTCTTATATCATTATGAAACCAACAAGAAGGTACAAATATTTACCATTCCAGGGATGATGCAGATAATCCACTGATTATGAGCCAATAGTCAAAAGAAAACACTAGATCCGGCATACCCATATCTTTTCCTTACATACCTAATTTTGATTTCCTTACTACACCAGGAAAAGTAATAGGGAACATTGCCTGCCAGTAAGAAATGTCCAATGTCAGATTTGTCTTTCCCAGAAAAATCAGAGTTGAAGTATTCTCTGCAATCTTAGAAAAGGAAGTCTAAAGTGTTCTATGACTGTTGTCTTTCAGAGTCCTAAAGATCTGTGCCTTATATTTCATGAAATGTACTCTTCTGTACTCTTATCTATTTTATTTGTACTTATTTGTTAGGTTTCATCCCATTATTATACGATGCTCAATGCAGTTTACAGCACTGAAAAAAGCCCATTACAAAATGTTAGAGTAAAAACTATATTGCTGAAGTCTGAAATTAAGATCAGTATCAAAAATAATTGCTATCCATTGGAAGTGATCTAGAAAGCTTTTCCTTTTCCTATCATCTCGAACATGGGTATAGCAGAGATAAACTGGATTAGATTACCTTGTGGAGAGTAACACATAAATGATTCGGATAATGAAATGGAGCCAATTGCCTTCCCCCACCAAAAAAACTGTCTCAGTCTGTCAATAAGAAAACTTGAAATCTATATTTTATAACATAAGATGATTCACTTGGAGTTTACATGCAGGTGAAATATCTACATATGTAGGCTGTCTTTGAACAACAATAATTCCAAGGAGGAAATTCAGGTGAAACCAAGTTGCTGATATTATTTGAAATGTAAACACATGTAATGCAATTCACAAAAGAGATTTACACTCTAAGAGAGTGAAATTTATTTCTGACAATAAATGGGAGGAGTGGAACAGTTTGCTGAGCCATGAATACAACTAACTGCCTTTCTCTGCTGTAAAGAGAATTAGCTTCATGCAAATACTCTTATCCATTTAGGAGCAGTGAAACGCATGACATTTTATAGTATAGAAGATGACCATTCCTACTCTGTTTTACAGCTGGCAACCAAAGAAGCAGTAGATGAAAAAAAAAATCAAGGATCTGGGTGATATTTAAGTATGGTTATGAATTCAAAGATAGAGACTCTATGTCCCTCCAAATGCTTTCAGGCCACACAAAACTATAGTTCAGCAACATTCAGAATCCCATGGATTTCCCAGTCCTGGTATAGGGCATGAAAATCAAGGTGATAAGGTAGAATTGTAAGGAAGAAACGGAAGGCAGTAAGAAAGATGGCTACTTGGAAGAGATCATTTAATTCAATTCAGAATAGAGCTGGAGGGGATCTTCTAATCTAGTCCTGCCTTCTGCTCAAGGAGACCCTATACAATTTCAGACAAATAAGTGGCTGCCCAGTTTCTTAAAAAACCTCCAGTGATGAAGCATCCACAATTTATGAAGGGAAGCTGTTCCACTGGTTAATTGTTCTGTTAGGAAGTTTCTCTTTAATTCCAGGTTGCTTCTCTCCGAGTTTCCATCCATTCATTGTTTCTTGTCTTGCCTTCTGGTAATTTGAGAAATAAAATGATCCCCTCTTCTTTGTGGCAGCCCCTCAAATACTAGAATGCTACTATCACGTCACCCCTAATCCTTCTTTTCTCCAGACTAGCCATACTCAATCTATCAGGCATGCTGTACAGACAGCTAAGAAGACATCTCAGATTTTTTTTTTCATGTAACTGGGGAAAATTTTGGAAAGTGGGGAACAGCAAAAAAATAATAAGAATGCAGGGATGGGCTGTAAGGGAGCAAACTAGAAGAGCTAGAGGAAGGAAGAGATGAAGTCAGGGTACTTACTCGATATTTATCAAAGTTTTCCTGAACTGTGAAGCTGCTCACTCGGCAGTCCCGCTGAGCTTGACATCTGCTATTCAATAATGCCAGGAACCCCACCAGCATCAGCCAGGCAACAGTTGGACTCTTGCGAGACATCTTGTTCTTCTGTGTCTGCAACAAAAATCAAATACCAATCATAATGGGGAAGAAAAAAGAAGACTGTCCAGAATAACCTAAAGGAAGGATGAAGACTCTTTTAGGCATGTGGCAGATGAAACGGGAGGTCTTCTGAAGCCCCCTAAATAAGGCACTAGAATTCCTCTAAAAGGATCTTTCTGAACCAGGATAGTATTGGGACTTTTTGAGGCCTTCTTCTGCATATCATACTCACCAGAGAAAAGGAGCTCAAATAATTAAAAAAGTTACTTGTCTGTGGAAGAGAAAAGCAGACCCAGCAGCTAACTTCTAAAGCAAACAAGAAGAGGACATGAGCTTTATAACCTTGGATGAGGCTGGCGGAGCAGTTTTTTTGTAAACCTATGCAGTAGAATTGGGAGGGGGATGCAAGCAGATACGAGGCGTTAGATGAATTCCAGATGCTGGCCAAACTTTACTAACAAAGATCTTGCATAACTCTGCAGCAGGAAGCTGGGGAAGCAAACAGCAATGACCTTTGATCCCCAGTCATTGGCTAGATAGGGGTGGTAGAGCATATACTCTTCTTCCCTGGATTCTGGACCAAAAGAGGTCTTTCCAATTTATGTAACACTATCTGAGCAAAAGCCAAGTCAATAAAGCAGGATTCATGCAGCAAGCTCTGGTTATGGTTCAGAAGAGAGCTTGATGGCTGCAGGGGTCTCTCAGAACTCGCCTTGTTTTCATGCTCATTTGGGCATGGTTAGAAACACTTCACAGATCTCATTGTTAAGGCAAAAAGGATTCTCATTCATTTAATGTTGTCGTCAATTTTTTGAGCCTCACTAAGATTTTTTTAAAAAATGGAATTGTGGTAGGAAAGAAGACACAACATCCATTGTATGCAGGGGTGAGCTTCAAAAATTTTAGAAAACGGTTCTCTGCCTGGTTGCTGGGTGGGTTTGGCCATGGTGGGTGTGGCCTAGTCAGCCTCCTGGACCACAGTGTGGGGGGTATTTTTGCCCTCCCTGGGCTCCGGAGGCTTTCCTTGAGCCTCCAGGAAAGCGAAAATGGCCTCCCTGGGCTCCAGAAGCTCTCTGGAAGCTAAAAACGGGCCCAGTTCCAGCCTTCCCAAACTTCCAGGAGGCCTATTTTTTGCCCTCCCTGAGCCGCCAGATGTGCCTTGCATTTACCAGCATCCAAAACGGGGCCATGTGGGGGCTAGAATTTAGCTAGGGGTTCTCCCAAACCCCTGCAAATTCCCAGAAGGCCACCCCTCATTGTATGATGATATGGTGATTGGATTGTTTCCCCCCATGGGCCAGCCTAGTTTTCTTGTTTTTAAAAGGAAGAATAAGTGTATTATATGTGAATGTGAGACACAGCAGAAAATGGTATTCCTGGGAACGAGTTGCCTGTCACATAAAATATGTCAGCAACAAGATAGTTCTGGAGAACAATTGATTTTTGAGACTCCATCTTCTCTGTGGTCAACATATTCTTATAAAGGGCTTCAATAAAGCAGTTGTATCGATAGAAATATCTGCCATAGAAGTTATAGAAACTTGAAGTTGGTTATGGCATTAATAAAGTAGATTTTTAAAAATGTGCAAAATATTTCACATCTAACAATTCAGTAATTCCTTCAGGAAATCTCAAAATCAGAACACTTCTGTATTTTTTTAAAATAATCAAATTTGTTTGCTATCAATCTTATATTTCGAAGCGACTCTGAGCAGCTGGAGTTTTCATCCACCATTTTATGGACATCCATGTTGGATAGATGGGGAATGAGGCAGGAAAGTAACTCATGCATATTGTGATAGCAAGATACCACTGATACATATCGTACACAGAGAGTCCTCAACCAAAATAAACCCCAAAATTTTGTTACTAAGCAAAACAATTGTTAAATGAATTTTGCTCCATTTTATGGCCTTTCTTGCCACAGTTGCTAAGGGAATCATGGCAATTGTTAAGTTAGGAACATGGTTGTTAAGTGAATCTGGCTTTCCCATTCACTTTGCTTATCAGAAGGTAACAAATAGCAATCACATGACCCGGGACACTAAAACCATCAGGGGGCTTCTGGGAATTGAAGACGCTAAGATTGAGAAACACTTCATTAGATATTGCTACAGTTCCTCGTAAAAAGTCTAGGGTACGCACAGCATGTATATCATAATGTCTTAAGATTGCCAAAGTATTTGTACCTGAGCAACAAGGATAATCTATGTCAGGGGTGTCAAACTCAAGGCCCATGGGCCAACCCAGAAACAGCAAAGGACCGGCCTGCAGTGCCTCTACCAACAGAAATGAGCCCTCCACAACTCCTTTTTTGCAAACTAAAAACAAAACAAAAGGAGAAATGTTTTCCCTTCTGCACTTGAGCATGCAAGGGACATAGAAGAAATGGAAAGAGAAAGAAGAAAAAGATGGGAAGATGGGAAGAGAGCAAGGAAAGAAAAAGAAGAAAGAGGGGAAGGAAAAAGAAAGGAGAAGGAAGGAGGAAGAAAAAGAAGAAAGGAAGGAAGGAAGGAAGGAGGGTGGGTGGGAGGGAGGGAGGAAAGGAAAGAAGGAGATTATAATGAGAGTGAGGGAGAGTCTGAAGGAAGTTTTGCCTTTAGCACTTGGCCACCACAAGTGCCCCACAACATGAGTGATGTCAAGCTGGCCAAGCCCCCTGGCCACGCTAAAGTTAACACAACTCTGGTACGGCCCTCAATGAAATTGAGTTTGACACCCCTGATCTATGCTAAGCCATCAGAAGAACATACACAATCACATAAGGCAGCTTTTGCCCTTGGTCTATGCCTCCCAACACATACTTCTTCCTATGGCAGCTCAAATGTTGAGGTCAGTGCAAAGGGCGCACTCAGGAACAAATGAAGTCTCTCTTGTGAACAAAACAGCAATCATTGCACCTGGTTGTGTATGGATCTTCCCTAATTTGATACACTGAGGTAATCTCCAGTCATCTGAGATATTAGGCAGCAGCAGCCCTTAGAACATATGATAACACAATTAAAAAAAAAAACCCTAAGTGTTTACAATGGATGATATCATTGCATGTGGAACATATGGATTTTATTTCACTGTTTTGTTACATACAATATGAGATGAATGCCACATTACCAGCTGTTCATATGCCATACTTTCAAGATGGCATCCATTGCTATGGAGGTGCAGTCAAAATATGGCTTTTGGTTTTAGTCAACAGACACAGAGGATATTAAAAACAGAGGTGGCATTCAGCAGGTTCTGACCAGTTCTGGAGAACCGGTAGCGGGAAATTTGAGTAGTTCAGAGAACCGGCAAATACCACCTCTGATTGGGGATTTTACAGTATCCTTCCCCTGCCATGCCCACCAAGCCATGCCCACAGAAATGGTAGTAAAAAAATTTGAATCCCATCACTGATTAAAAGGTTTGTCAAAAATAGAAGGTGGTCATGGAGATCAACAAATCAAAGTCTTTAGAATTTATCACACACACCCTTCCCTGTCTTTATGATAGGTTTCTTTCATTATTATATAAAATGGTTTTTTTTTCCCCTTCCTTTAAAAACAATTGGCATTTCCTCATGGTCAATATTTATTCTGAAGTTTCAACATGTCTGTAATCATTTAAAAGAGCTGGTTAAATATTCTTTAAAGAGGTAGCCTCAGCTGAACAGAATAATAACACAGAACAAACTGAAACTCGATGAAGCTCCATATTTGGATGGAATGACAACTCCAGTGACAATGGTGGAAAGGTGTTGCAAACAAAAATATCCAGATTATATATCCAGTAGTTAATCAATTCCTTCCTTTTTATTTTATTAAAAATCCTAAACCCTGGACCTGGGAAGGAAACTCATATTTAGTTGTTGCTCGGATTGATATTTTTAGACAAATCAAATCAGTTTCAAGAACAATACCAGAATCAAGAAGAAAGCCCATTTAACTTCTTGAGAAACATGCCAGAACTCTTTATAATTGACTTAGCTGACATGCGGTTCATCATAACTTTGTTTATTCAAAGTTATGACAGCATTGAACTAGTCATCCTTATGACTGGTCCTTGAAGTTCCATCCATCCCAACACCCTGTCACATAATTGTGATCATTTAAGGACAGAAATTCTAGTCCCAGTTGTCACCATTAAGCAAGGACTGTATGTTGGGTCTGTGGTCATTAAAAAAGCCACTTAACTATGTGCTTAAGTATGGAAGTCCTTTACTACGTAAATAACTTGCTGCTTTATTGCAGCTGAAATGCAGCAACTTTTTAAAAATAAAACACACACTTATATTTGGAATATGATATAGCACCAGGGGTGGGATTCTACCAGTTTGCACCTATTTGCTAGATCCGGTTGTTAACATTCTAAGCAGTTCAGAGAACTGGTTGTTAGAAGAAATTACTGGCCTAATCCTGTAAGGAAGGCAGGAAGGAAACATTCTGGTGTTGCTTACAGAAGCTGCCTCTCCGTTAATCCTTATGACATTCTTGGCAGGATTAGACTTATTGTCTCAGGAACCTCTCTGGAGTTTTTTTCCCCTCCTTTGCTGGTACTTTGCTTGTGTGTGGAGTGACCATTCAAAGTTACAATGGCACTGAAAAAAGTGACTTATGACCATTTTTCACACTTATGAGTGTTGCAGCATCCCCAAAGTCATGAGAGGCCAGGCGAGGAGATGCTCAATGTGAGTGATATTGAGTTGGCCACATCCAGCCAATCACATACCACCAAGCCACGCCCACCACCTAAGCCACACCCACAGAACCGTTTTTTAAAAAAATTGAATCCCACCCCGGTATAGCACCATAATTCAAACTAAAGTATGGAGTTTGTGCCACAATTCCAAATTTTCCTACCTAAATATCTGGCAAAAACTGACAGTCAGCCACTACAAATTTTTATCAAAAATAAAATTGTATTTGAATATTATATTTGAGCATTTAAATGATAATCAGATATCCTTTTTCAATGCTCTGGATTGGTCACATTCCTTTTAAAAAAACCAACAACCTGGATCTTTTCTTCGTTCAAAATATAAACATAAAATGGAAAAGGAAATTTAAAAAGCTCCTCCTTTTCAAACTTGCCAGATGTTGAAAAAGCAGTGAATGAAGTATTCAGCCCTTCTTGGTAACCTTAAATATCTTGCCAAAGGTTGCACTGATAACATAACCAAAACAGGGTTTTTTGTCTTTCTTTTTAAAAAAAAAAACACCTTAGCCATTGAGGATAAGTAGGAGAATGAGTTGCTATCACTATGGTTACAGTATTTAAATGTAAATACTGGATGTACAACTAGAATCTTATAAATACCTTTGGCATTTCCCTGGCACTTGAAGCTATTTAAATCATCACTTGCTCATCTTTATCCTACTTAGACTATCCACGTACTACAGAAGCTCAAGGCAGAGGCATCACTAAGAATGATTCCCTAAATAGTTGCATTTGCTATAGTAACCACAAACATCAAAGGCAAAAAGCAACCTTAAAATAACAAGCTCTGGCTATGCCAAAATTACCTGAAAATCAGAACAAAATCTATCTAGTTCATCACTTCTTAAAAATTAAGATTTAATCATGATGGTAGTTGGTGGTGGTGGGAATGTGCCCAAACTGCCCAAGGAGCTGCTGGTACAGTTCTACAGAGGAATTATTGATATGTACCTTTTTTACTGTCTGGTTTAGTTCTGCAACTCAGTAGGACAGACACAGATTTCAGAGAGTAATTAGGACTGCAGAAAAAAAACAATTACTACCAACCTTCCTTCCATTGAGGACCTATGTAAACTGCAGGAGTCAAAAAGAGGGCTGTGAAAATATTTACAGATCTCTCACATCCCGGACATAAACTGTTTCAACTCCTTCCCTCAAAATGACGCTATGGAGCATGCACACCAGAACAACTGGACACAAGAAGAATTTTTTCTTGAATGCCATCACTCTGCTAAACAAATAATTCCCTCAACACTGTCCAACTATTTACAAAGTCTGCATTACTATTACTATTAATCTTCTCATCACTCCTGATCACCCATCCCCTCCCACTTGTGATTGTAGGACTGTAATTTTGTCGCTTGTATCCTTACGATTTATATTGACTGTTTCCTAGTATGATTTGAATGTTGATTGTACCCTATGACTATTATTAAGTGTTGCACCTGATGATTCTTGACTCTTGACAAATGTATCTTTCTTTTATGTGTACGGAGAGCATTTGCACCAAGACAAATTCCTTGTGTGTCCAATCACACCAATAAAGAATTATATTCTATTCTATCTATTCTAATGTCTCACCAGAAAACAGAATCAAACACATGAATCTCCATCTTCTCCTTAAGAATGAACTGCTAACATTTCTTTTTTCTTTTCTTTTTT
This sequence comes from Laticauda colubrina, assembly GCA_015471245.1. NCBI lineage: Eukaryota > Metazoa > Chordata > Lepidosauria > Squamata > Elapidae > Laticauda > Laticauda colubrina. The sequence continues at coordinate 29,883,470 of BLBF01000016.1, read as the reverse complement.
AAAGAAAGTTATAAAGGGATCTGCATACATTTGGAAGATGAATATTTTGGCCAACATGCTTTTGGGGCAATTTGGAATTAACTGAATAAACAGACCAGGAAAAAAAAAGAGAATGAACTATTATTGTTCCCCTTATAATACCATCTTAATAAAATCATTCTTCACTCCTGATGTTCACTTAATCTGGTTATTTATTTTCATTGCTGTTATTTATGGATAATTTATTTTTTAAAAAAATAGATTGCATAGATTTGTTTTGTTATTTTGGATTGTTGTTATTTTGCTGAAAAGTGCCCTAACTGTCTCTGTGCAAAAGGCTGTACAGCTACGCATTAAATAAACAAATATTTGAAATTGGTGTTATTAAATTCTAAGAGACTTAGATCTCCGTAAACATGCATAACTCTTAAAGCTTTTTCCACTGGGGCCTTAAGCAGCTTTTGACTCCCTTGCGTAAATAGGCTGGAAATGAAGTCAGCTTAAGAAACCTCTTTCCAGATTTCAGTCCCTTCATGTACTTTGGTCCTCGGGGATAGCCTGGGATTCTGCCTTTACCCCTCCCGCTGTTCTAGGAAGGCAACTACCAATTCCATTTCTTTTCATGCATGGGTCTTTGAGGACATGTGGCTTTCACTGATAAGCCTTTACGTCAGTCGTCCTCCATTGACGCTGCCTTGTACTTGGCGCTTCCCCTGTGATGTATTTCATTGGTGGCATGGTCTAAGCCACAATAAAACCAAGCATGATTTATTCTCCTTCCTGTCTCTTGTGTTAAAAGTGAAAATTTAGAACTCTTAGTCAATTTCACCTTATTTTAAAACTGCATCACATTAAACTTCCATTTCACTGAAAATTTCAGTGAACTTCTTAAGGAGGGAAAAAAGAGCTTATCCAGTGGTTTTTTTTTTTTTAAGTCTAGTGTTTCACCAATCCAGCAGTCCAATTCTTTCTTCTTAGTCTTTTGGTTTCTACCAAAACTCATAACTGACCGCTGATCATCAAATCGAATAGAAACAAGGGAAAGAAAAAAGGAGCTGAACAGTGTGTATCTTGTGGCTATTTTGTTTAGTCTGTTTTCTCCTGTGAAAGAATTACAAGCACTAAAGGTTCGCTGTTTTAATAATCTACTGTGAAAACAAAGGAGAAAAGAGAGATTCACTGAACAAACGTCCTTCAGAAGAAGACTGGCAGCCCAAGACAAAAATAGCTTTGGAAGGCAACATCCAGGGATGAAGGGAGCATTCCTACCACATTCACATTGGAGTGGAAATAGTCACCTTCAATGAAGTGAAGCGAAGCAGGTGAACCAAACAGTGCAATCTCTACAAGCTCCTATACTTATAAACACAACTGGAAAAGACTAATGGAAGTTGGTCTCCAGGTGGGCTGGAGACAGAAAGAGGGCAATGTTGGAGAGATGGCTAGTGACCCATACTTCTTCTGGAACAAACTGGTCATGTGGAGTAACCCTTAGTGTCAATCAGCGGTGGTATGCTATTGGTTCAGACTGGTTCAGTCAAACCGGTAGTTAAAAAAACTACCAGTAAAGCCGAATCGGTTCCTCCAACAATCAGCTGAGAGGATAAAAGAAGTGACAAGCACATGGGCTGGTGGGAGGGTAACTCCTAGCTTTTCGTTTCTTCATCCTCTCAGCTGACTGGCACTTTAAGGGCACATGCATGTATGTTAGGGGTGCGTGCGCATGTTAGGAGTGTGCACGCATGTGCATTAAGGGGTAGACGTACACGCGCAATCACCCACTGAACCAGTAGTGACCAAGATAGGAACCCACTACTGGTGTCAATCTATCATGAGAGAGATAAGCGAACGTAGAAGAATTTCTCAAATCATGTGCATGGATCTATGCAGTAACCCTTTGCTGTCAAGCCATTTCAGCATCTTAAATCAATCTTGGGCATTCAGACTAGCTCTGGGGCTTCTGTATGCCTGGAATTCATTCAGAGGAGAAAACAGACTAGGCAACATGGCTGGGCAGGCACACAGGGGTGAAATTCTACCAGTTTGCACCTATTCGCTAGAACCGGCTGTTAACATTCTAAGCAGTTTGGAGAACCGGTTGTTAGAAGAAATTACTGGCCTAATCCTGTAAGGAAGGCAGGAAGGAAACATTCTGGTGTTGCTTACGGAAACTGCCTCTCCATTAACCCTTATTACATTCTTGGCAGGTCTAGATTCCTGTCTCAAGAACTTCTCTGGAGTTTTTTTTTTCCTCCTTTGCTGGTACTTTGCTTGTGTGGAGTGACCATTCAAAGTTACAGTGGCACTGAAAAAAGTGACTTATGACCATTTTTCACACTTACGACTGTTGCAGCATCCCCACAGTCATGAAAGGCCAGGCAAGGAGATGCATGCCTCGATGTGAGTGATATTGCGTTGGCCACACCCAGCCAATAACATGACCACCAAGCCATGTCCACCCAGTCAGATGACCACCAAGCCATGCCCATCAACTAAGCCATGCCCACAGAACCGGTTGTTAAAAAATTTGAATCCCACCCCTGTAGGCACATGTGTGTTGGAAATACAGAGAGCACATTTCACAGCAGCCAGCCACATCAGGCCAAGAAAAGATGCATCTTCTTTAAGTTTTTAAAAATTCATACAGTATTTCACATACTCTTAAGCAACTCGCCTAGCTTCAAATTTCATCTATACCAATTCACCTGTAACAATCATCTATCTTCTGTAAGGTGTTTTCTCGCTCCTCTTTTGTTGTATAAGTGAATAATCTGGTAGAGGAAAGAACTAACCAAAAATTCTTGCTGAAAATTTGAAGATTTACAATAGTGGAGAATATCTGTAGCTCAGGGTGTAGGATGAGGGTGAAGGTTCGTTCTCCTGTCTTTAAAATAAGTAAAAGTTAATTTTTGCCCCCTCACGTACCACTTCATGGTAAATGATGTGGTAAATGCATTGGGAGTTTTGTTGTACTGATGCAGATCATATATGACATGTTTTATGAAATGATCATAGTTTGATCTCTGACTTTAGTTCTGGTAATAATACAAGGCCAACCATAAGATAAATAGTAATAATAATAGAAAAATGGTAGGTAAGTTTAGGCAGGGGTTGGGGACAAAGGTCAATTGAGTCATTTAAGCCAATCAGCATTTGTCACCTATCTTAAATGGAATTTAGTTTATCATAATCTTATAGTGACTTTAAATATAAAGTCACACAATACACTTTTAAATTATATTTCCATATTTGCTAAATTAAAAAAAATACAACTAATTGTACCAATAGAAGAGAATATTCTCTGAGCTTGGTTGTTTTCTTGCAGACATTCCATTACCCACCGAGGTAGCATCCTCAATACTAGAAGGGAATGAGGTTTGCAAAACAACAACAACAAACACCAAGCTCAGAGAGCACGAAGGACTCTACAGCCAATTTTACAAGTTCCCTTAATTCTTTATGTGTTTGGAGAATAGTATCCTAAAGTGTTTTATTGACCCTTTCTATGTATTTCAGCTTACTGGCTGGTAACAATTCTTTTCTTTTCAGAGCTGGATAGCTGGATGATTTTTAAAATTATTATTATTTTAAATGTTTTGATTCCTTTAAGCATCAGCATTGATTCCTGACTGGACTAGTTCCTGCAGTTTTCTTGCCAAATTTTTTCAAAAATAGTTTGTTTCCTTCCCAGGGTTGAGAGAGATGTCTGGCACAAAGACATCTAGTGCAACTAAAGTGGAACTAAAATTCATGACCTCCCACCTTGTAGTCTGATGCCTTAATTATTGCACAAACTGCCTCTCTTATTTGGTGTAGGAATTCCGTGCTATGCTTTTTAGCACTACATACTTCCTTTAAATCCTTTAAAATGATCCTAGCTTGATTTCTGTATCCAAGATCAATGAATCATTGCATGTGAATGCAGATCTCCAGGATGTGAATGATTGTCTATGCAAATCCTCCCTGAGAAAATTAATAACAAGAAAGGGTGAGCAAAAGCAAGTGAAAATATATATGTACACCCTTTAAAGGTATCTTTTCTGTACTATGCATGATGTAGCAACTGCTAGATTGGTTTAGCATGCTAAATGTCTGATTTAGAATAGGCAAGTTAAGAATGCTGAAGGGTTTAGTGTCCTGACATCTCTTTAATTAGCAGTCACTGGATCCTTCACTTAAGAAGGCATAAGCTACTAGACGGCTGTCATACTTCAAGGGTTTAGAAGGTTGGAAAAACCACAGAACAAATCTAGTGTCTATAGTTGGTGCAGATGTAATGAACAACATATCCCTTTCCCATTAGAAGCAAAATCAGACTTTTGCTGAGTTTTGGTGGAGATGCAAGAGTAAAACAACAACAACAACAGCAATAACAAGCCAAGCAGGATGGGTGAAATCAACAAAGAAGATGTTGAAAAATATTTGGAGAACAACCCGCAATTTGCCAAGGAGTTTTATGATAAGAGACTTCGCCCAGAAGCATTAACAAACCTTTTCAGAGTCAACACAGAGAATTTGAAGGAAGGTGTCTCCTTCAAAGAAATGACCAGGGTAGAAGAATGTGAGATACTTTTGGAATTGCTTTCCGAAATCCAGGATGATGAAGCTGGTATGGAAAAGATCTCACATAAAGTCCTGCAAAGGTTGGCACAATTAATAGCAGCCGACAAGTGTAGCATGTTTATTTGCCGTTCTCGCAATGGTATCCCAGAGTTAGCTAGCATGCTCTTCGATGTCACCCCTACTTCCAGTTATGATGACAATTTGGTGAATCCTGAAAAAGAAATTGTTTTTCCTCTGGACATTGGGATAGTAGGTTGGACTGCTCATACTAAGAAATCATTTAATATTCCAGATGTAAAGAAGGTGAGTAGGAGTTTCTTCTTTAATTTGGAAAATGATAAAGTCATTTTATGTTTCGGAGTTGTGTAAAAAGACTTTTTTAAAAAATTAGGGGGATATAGAACTATAGAGACTTCCATAAATGTGCCAAGTCTCTGAAATGACTGGCAGAATATATATATAT
>BLBF01000016.1:29836665-29878065 GCA_015471245.1 Laticauda colubrina | reverse complement strand
ATAGGAAACTATTTAACAATTCATATTCTTCAGCATCTTAAATGAGATTATTTAAAGCACTATTTAAACTATAGACAGAAGAAGGAAGGACTGTTATCTCTAAAGCAAGTCCATATCTGAGATAGTTGAGTCTAAGCTCCTGCCTAGTTTCCCTCCTGATTGCAAACTGGGCTGAAATCAGTGATGGGATTCAAATAATATAACAACCGGTTCTCTGCCCTAATGATTTCTTCCAACAACCAGTTCACCAAACTGCTCAGAAAGTTAACAACCGGTTCTCCCAAACTGGTGCAAACTGGCTGAATCCCACCACTGGTTGAAATTAGTCTTATTTATTTAACAACATGCAGATGTTGGTTTCCATATAATTTGAAATGATCACCCTATTTTAGTTTGAAGGAATTCCCTATATCATGAATATTAGATGAACCGTACTAAGTCCAATGAGGTAAGATTGTTCTTGATCTCCTTGGTTTATTCTCCTGTAATCTACTTTATGAATTAAAAGGATTATCTACCAAGCTCCCTTGTTGATAGCAACAGGCAATGCATCAAATATCGCTTGATATTTCCCAGGTACCACCTGGGTTGATTTTTGTGCTGCAGAAAGATATTTGACTAGAACAAACCACCACGGGCCAATTCTAGTCTGTGACCATAATAAAGATTGATTGAATCACAATAGGCTTGTGGCTCAATTAATCTAAAAATTCTTGGCTGTGTGGTTGTGTTCTCCTGCAATTATTTCTGAACCAGGGGCATAATCCATTAAGAATTTTCTCTTGGGGAAACAGACTGAAATAAGTAAGAAGTGTAGCATTAAACAAGGATCTAGAATATGATCTGCTTTCTGGGAATCATCCTGAATTGCAGCCAAAATGAATTCAGCGGTTTTGATTTTCATACTAAGTCTGCTCCATGAGTGTGGGAGAAATTTATTGCAGAATTTTAAATCCTGACATATTTTCATTTTCATTATTTTCTTTTTCCCTTTCTTTGTCTTCCCTTCTTGTGGGTACAGTTTATACCACTTATGAACTCACAATCAATGTGCTCCTTTTAGTCAGGCATACCTAAAACTAATAGAATTAATCTGTCAATTTGATACGGCCTACTAGTTTTACATTTTTTCTTCTTCTTAAAAATAAGTTTCATTTAATTTTTCATTGGTACAGAGAGATGTTTCTATTTCCTCTAATTTAAAGAACATCACTTTGGGAACACTTCCTATGAATTTTACAGATTCTGTCCCTCCCTGTTGTGTGTGCAAGTTGTAAGACCAATGATAAAAGTCTAAACTTTCTACATACATATACAGTAGTATATATGTATACAAGTCTCTCTCTCTCTCTCTCTCCCCCTCCCTCCTCCCCATATGTGTGTGTTAATTGCAAAAAAAGTATGCTCTTTCTGGCTCATTAGAATGCAACATCTAATTTGAACAGGAGATGATGAACAATAGTTTATTTAATGTGAAATTACCCAGACAAACAGTAATATGCAACTTTTGGAGCTAACATAAAGCCATCTTAGGAAGCTCTCCAGAGACAAAGCCATTCTTCTCCAAAATCAACTAAGCTGTGGATGCAAGAATTCCTGCACTGTGTTTATTTGGTTTCTTCCCATGTGCTCAACTTGGACATCCAGAATTAAGCAAACATTTCAGAAATAATTGAACTGTATCTTCTACTCCCTGCTTTTATGGAAAAAATTGACATTACACATTGACTTGATAATTTCCTAGTGGAAGAGAACATGCATGGATTTGAAAATTACACTCAGCTCAATTTTCTATATCTCTTAAGAGATATTTTCTATATCTCTTACTATATCTCTTAAGGCTAGGTCCCACTGGCCGACGGACACAAAACGTATGCATAAAGGACAGAGCGGACGAGCAAAATTTCGGGAGTGTCTCCATCCGTTGTCATCCACTCCAAAAAGTGGCAATAATTTGCATAAACAGAACAGAAAAGAAAGGAAAAGAACGGACGTGGGTAGTATGTAGTAGGGATGTTAAACGGATGTTCGTAGGAAGTCTAGCAGATGTATATCAGATGCAAACCGTTCACTGCTCATCCTTTCTATTTCCGTGCTACTATCGCTGTGTAGACGTTCCGTGTACCTTTTGTTTCCTCCCTCTTTCCGTTTTCAGCTGCAGCGGATGGAGTTGCGAGGATGCCCAGAGGATGCAGAGAGGATACAGCGGACGTTTAACGGATGATAAACGGACATAGAACGTTTGTTGCTCGTATGTTGCGGATTTACATCGTACACGGCGGAAAGTTCATCCGTTCACAAAGTTTTGTGCAGCTCAAAACTTCTTGCGTGGATGAAATTGCAGTGGACGGATGCTCGACGGATAGAGCGTATGAAACACATATGCAATGAGTACACAACGGATGCATAGCGTTTTCCAACGGATGGCAAGCTTTTTTTAACGTTTTACATCCTCTTTGCATCCGTAAGTGCAGTGGGACAGGGCCTTTCAGCATTATATTATATTTAACAACCCCTTTTTAACAAAACCAATATTGAAATCTCATAGGAAATCCCCTTTCTTAACGGAAAGATTAAATTTGCAGCAACTCCAGTTTTAGTACTTGTAGAATTTTTGGAATTGGACTATAAAATCTGCATGACAAATTGATGATAGCAACCCAGAAATTCTAGATCTTTCCAAATCAGATCTCATATATGTTAAACTCAGAATAATTCTTTATGTTTAAGCAGATATATCTTGGGAGACCAATTAAAGATTTTCATTAATGCTATCCCTCTGTCCTAATTAATTGCATTTCAAAAGAAAATTCCCTCTCTGGAGCCTTGGAAAGAGTGGAAAACATATTTTTAAAAAAGGCAAGATGGTGACCATCGCTGCACAAATGAAGCCCCTTTTATAACCTGCTTTTAAGCCTCCTGTAATAGGGGCCTCAATGTGTAAACCACAACTTCACTAAGGCTAATAATCATTTGATAATTTCCTTTTGGTTTTGGATTAAAAAATGGCTATTTGGTGAGGTATTCTGAGCTTCACACAAAGCTTTGTTATAAAAAGTTGGTTATTGTCCTGAGGTAAACAAATCTTCCTGGAAACAGGAAAGAGGGTATTCTCATAATAACAGCATTGTTTCCACTTCTCATTTCTGAGGAAAGCAATAATTCCCCTTCAAAGTGGGTGAGGTTTGGCAAATTGTCATGTGGGAATCCCTCATGGCTTTCAGGGTGCTTTTACCACAGATGGCTGGATATGATAATCTGTTCATTAGGTTGAGATCTAGAGATCAGTTGGGATTGTTGCTATTGTAGCAGCTTCTCTGCTGCATGGCGATTCCCTGTCTGAGCATCTTGATTCCATTTCTGGGTTGGTGGAATTCCCTAGACTTACAGTCTTGGGTGATTTCAATCTGTCTTCTCAGGCCATGCGGTCTGAGATAATTCAGGAGTTGATGTCTATCCTGATGCCATGGGCATCATCCACAGGTATTCCTGTCGGAGCAGTGGTTGTAAGATCTGAAATGGCGTAGCTCTTGGTGTCTCCCTTCTCATGGTCAAATCATGCCCTGATTAGCACTGGATTCTCTCGAGTCACTGTCCACTGCAGGGAAGCTGGGCCCACTAGATGGATTTGCCCCTGGTGACAGATTGACCCAGATGGGTTTCAGAGGGAGTTCCTGCTGGTTGCTGCACAGTGCATCTGAGGACTCCATTGCCACTTGGAATAGGAGGGCTGCCATGGCTTTTGGTGGGATTGCATCCATGCAGTTTCTCCCCAGTTGCAGATCCCGTCACTTGCTGGGGTTCATGGATGAGCTGAGGGAGATGAAAAGCTGAGAAGAGACATCTAGAGGAGCACTGGTGCTCAGCAAAAGATGAACTTGACCAAACATGGGTTAGAGCTGCTATTAAGGCACAAGGAATATTATAGCACAAGGAATAGCACAAGGAATATTATTCCTTGTGACATTAAGGGTAGTAAAGCATCAATGCTTCTGCATCTTTTCTGCATCTATGGATTACCATCTTCTGACCTTGTTTAGGGTGAATGTGCCAACTTGGGAAGAAAGGACTCAGAGAACTTCTTGCAGAGATGTGCAGGATATTTTGCTCAGTATCTATTGGACAAATTTTGCTTAAATTTGTTGGACTCCAGCCTTACTGTAGGTCCAGAGAAGATGCCTGGGGAAGAGCCTTGCATTGCTATTTTTTTAACTGCTTTGGACTGAGAAAATGGACAGGGTCTTTTAGAACTGTTTTCTAGATGCACGCAGCTCCTGGCTTGTTAAAGTAGCCTGAGAGTTGTCACATAAGTGTCTTGAATGAGAGTTGTTCCTTTACCTCTTAAAAAGGACTTGGTTTGCCTCCTCCTCAGGAAGTCATCACTGGGTTCCACTATTCTGGGCAATTCTCATCCATTATCTAACCTCCATTTTCTGGGAATGGAGATTGAGAAGGTGATTGTTAGAGGTGTAGCTACACTCAAAATCCAAGAAAGAAAACTTTAGGCTCCATTATTATAGAGAAAAGGGCTTTTACTGAATTTGAAATGGTAGGTAGCATAAGTAGAAATACAAGATATGAAGCAATAGGCGCGAAAATCACACATAGAAAGTTACCCCATGTTCCCATCCCCAATAATTCAAAGTGGCCAGGTGTGTATAATGTCATGTGAGGCATCTTCAGGTGGTGTTTCACACATCTGGTATGCCAAGATGGTTGTCCTTGGCCTAGAGAAATAAGAGGCTACATCTGTGCAGTAAGCAAGTAAACATAGTCAAGAAAACATCCTAACTTTTATATTTCACCAATCTAAACCTCCAGCACCCTCCCCCCCAGAAGAATGATTCTTGGAGGCTGACAGTGGTTATGCAGACGTTTTAGAGAACCTTGGATGAAGTGGGTTATCTGTTTTTCTTTCAGTCGGAATTCAGGTCTTGGTATGGAATGGAAGTGGCACTGATTGCAGCTTTAGATGCTCTCTGGCAAAACAGGATGGACAATCATTCATCCATCCTTGCCTGACTTGATCTCTCTGTAGCTTTTGATACCATTGAACATAGTATCCTTCTGGACTGTCTGAGGGGATTGTGGGTAGGTGGCACTGTGTTGTTGTGAGGTCCAGTTGGAGTATGTTCAAGCAGAAGAGATCCTGCCCAAGAACCAAGTATGTGAGAGGATGTAGAGTTCCCTGCTCTTATTCAATATTTATGTGAAACTGTTGGGTGAGCTCATATGTCACCATGGGGTGAAGTATCATGGACCTGGTGCACAATCTGTGGCCTCCTAGACTCAGGACTGCACATTGCAGTCGTGGCTAGAAAAGCTTTTGCACAGCTTTTTTGCATACCAGTTACACCTGTTCCAAGATTGGGAATCTCTGCTCACAGTTACTAATACCTTAGTCACCTCCTGATTGGATTACTGTAATACACTTTACATAGGGCTGCCCTTGAAGATTATCTGGAAGCTTCAACTGGTGCAAAAAAACAGTAGGATGGGCAGTTATATATGCTAAAACTGCACGTGTTATGCCTCAGCTGTAATGCAAGATGCATTGATTGTCAGTCTGCTTCTGGGTCCAATTTGAAATGCTGGTTTTGATCTTTAAAGCCCTTCACGGCATGGGGCCAAGTTATTTGAAGAACCACGTCTCCCCAATTACATCTGCTTGTCCCATCAGTTCCAACAGGAGAGGCATGCTGCAGGGTCTGTCTCTCTGTAGGCCCAAGGAGGTGGGGGCGGGGAGATTCTCTATTGAGGCATTTGTCTTATGGGACCTTCTCAACCCCAAAGGGAGATCAGCCTCATTCCTCATTTCCCAGAAGCCCCTCGAGATCTGGCTTTGTCATCAGGCCTCGGGGGTGCGGGGAGGTCTCAGGGAACTGATGGGAACTTCAGGGCTTTATTAGTGGTAGAATCTCTCATATATATGTGTGTGTATGTGTGTGTTTAAATATGACTGTGTTCAACATGTTTATGTTTTGCATACTTTTTTTTTGCTTTATGCCACCAGAGTCACTTCTCACTTCTCACGAGACAAATTGGATATATAAATAAATAAATAAATAATTTTTTTCTTCATAAGATGGTGAAACTGACCGATAATGAGTTATAGTCCAAAGGCAATCATATTACTTGTTTTATATTACGTGTTCAGGTCTTTTCCCGTGTAAGATCGAAAGTATCTTGGCGATGTTTCAATGAGGTTCCACTCGCCATCTTCAGGCTGGTGGTTTTGGCTTCGTGCTTGTGCGAGCAAAGCGTGATCGGAGCTGCCGTCTCTCTATAAATACTGGTGGGGAGGTGTGGTGTGCTGGCTCTGTTATAAGCGGACTGGTTGGCTGTGTTGTTATTTCTTGATTGGTTGATGGAATTGATGTTTGCAGATTGGTTGGCTTTTTCATAAGAACCTGTGTGGCTGGCTGTGTGTCTATCAGCCTTCTGTGTTGTAACGACCTGGGTAATGGGCTGTGTGGTGACCTTCAGAGTTCTATTGTTGTGACATCCTGTGTCATATGCTGTAATCTGTGTGTAACGATCATGCTTTGCTCGCACAAGCACGAAGCCAAAAACATCAGCCTGAAGATGGTGAGTGGGACCTCGTCGAAATGTCTCCATGTCATTAAATATTCTTTTTGGGGGGTCCATGCAGCACTTTGTATCTAAAGGTAAAGGCTAATGTGATGAAGAGAGGGCTGGAGTGTTCAGTTAGGCCTCATTTGCAACTCTTGGGTAGCTGCATCTTTCCTTGGGATTGATTTCAATTTTCAATTTATTGTAATCAAAGACCAGTACAGATAATAAACAAAATAAATTTTAAGACAGAGTTAAAATTTATTTGAAAAACAACCTCAACTGACATCTATAAGTGAGATCCAGGATGTAGTCTATATAAAATTATAATGTGCACACTAAAATTATATTAGATATGATAACTTCTAAAATTACAACAAAGTAAAAGTATCTAAAACTATGAATGTCAACAAAGTAATAATATATAAAATGTCAATGAATTATAGGAACAAAGAATGGGTTATTGATCCATCAGGATTTGATGTATCTTCTCTGCTGATGCACAAAACTTAATTACATGCAATGTAACAAGGGGTATCTCATCTATGAGCTGCATTTGGGCATTTGCTGAATCTGGGTAACCAGGATATCTACTCATTAATGAAGCCAGATATACCTGCAGTATGTCTACTAATCACAGATAGTTTGAATCAGGTTGAGATGACTCTGTAAAAGGGGCAAAGAAGAATAACATATTTTGCAGTTCTGGAGAGATCATGTAGCAACCGCCTTATACACCTGCAGTGTGATTTTAGGAAAAGACACATTGTTAGAATGCACTAGGTGAGCATACCCAGGTAATTAGATTTATTTATTCGCGTTTAATCCAAAGTGAAGCTATCTGGAAGACATTTGGAGAAAACCTGGAGTGGAACTAATTAGAGTCCCATGCAAAAATGACAAAATATGCTGTCACATTAACAGATCATCCTTTTCATGCTTGGATTATCAAACCACATGCAAATATGTAGATGACTGTTGTGGTTAGCTGGCAGCAGGTGCTAATGGCTGAGGAGAGCAAGGACTCGGATGAGGGGCCAGGACCATTAGGGAGTGGACTACAGACTTCAGAGATTGGGGGGCTGGCAGAAGTGATGAGGAGGTTCCCGAGGAGCCTGTGCCAAATGCGCGTGTGCACAGGGCTGCTCACAGGAAAGAGCAGTTACAACAGCATGGGCAACTCGGGGGTAAGGCTGCAAGGTAATGGCCCCTCCTTCAAGAAGATAAAAGCCAGCTGTGAATGAAAATACTTTGCAGAAGGCAAAAAGTTTTGAATCTCCAGCCTCATGGACATTCCAGTATCCTGAGTTTGTATTTGAATATTCTTGTATTGCAAATTATTTCTTGTCTGTTATCTTTTGACAAGGCTTGCACAGTTTGGCAAGGCTTGTGCTTATCACAGCTAATTATTTTGTAAAAGCATTAAAAGGTTTCTGTTCTATTTGGATTGTGTTTGATTTGTTGGAAAAGGGCGTGGGTCAGACAGAGTTTCTGTTGCAATAACGCAATGTGTGTTTCATCACTTGCCTCCATATATCCCTCTTGCAGGTACCATTATATAACTGTGCCATTCCCTCAATACAATCCCTTCTCTGTGTTAAGAGATAAATGTGACTTATCTCTCAGGGAGGTTAAAGTAAAGCAGTAACGATTCAATTCTTTGCAGATGAAATATGTCCTCAGGATTATCTTGACTCACATTTGAAAAAACAAACTGATTGTTCCTGTTCATTTCAGAATAATCACTTCTCGGACTTTGTCGATAAGCAGACTGGTTACACGACCAACAATATGCTCACCATTCCCATTTTGCAGTGCAAGGAAGTTCTCGCTGTTTTCATGGCACTTAATAAACAAAATGCTTCTGAGTTCTCTAAAGAGGATGAAGATGTAAGTACGGATTGCTTTTTCAAGAAAATAGAATAAAATAACAGCATTGGAAGGGACCTTGGAGATCTTCTAGTCCAACCCCCTGCCTAGGCAGGAAACCCTATACCACTTCAAAAATAGCACTTTGCTTAATCTCACCTCTTTCGTTGAGCAGCTTGAGTCCATTTTACATTTTAGCATTGTTGAAGCCTAACATGGGCTCCATGGATTTCTTTTGCACATCGGAGGAGAAACTTGAAGCAGAAAGAAGTATATTTCAGCTAAATGTATTCACAGTAGATGCCACTTGCCTACCAGAGGTGTCTGCAAGGGGGAACAGGGGAGCATTGAAAAGTTAAGAGGAAGTCTTCAACTGTGTGATTCCAGCCCTGCCTTTTTAAATATGTTGTTCTGCATGTGGTGCACATAAACAAGAAAAGGGCATCAATCCAACAATCATGGCTGCCATCTTGAATTTTGATTTCACTATGGATGCCATCACTCCCTACAATACTGGTGACAAGTGATGATTTATCACATAAACCAGGCAATGTTCAGTACTTTTCAAGATACAAAAGTATCTTTCTACACACTTTATGTTCTTTATTTGTTTTATGACTATTATACCATATTTCTCACAAAATAAGGCCGGGCCTTATTTCTTTTTGACCTCCGAAAAAATGGCTAGGCCATCTTTTCGGGGGTGACTTAATTCCCCCCCCTTGCATCCTCGGGTGGGCAGGCAGCGACAGCTTGGATGTTGACCTCAGTGTTGGTGGGGCAATTCGTTTCGGGAGACCTTCCGCCACAGTTGCTTTCCCTTCTCCCTTACTGCTGCAGCGTTTAGAGCAACACTGTGGCATTTGGCACAGCCACGTGCAGCCAGCCAGGGCTCCTCCCTGCTACCGGAGCCCGGTGGAGACACTCGGCTTCAGGCGCTCCTGTCACCACCTTCCTTTTGCCTTCGAAGGCAAAGCCAATTATTTTAAAATGACATCCTACTACAACAAAGCCTCCTCTGCCCGAGAGGGCAGCCCAACCCCACGTGGGGAAGCAAATTGCCCGGGGCCGCAGCGCAGGATCAGCCCACCTCAGGAGAAGCGCCCAGCCACCATCCCTGCCTGGCGCTGGGCAGAGCACGAAGAGCTTCACCTGGGGCGGCCAGTGCAGCTGACAGGCGGGCCCTCCTTCCCGGCATCAGAGCTCTCACCAAGGCAGCAGGCACCTCCCAGCTGGACCCTCTGCTCATCCCGCCAGGGCTGCGCCAGAGCTGTGCAGGCTAGACAGAGCCAAGAAAGCGAGCCGCAGGTGTGCGCCTGCCTGCCAAGCAAAAGAGCCAGGCCTACCTGAGCTTGGCTTCCTTCCCAAGTCCCTCCAGCATGAACCCAAAGGGGCCACTGGGAGAGACTGCCCGAGGCAGTGATAGCACCCACCCGTCCGCAGACAAGGAGGCAAGGTGATGGCAGCACTGCTTCCTTGGCTGGCGGAGAAAGCCCGAAGCCGCCCGTCCTTTCCACCCCTTGTCCCCATCCCCACGCATCTCCAAATGTGCTGGCAGCTCCAAACACTGCAGTGGAACAGGCATCAGATAGAGGCGCTGACTTGGCGGGGCTCAGCTCAGAGGAGGACGCAGTACAGGCCATCGCCTTGCCTCCCTATCCACGGATGGGTGGGTGCTATCACTGCCTCGGGTGACCTCTCCCCGTGGTCCCTTCGGGTTTGGGCTGAAGGGACTTGGGAAGGAAGCCAAGCTTGGGTCGGCCCAGCTCTTTCACTTGGCAGGCGGGTGTGCACTTGTGGTTCACTTTCCCAGCTCTGCCCAGCCCGCACAGCTCTGGCACAGCCCTGGTGGGATGAGTGGAGGGCCCGGCGGGGAGGCGATTGCTGCCTTGGTGACAGCTCCACCGCTGGGCAGGAGGTCCTGCCTGTCAGCTGCACTGGGCGCCCTATGTGAAGCTCTTCATGCTTTGCCTGGCACCAGGCAGGGATGGCAGCCGGGCGCTTCTCCCAGGGTGGGCTGATCCTGCGCTGTGGTCCTGGGAGATTCACCTCCCCATGTGGGGTTGGGCAGTCCCCTCGGGCAGGGGAGGCTTTGTTGTACCAGTAGTAGGGTGTTGTTTTTAAAAGAATTGGCTTTGCCTTTGAAGGCGAAGGGAAGGCGGTGACTGGAGCGCCTGAAGCCGAGTGTCTCTGCCGGGCTCTAGTTGCAGGTAGGAGTCCTGGCTGGTTGCGTGTGGCTGCACCAAACACCGCAGCATTGCTCTAAATGCCGCAGCAGCAAGGGAGAAGGGAAAGCAATGGTGGAGGAAGCTTTCCTGATACGAAGTGCCCCACTAACACCAAAGTCAACACAGGCAGCACCATATCCGGGTATGCAACAAAAGTACTTCCTAACGGCAAGCCCCCGCCCCTGCCATTCCCCCCCATTTTGCATGTTTAATATAGGCCTTAATTTGGGGGGAGGGGCTTAATTTGATTTTATGCTGATAAAACATGCTGGGCCTTCCTATTCGTGGAGGCCGTATTGTTGGAGAAACACAGTAGTTGTTATTAACTTACTGTTATTTTAGTATTATTTACTTCTACTATGATTATTTCAAGAGCAGAATGTATGATAGCACTAGAGTTAGCAGGAACATTTTTTTCTCTGATGCTAAAACTTGGTGTGTCAAGCAGCATTTCCTCAAGGTGTAACTTGTATCTTAGCACTTGAGTCCCCCCAAAAAGAAGAAAAAGTTGAAAATCCTAATTTGAGTGATGACTTTAAGAGTTGCTGGAAGCCAAATTAAAAAAAAAAAAGCTTGCCCCCCTCCATTTGGCCCAAGTGTCAAGTGCAAAAGATTCCTTCCATATGGGAAGGTTCAATTTAATTGATTTGTTGCTAAAGGCCTGTACACAAGAATCTTTTCAACTAATAGTCAGTACTTGGTTTGAGTTAGGTAAGGCTCACTGTCACTCAAGGGTAGGGAGTTGGACTTAATTCATTTGTTGTTGCATAGTAATTCTAGGCTGATCCCTCTTTTCACATCCTTCTGGTTCTACCAATCCATCTACACCAAGACCCTGATCACCTTCTGTCTGAAGGCCAAATTCTTCCAGTAAGAGTCAGGCAACCATGAGGTTAACTTCCCTACTATCTCATTATCTAGCTGCTATCGTCTATTTATTATATTTATTTGCCACCCATCTCGCTCCCATGGAGTTGCAACTGCATAAATTTGGTCTCAGCTTTGACAACTTAAAAATGTATGGACTTAAACTCCCAGCCAGGTTGGTTCGGAAATTCTGAAAATTGAAGTTCACATATTTTGAAGTCACCAAGGTTGAGAAAATACTGATATCATCCAATAATTTGTTGTACATTTCTTTCTTTCTTTCTTTTTTGCAGGTCTTTAATAAATATATTCAGTTTCTTTCACTTGCTGTGAAACAATATCACATTACATATCTGTATAATGTTGAACTTAGAAAGAGTCAGGTAAATGATTATTATCTACTTTAATAGTCAATTAACTGCAATTGTTTTGTACGGATAGTTTGGCTTTATCTTTTCTCTTGCCAAGAGATGCCAAGAGGCCTTTGTTCGATAACTATGTTAGTTCCAAACAGCCTATTATGTCATAGGCTTTACCAGATAATGTCACAAATATCTTGAATGTTTGAACAGATGTCATCATGCTTTTTTCTATCACGCATCAGCCACATACTATCCCCCATCCCATCCTGCCTTCTCTTCAATAGATACTTTTATGGTCTGCCAACAAAGTATTTGAAGAACTTACAGATATTGAGCGACAGTTTCACAAAGCCATGTACACTATTCGACAATATTTAAATTGCGAAAGATATTCCATTGGTTTGCTGGATATGACCAAAGAGAAGGTCAGTATAATTTTATTTACCACCATAAAACTCCTTCTTCCTTGCTTCCAAGGAAAGCCTCTTGTCATGCAGAAATATCTGAGCCATAAACAAGCAAACAAAAAATGAAAAGCATGATATTTGCAAATGAATTCTATTACAATCAGTATAGTTTCAGATAAAGTATGTTTAGGATGGAAACATTATTCGTCTTTCAGAAACCTGTTGTTTAAGACAAATCTTGCCCACCCTGTTGTTTTAACCAGAGTGGAGTTGTGGGTTCCTTAGTGCTTTTTAAGCTTGAATGTATCTATGGAGGTTCTCAGTCATCCAGGTCATGGTGCTTTTTAAAAAATATAAAGGCAACTGACTTTTCTAAGACATTTCTCTCTTCATCCAACAGCCGGGTGCAGAGATTGAAGCCTCTAACACAGCTACTCTGGAAGTTGAGGCTAGCAGATTGCTTGAGCTCAGGAGTTCTGGGTTGCAGTGGGCTATGCCGATTGGGTGTCCGGACTAAGTTCGGCATTGATATGGTGATCCCTGGGGAGCTGAGGGCCACCAGGTTGCCATAAAATTTCTTCAGTTCTGAACTGAAGAAGTTTATTGCATGAGAAGTGAAATTTCTTAAAGAAAAATCAGCAAATCTCTGAGCTTGGAGGTTTTCTTGCAGACATCTCATTACCAGACTACATAACATCGTCAGCTCATGATAATATCGGTAGTGCTAATGTTACTAGCCTGGTAATGAAACATCTGCAAGAAAACTACCAAACTCAGAGAGCACTGAGGGCACCACTGTTTTAACCATATTAAGTGTTGTCCTGCCTGGTCCAAAGATTCTGATAAGGGGCTCAAAAATAGACTACAGAATGAGAAAAACTCTGGCCTCCTTTTACATGCATTGGGTATACAATGCACAAGAGACAGGATTTCCATTTCATAATGGCCACAGATGTTATTCTCAGTCATTTGACAAGAGTCTAGACAGGAAACAAAATCCATGAGTACTAACACTGTTTTTATTGTAAGGTTACAATCACAGAATCTTGTGTCTGGAAGTATTTCCCCTCTCCCCTAGCTTTACTTTCTAGATAAATAGGGAGGGTCTCTTTTGAGATGCTTTCTGCACCTCCATTCCTTCTGCAGGTTGACATTTCTCTTGTGTCCGACCAATGCCCTGGCTGCAGCTCTTCCCTCTGTCTCCCAAGGTTATTCTTGCCACCCATCGCATTTGTCTTGTCCTTCCCTGTGGATGCTGCTGTGTACTGAGCTTATAGTATATCTGGTTGAGTTTTCTAGGATTTAGGCAACCTATTGGAAACAGATTTTTTCTTCTCCAATGGTCAAGGATGAGAATTGAAGTTCAAAATACTGTATATGGAGAAACATCAGGTGTTTAGAAGCTCCTTTTATTCAGGAGCCCCTTCAATAATATGTAATTATTTCCAGGAATTTTATGATGAATGGCCAATTAAATTGGGAGAAGCAGAGCCTTACAAAGGACCAAAGACCCCTGATGGTCGGGTGAGTAGACATATTTCATCTGTCCAAATTACAATTTGTGGAATGCTGTGGAATGTGGATCTGTCAAGGATCTTGGAGTACTCATCTCTAATGATCTAAGTGCTAGAGCTTACTATAACTACACAGCCAAAAAGGCATTAAGAGTTGTTAACCTAATCCTGCATAGCTTTTTCTCTGGCAATATCACACTACTAACTAGAACATACAAAACATTTGCTAGACCAATACTCAGATACAGCTCATCAGTCTGGAACCTGCATTATGTATCTGATATTAACACAATTGAAAAAGTCCAGAAATATTTCACAAGAAGAGTTCTTCACTCCTCTAATCATTGCAGAATACCTTATGCCTAGAACTACGCCGCCTTTGCTCTGATCTAAGTATAGTGCACAAAATTATATATTGCAATGTCCTACCTGTCAATGAATACTTCAGCTTCAACCATAACAATACAAGAGCAGACAATAGATACAAACTCAAGGTAAACCGCACCAAACTTGATTGCAGGAAATATGACTTCAGCAACAGAGTGGTCAATGTCTGGAATACTCTACCTGACTCTGTGGTTTCTTCCCCAAACCCCAAAAACTTTAACCTTTGACTGTCTACTATTGACCTCACCTCTTTCCTAAGAGGTCTGTAGGGGGCGTGCATAAGCGCATGCCTACCGTCCCTGTCCTACTGTTTTTTTCTTATACATATATCCATTTCATGTATTTATAACTATGTTTATACTTATACCTGTTATCTTATAATCACTTGACAAATAAATAAATGCATAATCAATCAATTAATTAATTAATTATGCATTTATTTATTTATTTGTAAGATTGTTGTATTACTTTTCCTCCCTTGTGATGATGCATTTATTTATTTATTTGTAAGATTCTTGTATTACTTTTCCTCCCTTGTGTTTAGGAAGTTAACTTCTATAAGATTATCGATTATTTTCTACATGGAGAAGAACAAATCCAAGTAATTCCGTAAGTGCTTCTTATTAGGTGCTCAGATAGTAAATGGCTATAGGAGTTCATGGTTTAATATGAAATGATGAGTTTTTTTATCTCGTTCTCTGTCTTAAGGTCACCTCCGGCAGATCACTGGTGTCTTGTCAGTGGCTTACCAACTTACGTTGCTGTAAATGGATTTGTAAGTTCCCAATGTTACTTCCCTAAAATTCTTTCTGGGGCTATGTGCTGCTATGTGTGTTTTATGTGTAAATCTACATGTTCACATTTGAACTGATCATTTTCATTTCACAATCTTGTATATGGGAAGGAAGAACATTGTGATACAATTATTTGCAACTCTCTTTTACCTCATCTGTAGTTAGGCTGTTCAACTGTGATCAAATTAATTCAAATTAATTTGGGCGCGGCTTGGTGGGTGTGGCAAGGGAAGGATACTGTAAAATCTCCAGTCAGAGGTGGTATTTGCCAGTTCTCTGAGCTACTCAAAATTTCCGCTACTGGTTCTCAAGAACTGGTCAGAACCTGCTCAATACCCACCTCTGTTCCAGAGCCCAGAGAGGCTGTTTTCACCCTCCCAGAGGTTTGAGTAAAGCCTCTGGAGCCTGGGGAGGGCAAAAATACCCCCCCTGCCATGGTTCAGGAGGCTGATGAGGCTTCACCCACCATGGGCACTGCCAGCAACTGGGCAGAGAACCCATTGCAAAAAGTTTTGAAGCCCACCCCTGGGGCAAACCATATCAAGACATGGAGTATGGAACTGTGAAACCATGTCGTAAATACATTGTGGGGAGCCCATTGTACTTCGAATGGTTGCTAAGCAACTAATTGTAAATTGATGACTATCTGTATTGCTTTGTAGACAGACCATATTGGTAATAACATTTTAGTTCAAAAATTTTGAATGACCTGAAGGCATTGAAGACTTATTTAGGCTAAAAGGTAGGCTTGACCATTATTGTACACTATTATTTTTCAAGTAAAGGTGTCCTTGGCTTACAAAAGTTCACTTAGTGATGGTTCAAAGTTAGAACAGCACTGAACAAAGTGACTTATGACCATTTTTCACACTTACGACCATTTCAGTGTCCCTCACAGTCACACAACTGACATTCGGATGCTTGACAACTGACTCACACTTATGAGGGTAGCACTGTCATGTGATTCATTTTTGTGACCTTCTGACGAACAAAGTCAATAGGGAAGCCAGATTCACTTAACAATTGTCTGTCTAATTTAAGAACTGCAGTGATTCTGGTGTGGTTAGTTGGCAGCAGGTGCAGACGGCTGAGGAGAGCAAGGACTCGGATGAGGGGCCAGGACCATTAGGGAGTGGACTGCTGCCTTTGGAGATTGTGGGGGCTGGCAGCAGCGATGAGGAAGTTCCCGAGGAGCCTGTGCCAAGTGTGCATGCGTGCAGGGCTGCTTGCAGGAAAGAGCAGCTGAAGCAACACGGGTGACTCAGGAGTAAGGCTGCAAGGTAATGGCCCCTCCTTCAAGAAGATAAAAGCCAGCTGTGAAGAGAACATTCTTTGCAGGAAGCAAAGACGTTTTGAAACTCAGCCTCGTGGACATTACAGTATCTTAAGTTAGTATTTGAAGAATCTTGTGTTGTGAAATATTTCTTATCTGTGATTCTTGGCAGTCTCATACAGTTTTGGCAAGGTTTGTGCTTATCAAAATTAATGAGTCTGCAGCAGCCTTTTAACTGGGGATTCATAAGACTCATTAAAAGATTTATGTTCCCTTTGGTTATTGTTTGTCTTATTGGACAATGGTTTGGGTCAGAACAGTTTTACTAAACAAATGTGAAAAGGAAAGTTGTAAAATGGGGCAAAAACAATCATTTAACAAAGATCTCACTTAGCAACATGGATTTTGGGCTCAATGGTGGTCATAAGTTGAGGACTACCTGTATCAGTATCCACTTTCAGGTGAACTGGAAAATGGCAAACAGTTTTTTTTTTTTTCCAGTTTGGAAAGCACAATCTCATTCACTGAATTCTATTGTTCTGACCAAGGCTTCCAGAGACCGTAATTAAGCACACGCTTAGTTAAAACAACTCTTGGTTTATTTCAGTGCTGGGAATTATGTTCACTCCTTGCCAGTAATGAGTCCCAAACAGTCCCTTCGAGATAAGCACTCACCTTTATTTCCTTTGAATTGCTGCCAACAACTAGAGTGCCAAATGAATTATAAAAAACCAACCGAAGTACAAAGTCCACACAGAGCTTCAAGGATTAATCCAAACAGAATGAACGACTTTGCTTCCTACAAAGGTTTCTTTACCTTTACATGTCCTTTATATGTTATAGGAGGGGCAATCACCTCCAAGCTTTACTCTTTTGTCTTAGCTGCTCTTGCCTTCTAGCAGTTCTTGCATACATTCACTGGGATCAGGCTCCCCTAGTTCCTCGGCCTCGCTACTGCCAGACTCCAGAGGCTCCAGAGTCAGCACCCCACTCCCAGATGGTCCTGGCCCCATCTCTGCATTGGATGCAGGACCCTTGTCTGAATCCTCTCCAGACTCCCTGGACTGGTCCCTGTTCTTTCCCACTGTCCAATTCCACTGCCGTCTGCACAGGCTGCCAGGCAAACCACAACACCTATAGGCAAAGTATGCTCATTAGTTCCCTTTCAGCATTCCCAACAGTTCACATGACTTCCAACTTTTTTTTTTCATATCATCAACTAATTAATAAATACCTGTTAAGAAAGGTAAGGTGGAAAAAAGAGTACAGGTAGTCCTTGACTTAGGACTACAATTGAACCCAAAATTTATGTTGCTAAGCGAAACATTTCTTAAGGGAATTTTGCCCCATTTTATGACCTTTCTGACCACAGTTGTTAAGTGAATCATTGCAGTTGTTAAGTGAGCAACACAGTTGTTCAGGGAATCTGGGTCCCCCATGGACTCGGCTTGTCAGAAGGTTGCAAAAGGTGAACACATGACCCTGAGACACTGCAGCCATCGTAAATATGAATCAGTTGCCAAGCATCTGAACTTTGATCATGTGATTATGGCATGGGGATGCAGCAATGGTCTTAAGTATGCAAAATGGTCACAAGTCACATTTTTCCAAGTTACAAGTTTTCTTGTAACTTCAAGTGGTCCACTAAACGAACTGTTGTAAGTCAAGAACTAACTGTACAATGCCTTTTTTAAAGGTATCAATGGGACCCACCTTCCTGAGCACCTGTGCCTGATTAGTGGTAATGAATGCCAATATTTATAGGTCGGAACTACTGTAATCTTTATTGTTTATTTTCTCCCCTAGATTTGTAATATGATGAATCCAGCAGCTGACGAATACTTCACCTTTCAGGTAGTGCCATTTGTACTGGCTCAGCAAGCCAACAAGCAAATAGATGAAAGCATTCATTTTTATTTTGTATACTCTGACCCTATGCCTTTATCCTAGGTACATGCACCATACATGCTGTGTTGGTCTCCATACGTTACTTTTTTAGCTTTCTTTTTCTTTTTCCTTTTGTTTAGAAAGAACCTTTGGATGACTCAGGCTGGACCATCAAAAATGTCTTATCTTTACCTATTGTAAACAAAAAAGAAGAGATTGTAGGCGTAGCTACCTTTTACAACAGGAAAGATGCCAAACCCTTTGATGAATATGATGAACAGATAACTGAAGTAAGTTCAAAGTTGATGGGTTTTATCAGCTGACAGCAAGGCATTGGAGGAAAAAAATAGAACTAATAAGTATGCATTCTTCCTAATGTTTCTATCTGATCCTCTCCATTGTGGTCATTTAAATAGAATTTACAAGCTGTGGTTTACCTTGCAAGAAAGGAATTAATACTTTGACTATGTCCTTAGGTACAACTCACTGTTATATAAACATTGATAATAAAGGTGGTGGAATATACTATAGTAGCTGTTAGTACAGTATATTGGTAAAGGCAAAAGGCAGCATGAAAGTTACCATCCATAACCTCACTATTTGTCAGTCCTGCCTCAGCTTGAACCTCTAAATAAGGACGATCCTCAACTCCATTTTATCAGGAAAGGTATAATTTACTGGAAGTCAAGTGATTTACAGTAAGTAATGTCTCGTCTACAGCGAGGACTGAAAATCATGTATCAGAATCCCCAGGTCTAACTTTTCCCTCTCTTATTTGCCTCCCATCAGAGGTGGCATTCAGGAGGTTCTGACCAGTTCTGGAGAACCAGTAGTAGAAATTTTGAGTAGTTTGGAGAACGGCAAATCCCACCTCTGACTGGAGATTTTACAGTGTCCTTCCTCTGCCACGCCCACCAAGCCCCATCCACAGAACCGGTAGTAAAAAAAATTGAATCCCACCACTGGTGCATGTGTGTGTGTGTGTGTGTGTGTGTGTGTGTTAAGATAACAGTAGCAACTAGCAATCAATGGCCACCCCTTTTTGTATGTGTAAATATCAGACGTACACAAAAGGGTTGAGGCATTACTAATTGTATTGGCCATTTTGGATTTTTTGCCACCTTCTCTCCCAGGCATTTCTGGTTATTAACTTTTATAGCTCTAAATGGCCTTGAGGGCATGGCATTTCCCACATATCTTTTTCCCATCCTCTACTAATTTCTGCAGCTTCGTGAAGGTAGGTAGGTAGCTACAAAGTTTGGCACTTTCTCTGTGGCTCCACTGACTCCGGCATGCTTTCCCAACAAATATTTGAAATGTGATTTTAAGGTAATCACATAAACTTTTATTGCATAATTGTTGCAGGCCACCATGCAAACACCCAAAATTGTGCAACCATCCCTTTTCTTCCAATCTTTCTGTAGTTTCTTCCTCTCAGCCTGCTCCATTAGGATCCCTACCTTTGAAGTCCTAAAACAGATGAGGTGATCCATTCTCCTAATGGTGTTACTTATGTCTAGTTTAATGAAAATAAGGATTAGGGGTGACATGATATCAGTGTTCCAATATCTCAGAGGCTGCCACAAAGAAGAGGGACTCAAGCTATTCTCCAAAACACCTGAGGGCAGGACAAGAAGCAATGGGTGGAAACTCATCAAGGAGAGAAGCAACTTAGAAGTAAGGAGAAATTTCCTGACAGTTGGAACATTTAATCAGTGAAACAATTTGCCTCCAGAAGCTGTGAATGCTCTAACACTGGAAGTTTTTAAAAAGGTGTTAGTATAGGGTTTCCTACCTAGGTAGGGGTTCGGACTAGAAGACCTCCAGGGTCCCTTCCAACTCTGTTATTCTGTTCTATTCTTATGCCTACAAAACTGAATAAGATATACATAACATGCCATAATCAGGCAAGACTCCTCTTCAGGCATGTTGACTCCTTCTCCAGCTCATATACCTACCGAGAGATGTTCATTGTACACGTGAAAACTTAGATATGATAAAACTTGGAAGATTTTATGTGTAAAGGTTTCTTGATGTGTAACATAATATGAAGCCTAAATGGTGGCTGTGGATTTGATTTAGAGTCAAACTAATAGAATGGTTCATGTCTTTCATTTCTTTCATATGGGGACATTGCTAAAAATTAGCAATATATCATTCAACATCTTTGGAAGTGTTTTTAAGAAAAGCATAAAATTATTATTGGTTAAGTGCCTTTCCAAAATTTGAAATATATCGGACAAGTCACACTGAAAAGCTCTACTTCTTTGTCAATTCAGATGCTTACCCAGTTCCTTGGATGGTCTGTCTTAAATCCTGACACATATGAAAAATTGAATAAGATGGAAAATCGGAAAGATATAGCTCAGGAAATGCTCATGTATCAGACAAAAGCGACACCTGCAGAAGTTAAAAGTATATTGGTGAGTGTTCCTTGCACATCCTGGGTGAAAGTATGAAACTTATTGTTGGATGAACGAAACATAATTGTTTATTTTCTTTTCTCCTTACTTTAAGAAATGCCAAGAAAAATTGAATCAAGAAAATTTTGAAGACTGTGATGAGAAAGAGCTTGTTAAAATTCTGGTAAGTAGCCACATGTTTTCTTAAATGTCAACTTTAAGCCTATACAATCATGGTTCCATACCGCGGAAATATTCTTGGTGATTTATTTATTTACCAGCGAGGAGTTTTTAAATTTTATTTGTTCAACTTGTGCATGTCGGTTTTACTTAAGGGATAGCTATTTGGACTGAAAGAGAATTTTACACACTTAATAAATGAATTAGGATGTAACAGATACCATTATAGGGCAATGTAGTCAGAACTGCTACATTTTGGACAGTTGAGTAGATTAATCAAGTTTAATTTCTTTTACCTGTCTTAACTAGAACTGCCAATTACATTTTTGTAACCTCACATCCCAAGTAGGAGGATGCACTTTTAATCATTGATTTATAATAATAACTTTTAAAAGGTAGGAAGATAACTTGCTTCCCTAGCTCCTATTTGACACTTTGCTCTGCAAGAAATATTTGAGATTGATTATAAATAGTAGCCCTACAAATCTTTTAAATAAATAAGAAAACAAATAAACAAAGAAATATTTGAGATTGATTATAGATTATAAATAGTAGCCATACAAATCTTTTAAATAAATAAGTAAACAAACAAACAAACAAACAAATACATAGCCACATGGGACACCAGGATGCCATTTCTACCAACTGTACCAACTGTAGTTCTACCTTGATAAAGGGTGGGCCAACAAATGTTATTAGAACCTTGTTTGTCCCCAAGTATTCTAAATTTTAAATTTAATGCCTTGGATCTTTTTTTTTAATTCTTCCTTTCTCATGTTTAAAAGGCAGGATATGAATCATGGTAAGAAACCTATATGACATGGACATAAATGCTTTCATAGAGAGATCTATGTGCCATGCCACCAATCTTTAATCTCTGAGAAAGTTTGGAACACTACTCTCTAATGGAATAAAGCAGGTGCATCATTTTATGACTGTCATTTTTCTGAGTGGAACTGATTCATGGTATCTCAGAATAAGTATCTGGAACGAGCAGTTGCAAAACATAACAAGAACTTGGCTTGCTTACACCCATACACTTCTGTTTTCCATAAGTGGATATAGCAGGAATATTAGTTAGGAATATTAAAGCAGTTGTTGAATTTTTAACCACTTAGGTGAAAGGAAATAAATTGAGAATCATTCCAGAATAGAATTTTGGCAGAATAGAATTACCTACTAGTCTGAATGGGTCATCTTCATTCTGATTTGGATTGGTTCACAAGGATAAGAGTGTTCCTTAAATCATGGTGACATGGAATAGATTGTACCAACAGTATTCACTGGTTATAATTTTTCCTGGGTAGAAATAGTTGGCTTCACTAATCTGTGTTAGAGTAACTTCCAGCTGAAAGTAACTTTACCACTTTATCATGTACTTTGGGATGGGAGGATGCTTCAATTGGCTTTGTAAATGGACACATTGTTGAGTTTGTTATCAGATATTATGAGCCTATGATTCAAACCTGCAGTGATTTCCAATTCCCAACCCACTGCCAAGTTCCCATTAGGTACTTTTTTGATTTTTAAAGCCTGGTAGGTAGGTAGGTAAGTAAACACATACACAAACACCACTCAAATATATATTCATATCTTATAATTTATTCCTGGTCCATCTGATTTCTTTGCCATCTAATTCTCTGTATATATTCTTATAACTGGTTGTTTATCGACTGTTCAAACTTATGATACACCTCCCGCAAAAAAAACCTGTATTTAAGACCTGGGTTCAAAGTTCTGACCATTCCTTCACTCCCATGTTCATGTAGTCACATTTTGGAGACATTCTTATAGTTCTTTACAGTGTCCTGTAGGCATTTGACTGTGATTTTCAATATTTTCTATAAGAAACTCATATTTACTTCTGGTTTCCAAACAAAAACACCTCATTATAGATGATGGTTTTGCTCAATGATCACCACGCTTGCTTAATGGTTACCTCATTAATTTAAGATCTCTGGGCCTCCATGTTTGCTTAACATTTGCCGCAAAAAAAAGTAACATTAGGTTGGTCAAATTGGGTATCTTGACTTATGAATGTCATGGCATATGACAGAAATTCCATTTTCCACTATAGTTGCAAGTTGAGGAATATCTGTACACAGAACTCTCGTTTTACTAGTGGGCTACCTCTATTGCTATATAATGTTCCATTTTATCGTGTTTTTTCTCTGCCTCGCATCACATTTCAGTGTTTCCTCTCCTTTGGGCTATAAATTGTATGTAATTCACAAATGTACCATAAACAATAAGTAAGAAAACTTCTCAGTTCCTAATGTTATCAATTACCTGTAATAGTTACCTAGGGATTCCTCTATTGTTATAAATGGTTACTATTTCTGCCTTTACAAAGGAGACTTTATAACATGTGGGTGTTTAGTTCCTTTTGCCATCTTTCATGATTGCATGGTATTCAAAATAATATTCTAATCTAGTTGAACCTTTAGGTCCAGAGCATGTCACTCATATTTTGGACCTTCCTGTCTAACTCTATTTTGGTAAGTCACAGGATTGATATTGCTCAGGTTGATTACATAGTAAAACCTCCTGAGCTTAGGATCCATCCAAGGAACGTATTTAAATGTTTCAGTCACTGTGAGCTGACTCGATTAAGTCGATTCTAGATTGGCCATTCACTGAATGAAGGATACATTCCTTCCATTCGCCAACTGGAACGATAGCACCAGTTGAATCTAGAGATCTTGTCAATAGTATGGTTGAATCTAGAGACCTTGTCAGAACAATGAGCACGTATTTCCTGGCATGCAGACTTTCTTAGGTTATTCAAGAACCAACTGTGACAACACAAAAGTTAGCTTGGTGCCTTTCACTCATGCTTGTGACATCATGTATTAAAACGGCAGAGTTTGCATTATGATCTGTGTTTCTTCATTTTATACCATCTTACTTTCTTCTATTGGATTTTCATGAATTGGAGGAGGGGGAATACCTTTTTATATTTCTTTTCCCTTCATTTGAATTCCCATGGTATTCTCGCTTTATACTGCACCAGTAACACCACATCCAGTTTTGGTCAATGTGATAGAAGAAAGATGTTGAGATTCTAGAAAGACTGCAGAGGAGAGCAATGAAGATGATTTAGGAGTCTGGAGGCTAAACCAAATGAAGAATTGTTGTGGGAATTAATATATTTTTATTTATTTATTTTGTCAATTGCTTACAAGATAATAGGTATAACTAAAAACATTGTTATGAATACAGGGATACATACAAGAAAAATAAAAAAAATAAAAAGAAACAAGAGGACAGGGAGGGTAGGCACGTTGGTGCGCTTATGCACGCCCCCTACAGACCTCTTAGGAAAGGGGTGAGGTCAATAGTAGACAGTCTAAGGTTAAAGTTTTTGGGATTTGGGGAAGAAACCACAGAGTCAGGTAGAGTATTCCAGACATTGACCATCCTGTTGCTGAAGTCATAATTCCTGCAATCAAGTTTGGTGCTATTAACCTTGAGTTTGTATCTGTTTGCTCTTGTGTTGTTATGGTTGAAGCTGAAGTATTCATTGACAGGTAGGACACTGCAATGTATGATTTTATATACTATACTTAGATCGGACTGAAGGCAGCATAGTTCTAGGTTTTCTAGGTCTAGAATTTCAAGTCTGGTGGCATAAGATATTCTGCAAGGAGTAGAGGAGTGGAGGACTCTTCTTGTGAAATATTTCTGGACTTTCTCAACTGTGTTAATATCAGATTCATAATGTGGGTTCCAGACCGATGAGCTGTATTCAAGTATTGGTCTAGCAAATGTTTTTTTAATGCTCCAGTTATTAATGTAATATTACCAGAGAAAAAGCTACGTAAGATTAGGTTAACAACTCTTCACGCTTTTTGGCTATGTAGTTACAGTGGGCTTGACAATTCAGCCTGTATTTTATTTTCTGATTTTTTTTGCCAATATGTAAGACAGAGTATTTATTTGTTGAGATTTGAAGTTGCCATTTGTTTGACCATTCTGATACATAGTCGAGGTCTTTTTGAAGGGTAGCAGTATTGTCTGTGGCGTTGAATAGCTTTACATCATCAGTGAAGAGAATGCAGTTGCTCTTGATATGATCACAGCGATCATTTATGTAGAGTATGAAAAGACTTGGTCCCAGAACACTGCCTTGGGGGACACCACTGTTGACAGGTACAGAATTTGATAGGATGCTTCCAATTTTGACCATTTGTTGTCTGTTTGACAGGAATGCTTCTCTCCAGTTATGCAGGTGTCCAGAGATACTGTAAGATTTTAGTTTTAGGACTAGTTTGTCATGTAGCACTGAAGCAAAGGCTTTACAGAAGTCTATGTAGATTGCGTCTATTGCTTTGCCCTGATTGAGTTGTGTAGTCCATAGGTTTTTGCAGTGTAAGAGTTGCAGATTAAATGATAGTTTTTTCCTGAAACCAAATTATTTATTAGAGAGTAAGTGTTTCTAAGTGGAGGATGATGGATTGGTTAATAATTGATTCCATGACTTTACAGATGATCCAGCATAAAGAGATTGGTCTGTAATTTTCAACTAGGCCAGGGTCTCCCTTTTTGAAGATGGGGATGACCGTGGCTTGTGAGCATAGTTTTGGCAAGGAGCTGGTCCTGAAAGATTTTTCAAAGATTATGCTTAGAGGTTCGGCTATGGCAGTGGATAGCTTTTTTAAGAAGTAGGCACATATTCCATCTGGTCCAATAGATAGAGATGGTTTTAGATTGCGCAGTGCTTTTTCAACAATGTCTTCTGTAAAATCTATATGGATTAGATCATTGTAGTTGTCTGTGGTTTGACTTGGAAATACTGGGCTTGATCCATTGCTGTTTACAAATACTGAGCCAAAGAATGTGTTAAAGAGGTTGGCTTTAATAGTGTCATCATTGCAGTCTTTACCATTAAGTCCTTTCAGGGGTGGGATGAACCTTGAATCTTTTAGTTTGTTGTTTACAAAATTGTAGAAAGCATGAGTGGAATTGGTGCGTAGAAGGTTTTCTTCTTGTTTAATGTGATAATTGGTTCATTTAGTTTTTATCTGGTGGCATAAATTTTTGTATCGGCTTTTGAAATTGGCAACGTGACCAGATTTGTTTTTTCACCAAAATGATTTCTTTTTGGATAGAAGCTTCCTTATTGTTATGGGTAACTTGTTTTTTCTGGTTTTGGGAGTTGTTATTGGTACATATAGTTTGATGGCTCTTTTGACTTCAAGTAAAAATATGTTGTTACGGTCTTCTACAGTATTGCATCCAGTGAATAGAAACTGACAATGAGAGAGCGTTATTTATAAGATCATAATTGCCTTTTTTGAAGTTATAATTCAGGATTCCATTGTTGTGATGATTTTTGTGCGGATGTATGTTGAGACAAAAGTCAATCATGTTGTGGTCACTGTTGGAAAGGGGTTCTTAAATTTGTATTCCGTAAGTTGAATTCAAACTATTGCAGAAGATGAGATCTAGTGTTGTTGGTTACTAGTTGTACTAGTCCCAGATTTGTTACAGCATTGTAGAAGGTTGCATATATGGGTTCAGTTGTACATTCATTTAGGGTCCAGTTAATATGAGATAGATTGAAGTCACCAAGAAAGATAAAAGTGTGTGGGCAGGATGTTGCCCATGTTAGTAGTGTATTTAGCTTGTTTGCATGTTCGATGTCATAATCAGGGGCTCTGTAACATAGTAAGAACCAAAATGTGATATTTAAGGACACTTCACAGATGATGGTCTCAGGAATAGCAAGCTCCTGGGTAACTTGAATGTTTTTTAGATGTAGGGACTTTTTATAGAAGATAGCAACACCACCTCCTCCACGGATTTCACGATCGGATCGGTAAACATGATAGTCTATTACTGTGGTAATGGAGTCAGGGAGAGATGCATTGAGCCATGAATTAAGCATGTCTAGTCTAACACAGAGAGGCACTAATGTGACATGCTAGCAGGTCTTCCAATATTTGAGGTGGGCATCAACCTATTTTACCAAAGCACCTGTGACTTGAACAAGAAATAATGAATGAAGGTTATCAAAGAGAGGTCCAAACCAAAATTAAGGAGAAATTTCCTAACAGTGAGAATAATTAATTAGTGAATTTGCTTGCCTCCAGAAGTTTTATGTGCTCCATCACTGCAGGATTTCAAGAAGAGACTGATCAGCCGTTTGTCCGGAATGGTATAGATCCCCTACTTGAATAGGGATTGGATTAGAAAACTTTCATGGTCCCTTCCAACTCTGTTATTTTGTAATGCTCAGTTAGCAACATCTCACAGATGGAGAGCATGACCTGAAAGTGCCATCAATCCCCTGCTTGTCAGGCTTCTTAAAGCATCAGACTGCTCATTGTAATAAGAAACCGGGTTAGGGAGCCCTTTACAATTATACAGAATTATTTTATTAGGACGCTAGTCTAATTTTCCATTCTGCTTCTTTTCCTGAAATTGCAGACCTTTGAGCTAAAGGTTTCAATGCCCCATCCATGCATACACAGGGTCTATTTAATGAGCCAGATTTTGTTCGAAGGGGCACTGTAAAATATATCTTCATCCCACAGCAAATGATCTGGATCAGAGGTCTCCAAACTTGGCAACTTTAAAACTTGTGGTCTTGAACTCCCAGAATTCAGCATAACTGGCTGGAGAATTCTGAGAATTAAAGTCCACAAGTCTTAAAGTTGCCAAGTTTGGGGACCCCTGATCTGGATAGTTCAGATGATCTTTTCTTTAACTGATATCTTACAGAAACTACCAGGTAGCAATAAATTTCACTGCCCATAAAAATATTTTTCCTTGCAAAAATAAATTCATAATTATCAAACAGGTTAAGTTTTTATATCAGACGTGTCTTTTGAAACATGAGAATTCTGCATAGGTGATCATTCCAAGTGGCTAGTGAGGCACTTCTCCCCCTAAACAATAAACACTGAGCAAAGTGATAACTCGCAATAACTTTTACCTTTCCAACTGAGGTTTTATTGCTTTTTCTCCTTCAACAGGCAGAA
Organism: Laticauda colubrina; assembly: GCA_015471245.1. NCBI lineage: Eukaryota > Metazoa > Chordata > Lepidosauria > Squamata > Elapidae > Laticauda > Laticauda colubrina. Next base: position 29,850,336 of record BLBF01000016.1, on the reverse strand, counting down.
GAATTGCCCGAGCCAGGCAGTGTTGAACTTTTTGAATTTCGCTTCAGTGACTTCCCCGTTACAGATCATGACTTAATTAAGTGTGGCATACAAGTGTTCTTCCAGTTAAAAGTCGTAGAGAAGTTCAAAGTACCACCACAGGTCGGGTTCATTTCGCCTTTTTTCCAGGGGTGGGCTTCAAAATTTTTAGCAAAGGGTTTTCTACCTGGTTGCTGGGTGGGCGTAGCCTAGTCAGCCTCCTGCACCATGGTGGGTGGGATGTTTTTGCCCTTCCTGGGCTCCTCAAGTCCTGGGAGGGTTAAAATGGCCTCCCTGGGCTCCAGAGGCTCTCCAGAGAAAACGGGCCCATTTCTGCCCTTCCCAAACTTCCAGGAGGCCCATTTTTCACCCTCCCCAAGCTTCCACGTGCACCCTGCATCCAACATGGGCCATGTGGGGACTCCTGGGAGGGGTGGGGCAGGGTGGGCAGGGCCAGCCAGGAGTGTGATTAGGGGGTTCTCCGAACTACACGGAATCTTAGCTAGGAGCTCTCCTGAACCCCTGCAAACTCCAGCTGCCCCCCCATAAAGATGGTTCAGGATGAAATCCATGACATGTGATCTTTGCCAATGGATGCTGATTTCACAATAGGCCTGCTTGAGGAGAAAATGTACCAGAAAACGCATTCTCGATGTGACACCGAAGAGGCCCATGATGAGATTCCACTGAGTTTCAGAAGGAATTTGGAGTTATTCCTAAGGCTCTGGTGCATGATTCAATGCCCTGTTAGTCATGCTCTGGAATGAGGGGATGTGATAGCCTTACATGGGAATGTGCCTACTGCATGTGGATCTGGAAAAATCCCTAGATTTCAAGGGCATTTGAGGAGATGACTTTTTCCAGAGGCAACTGGACTTTCTGGTTTTCCTTTGAAGACATTTCGCTTCTCATTCAGAGATGAAGGAGCTTCTTGGATGAGAAGCAAAACATCTTCAAAAGAAAAACCAGAAAATCCAGTTCCCTTTTCAAAAAGCACCTTTGGGACAATCATGACCTGGATGACTGAGAATCTCTGTAGACATTGGAGGAGACAAAGCAAAAGAGAACCTAGAGTTCTGCAAGACAGAGAATAAAGAGTGAATCCAATTGAGTTTTTATGAAGGGTTATCTTGGCATGATAAGAATGGCAAAATTTAATTATTTCCCCATTCCAATTGGACCTATTGAAGCATGATCGCTCAGCGGTTAAACAAGCTGAGCTTGTCAGCTGGAAAGCTGACCACCCAGGTTGAAACCCGAGCACCATACAACAGGGTGAGCTCCTATTCCTGTCCCAGTCCCTGCCGACTTAGCATTTTGAAAGTGTGCAAATGTGAGGAAATATATTGGTACCACTTTGGTGGGAAAGTAACAATGTTCTGTGTGCCTTTGGTGCATATCATGCTGGCCACATGGCCTTGGAAAATATCTGGACAACACTGGCTCACTTGGCCAAGAAAAGGAAATGACCATCACACCCTGCAATCAAACATGACTGGACAAGGGAAACCATTATCTTTTATTGTATCCACAGAATGCCAGTTGGTAGTCCTGTTTAGGGATCATATTAGCTTATGCTGTTTGACAAGATCAGGATGGGATAGTGCATCTATTCTGTTCCTTCTTGATTTCTCAGTGGCCTTCAATGCCATCAGTTTGGGTATCCTTCTTGGCTGATTTCAGGGATTGGAAATAAGGGCAGGGCCTTCTATTTTTCCGTTCTGGGACAGGTTCCAGTTGTTGTTGGTAGGAGGGGAGAAATTTAGTTTTAGATTCCTATTTTATAAACTCCCGTGTGGTTCTGCGCATTCTCCCCTCCTATTTAATATTCAGATGAATCCACTGGATGATATCATCTATTGGCATGAGGTTAAGTACCATCAGTATGCAGAGGATACTCTGCTGTACATTTCTGCTCAAGTGATGCTGCACAAGTGATGCCATCAAGGCTCTTATTATTATTTGGAGACTGTGATCTAATCCTAGCAAATCTAAGGGTGCATGCTGGATATAGTGCCCCCAGGATCTGAGGGACTTTCCAAATTAAATTTTTGATGGTGTAACACACACCCAGGCAGAATTGATAAATAATTTTGGGACTTCTCTTGAGCTCTTGTCTCCTGTTCAAACAACAACTGGCAACATGACCAGGGGACTCTTACACAAATCCATCTTTCCTCTATTACTGGATTGGGATGTGGCCATGACCTCTGGGGACAAAAGGGAGAGCTGCAAACTAGGTAACAGCCAGATAAGACAAGAGGCAGCTGAACCAGCAGAAAGAATGGGGTGCAGCATTGTGCTGTCCAGACAGTATATGGTTAATTGGGAATTGGGATAGTTAATTGGGATTTGGGAGCTGTCCCCTTAAGGGAATGCCTCTTGGGAAATGTAGTTAATGCATTATGGGAAATGTAGTTCATGTCATGTGGTCACATCTATAATCCTGATTGGTCATTGAATTGACCCTTGGTTGGATTGGGGGAGTTTGCATTATTCTTGCTTGACCCCAGCAGCATCGTGCTGCTTTGCTCCAACGTTATGGGATGAAGATAACTGTATTTTCACTGTTCTGTCTATAAATTGCTGGCTGAATATAAAGATAGTCAGGCAAACTCTACAAAAGCCTCCATACAAAGTTTCTTCATTGGATCACAAGGCATCCTCAAGGTATAACTCACAGTTACGTCAAGATTCATCTAATGTCCAATTCTTTGCATAGTTGACTTCATAGTGTGAAAATACAGTTATCTTCATCCCATAATGTTGGAGCAAAGCAGCACGATGCTGCTGGATTCCAAGCAAGAATAAAGGAAACTCCCCCAACCCAGCCAAGGGTCAATTCAGTGCCCAATCAGAATTACAGATGTGACCACATGATATGAATTACATTTCCCATGATGCATTAATTCCCATGATACATTTCCCAAGAGGCATTCCTTTAAGGGGACAGCTCCCAATTCCCAATTAAATATATACTGTCTGGACAACACAAGCATACATCACAGAAGGAGGCTTCCTAGGTTTTTTGGACTATGAATGTCAAGATGTACTTTCAGCACTTTCAGTGGCCTAGAGTTGGAGCTCTTGCCTCACAATCAGGAGGCTATGAGTTCGATCCTATGTAGAAGCTAACAATTGGAACAGATTCTCCTGCTTGAGCAGGGGGTTGGACAAGATGACCTGACCTCCAAGGTCCCTTCCAACTCTGTTATTCTATGAAATTTCTATGAAACTTGCAAGATTCTGTTAATGCAAGCTTAAAATGAAATCAGAGTTAATACTCTTACATGTAACTCTTGCCTAAACTGGACTACCTGGCAAGGCTGACTCAATTTTGTAAAACTGAAAGTATATCTCTCTCACTTGCCTTATCATTTCACTATGACCATTAAAACTGTTATCCTATACAATGTTCACAAATACCATACGATGGTAAGAGAATGGAATGTTTCCATTTTTCACAGGTACTCACAAGATGGATGTACACAATCAGAAAAGGATATCGTGACATCACTTACCACAACTGGAGGCATGGATTTAATGTTGGACAGACCATGTTTGCTCTTTTGATGGTATTGGTTGTTTCTTTGGATCTAAGCCTTAGTTTCCTTTTCATTATGATGGATAGATACCTAAGTAGACAGATATATAGAGATAGATAGATAATAGATAGATAAATGATAGGTAGATAGATAGATAGATAGATAGATAGATAGATAGATAGATAATAGATAGATATCAGTAAAGATAAAAATATAGATATGAAGATATAGAGATAGATAGAGATAGATAGAGATATGATATGATATGATATGATATGATATGATATGATATGATATGATATGATATGCTGTACAGAGGTAGGTATACAGTTGATTTAGATATAGATATATACTAAATAGAGAAAGAGTTATACTAGTACATGTACATGTAGATATAAAGAAATGATTTTAAACGTCTCTCTTTTTATAGACCGGTAGGTTAAAGAAATATTATACTGACCTAGAAGCCTTTGCTATGGTATCTGCAGCTTTCTGCCATGATATTGATCATAGAGGAACCAACAACTTATATCAAATGAAGTGAGTGGTACATTTCTTTGTATCTTTAATTACTAAATAATGTGTTATTTCATGTCATTATAAAACATTTCATGCTTAAACTAGCATTCTTGCATATACTTGACTGGAAAGAGTATGCAATGCTCTGGGAAGGCCACAAGTCAGTCTAAACAATTCTGTCCAGTTGAACATTCAGAGCCAAACTCAATATGTATTAAGCATGGAAATTCACAGCTGCTGAATGTAGAGTTCTACTTAGCCACTGCAGGAGTTGATAGTCAGGGAGTACAAACCCTTACATAACTTTTCTCTTTAAGGTGGAATGGGGATAGTGAGAAAACTTGCTCATCTCCCTCATTCCTGAAAATGGAATATGAAAACTTGCTATACTTCACCCAAGGCTTGGTGCTTTTATTTGTGGCCTACTATAATAGTACTATGGTCCTGCTTTTAAATGTTGTCTTCAAATGTGGGTGAAGCACAGAAACAGCTTTGGCTACCTTCAGTTAATAACTTCTACTGTGAGAGAGACACAATGAGTGCTGGACACTGGGGCAAGACTAGATGCTGATCCTTTTTGATCCCCCAGTGATCTTTGGGACCCTGAGAAGAGGATGTTGTTGGACTGTCCTAGGTGTGTGTGTGTGGAACTGGAGGGTAGCTCCATTCTTACCTGCAGAACTGCCCTAAGGTGTGGGAATAGATTTTTGCTTGGCCCATGTCACTCAATTTGTGGATCCCACTGGGTTCAATTCTCTCTCCTTTGTTATTTGATATCTACATCTGTGCAACCTCAGATCTGGAGTTTAATGTCATCAATATGCTGATGATTCTTAGCTGCATCTCCCCTTTCCACCTGAATGAGGAAAGGTTGTATAGTTGCTTGACAGTGGTCTGGATACAATGATGGTTGGGGCCCCAGGAACTGAAGCTGAATCCATATCAGAGAAGAGATGGATGGAATTGTGAAGTCAATCTTCTTGGATAAGATCATACTACTTCTGAAGGAACATGGCCAAACTGGGATACTCTCCTATTCTTCAATCCGTTCCCCTGGGTTTCAACTTTCTGGAAGCATCTCCACAGCAACATCCTTACTATATAACTCTTTCCAAAAAGATGCTCAGCTGGGAATCAGATTTAAAAAAAAAACAGTTAGAGATAACATCCACTCAGGAATTTGTGAGTTAACCAGTCCAAAACTGGATGATTTTTAGATTATTTTAAGTTTATTTTAAAGAAGGAAGCCATTAATTTTCTTGCCACTTTTATTGTGTTTGTGTTTGTGTACACTCATGCATGTGTAATTTTATTTCAAAACTTTAAAAGAATAAAAGCAATGCAAATTCTGAAAGAAAAAAATAACAAAAGCAAAATAATAAGTAAATAAAAGAGGTGGAACAAAAAGAAAAATGGTTATAAAGGAGCAGGCTCTGCTTTGCTTAATAGCAGTCCCATTTATATTTTACCTTATTTCTCTGAGATTCTAATGCAATTTCCTTCTTTCATAGGTTTTTCTAAACATCAAATTCTTCAATCACAATCTGGTTTCTTTATTCTTAAACTTCTCTGAGCTTCTCTGAAAGTGAGAGAGGTATAAATTATAATCACGATGAAGGTGATAATAATTTTTAAGGAGAGTTTTTATTTGTTGAATTCAAAATAACTGAAATGAAAAAAACTCAGGATCAAGGTTGTTCTATAATCTGATACATCTGTTACATCTCAGACATTGCAAATGGGGGAGAACAGACAATGGCTGATTTAACAGTCACAGCTGGCCCAAGAAATTTGTGCCTGGAGTCTCCAGAGAGGATTGCTGAGATCACCTGAGCTTTTGCCCTTGTTGAGCTCCAAAGTTTTGGAATCAGAGACTGACTAGCAGGAAGATCTGTTGTTAGGACTTCATTGATAAGAAACAATGAAAAACACTATATCAGAAGTGGTGAATTTACATGTAAACAAGCTTAATATTAAATAAATACATAGGTGCCATTGGAGAGATGTAAAGGATCTTTGAAGAATGGGCAAATTGTTTTGCCACGTGAAGACCATCAGACATCAAGGGGCAAAATATAAGTCATGAGCTTTGCAGAGCTGAAAGTACCCATTTTGTTCCTCAAAAATCTAACGAATCTAACTTACTTTTGAGTTAGGTTTCCATGAATGTTAAGAGATAAAATAGGAATGTTAAACAAGGTCTTAATGCAGGGATGTCAAACTCGATTTCATTGAGGGCTGTGTGTTTGATCTCAGGGGGCCAGGGTGGGCATGGCCAGCTTGATGTCTCTCATGTTGGGCACGCCTGCAGTGACCTGAGCACTCTGCCAGCAAAAACAAGCAGAGGGCCGGTCCTTCATTGTTTCTGGGGTGGCCCTATGGGCCAGATCTAAGCACCCCATGGGCCAGATCTGGGCCCAGGGGCTTGAGTTTGACTTAATGTGTCTTTTTTGTCCCTGATTTTCTCAAATAAGGAGATATTCCAGGGACATTCTGGGCATGGAAAAAGAACGTTGCCTCTATTTCACAGGTTGTTCACTACTGTTCTAAAATGTACAAAGATTTGGGGATGGAGTAACCCTGATGTATTCTCAATTCTCTAATGTTTCACCAGGTCAGCAGCTCCATTGGCAAGACTCCATGGCTCTTCCATTTTAGAAAGGCACCATCTAGAGTACAGTAAAACCCTGCTACAAGATGAGGTCTGTGCTTATTTTCATTCATTTGGTACATAGAATATTCCTATTATCTATAGCCAAACAATAACATTCCTACATGGAGGAAATGCTATTTTCCTACTCTGGAAGCAATACTGACTTGCAAAAAACAAAAAAAATCTTTATTCTGCAGAGTTTAAACATCTTCCAAAATCTAAATAAACGCCAGCATGAAAATGTTCTACATATATTTGAAGTTTGCATCATAGCAACTGACTTGGCTTTGTATTTCAAGTAAGTCCTTTACTTCCTATTACAAAATAATAAAGTCTTCTTATGCCCATTAACATTATTGCATTTTGTCCTATTCTAATTTTAAAGAGCCCTTTTATTTTGCTCTTTTGTGGTTTTAACCGTTGTCAAAGGCAAGTTAAATGATATAAAACCTAAAACAATTGAATTCATCTGTGACTATGTCAGATTTGAATGTTTGCATGTCTACACCTCATAAAAACGATGGCATTCCAATGTACTTTCTGTAACATTTCTACTTAAAAACCCAATGTAAATAAATACAATACTGAGATTCAGTAAGAAAACTCAGCATGATTCAAGCATCAGGGTGCTATGATCCTTAAAATATAGCATGATTTTGTGCCTTTCTGCCTTGTCACCTAATCTATTGGCCGGGCTCCTGAAATTTATGAATTACATTCAGTGATGCAATTCTGTTGATTGACCTGCATCTATCAGGAGTTTGTCACATATTACTCAAACGTGGTTTAAGAGCTTAGGAACCACTGAGAGCAGATTTGGATCGTACACAGGGAACTGGAGGGGAGGAAAGGTGAAAGTTCAAACTCTTCACACAATATTGGGTGTTGAAGCAGGCCCACAAAAACGGGACATGTGTATTACAATAGTTACTACGTATTTTTCTCAGGAAAAGGACTATGTTTCAAAAAATAGTGGATGTCACTGAAAAAATGGAAGATGAGAATGAAGCAATTAAATATATAACTATGGACCCTACCAAAAAAGAAGTAATCATGTAAGTAGATTTAATGTTTCTCTTGCTGCATCATGGAATGTACTGATTTTTTTTAAAAAAAATATCTAAATCTATTGTTTTCATTTAAAGGGCTATGATGATGACCGGCTGTGACCTTTCTGCCATCACTAAGCCTTGGGAGGTGCAAAGTAAGGTGGGCACCATAAGAATTAAGCAAAGCTCAGAATTTAATGTATGCTCTTCAGTCTATGTGTTTGTATTTGCAAAGCAGTTTAGATATAATGCAACTAAGGAGACATTGGACATGTGTTTTTTTTAAGGAAGCAAAACTCCTTTTCAGTTCGCACCAAAGACCAATCTAGCCCTGAGGTACACCCAGGGGTGGGTTTCTGGGGGTTCGGGACAACCCCTAGTTAAGATTCTGCAGTTTGGAGAACCCCGAAGTCCCACTCCTGACTGGCCCCGCCCACTTGCACAAGTGGTGCTGAACACCTGTATGCACCCTCACCTGCCATTTGTGCAGCCCAGTTTTGAATGGGATGCAGCCTGGTAGTGGGCTTCGGGTTGGAGACCCCTATTCTAAATGGTTAGTATTTTTTACATAGGAAAAAATCCTTTTCTCTGTCTTTTTCTACAATATCTTTTTACATGGAGCAATCAAATATACCAAATCTGGCTACATTAAAATATAGATAGAATTGTGTTCCTGGTTACTTCCTTTTATTACTAATGTTTAAGTTAGATTTCCCCTGGTTTTCAGCACTGCATGCAGACCTGATAGTTAGCAAGGCCACGGTCAATTCCCATGCTCCTCTGTCACCAGCATGTGCCCCATTTTTAAAAAAAAAACATTATTAATTTTAAACCAAATACACATTTAAAAACAATTCAGTCCCATTTTAATTCTGCTTGAAAGCTTTCTTCTGTGGCAGGCTTAAAAACATTTTATAGTAAAGATTTTGAGTACCACTGATAATTACTTGTATGTAGTATATATCATTTAATATGCAAGTATATAACATTTAATATACAAGTGTTGGTCTTGGAAGGTTGATCATGTTCAACTACTCACATAACTGTCCATATCTACCCTACTATATGTTAGATGCAAGAAACTGAGTGTGATGGGCAAACGCATGCATTCATGAATTCATACATGCATTTATATTATATGCATGCATGCATTCATTCATGTTCTATAGCTATCCACCTCAACTAAGTGATTCTGGGCGACTTACAATTCTAAAATTATAAAGCAATTAAAAACATTAAAATAGTAAAAATATCCATAAAATAAATGCATGCATTAATGGAGGCACATGACCAATTACTTTATTTACTGACAACTATTGCAAAAATCATAACATTAATTATTATCCATTCTCAGGTTGCTTTGATGGTTGCAAGTGAATTTTGGGAGCAAGGCGATCTTGAAAAAACTGTCTTACAGCAACAGCCAATTGTAAGCAGTTTATTATCTTATATAACACGATTTCAATCTTAACAATTCAGTTAAATGCCCACTAATTACTTTCTTCAACCCTTTCTAGCCTTTGATGGACAGAGCCAAGAAGGATGAATTACCTAAGCTTCAATGTGGTTTCATTGATTTTGTATGTACCTTTGTGTATAAGGTAAGGGATAATGTCATATCATTCCCTTTTATTATGTATGTTCTTATATAGAAATACAAAATATAAGATTAAATCTGCACAGAGTTGTTTTTGATGAAAAGACAAGATGTTAATTAAAGCAAGCAAATATATTGTACGTATAAGCTCATGTTTGTGAATGGTGAGTCTCTGAAATATTTCCTACAAGTGTTAATGTATTTTCCAGTCAAGATGTCAAACCACCTGCATTACATTCAATAAAACTAGAATATGCTTGTATTAAAATAGAAACAAATATTAGGAAAGCATTCCCAATCTTGAAACTTGCATCTTTCTCTTGACTTATGAGTCCAGTATTTGATGCAGGTTGAGAGAAAGTGGCAGTAGAGAGATGCATTATCTCCTATATTTTTATATCAGAAATGTTAGTCTCATTCTAGTGTTGTGTCAGAATCAACAATAGTACCTAAAAACAGTGAGCTATAATAAAGGAAGGAACTCTTAAGTGCCAAAGGAAAAACTGCTGCTATATAATGAATAAGCTGGAAGGGACCTTGGAGGTCTTCCAGCCCATCCCCTGCTCAAGCAGGACCTATACTATTTCAGATAAGTGACTGTCTAGACTCTTCTTAAAACCTCCAGTGATGAAGCACCCATGATTTCTGAAGGCAAGCTCTTCCACTGGTTAATTGTCCTCACTGTTTGGAAATTTCCCCTTAATTCCAGGTTGCTTCTCTCTTTGATTAGTTTCCAATCATTGTTTCTTGTCCTGCCCTCTGGTGCTTTGGAAAATAATTTGGCATAAAGTTATTTATATTGGTATAGGTATAAAGTTTCCTTGTGTAATATATGTAAGAAATGTGTCCCTGAAGAAAGATATTGGGCTGATAAGATTTTACAATCCTCTTCGTTATCCAATAAAAAATTTTTCTATGTATAAAAATGCATACATTGCTACTGCTAATCTTCTGTTTTAATGGTAAATATATGGAGTTGTACTATTTCCTTAGGAATTCTCAAGGTTCCATAAAGAAATTACACCTATGCTTGATGGTCTTCAAAACAATCGAGTGGAATGGAAAGCTCTAGGTGATATTTATGATGCGAAGATGAAAGCTCTCGAAGAAGAAAAGAAAAAGCTAGAAGATGATGGCAAGAAAGGTGAGGCATACAGAAATGTGCTGATTCAGGCAATGTATGGGTACATACAAACATTTCCGTAACACTGAGAATTTTTGCTGAGTTGGAACTTAAGGTACCAAATGTAGTTTTAATTGATATAATTTCATGGTCTGCAGTACATTCCATCAGTTCTTTGCTGCAACAGATTAACCCAGCTATCCTTAGGGATTAGTGTAAATAATGACAAATCATCATGAGCAAATTCTAAATATCCTAGGAGTCCACTAAATGAAAAGAGTTTAAATTGGTTTAGACAGAAGATTCTGGAATAATATGAAGCAATAAAGAAGAAAATCAGCCAAAATTCACATCCCTTCATTTAAAGTGTGTTCTAGGTTGCAGAGACTTTCTTTGGAGAAAGGAAGGAGGGAAGGAAGGGAGGGAGGGAGGGAGTGAAGGAAGAAAGGAAGGAAGGAAGGAAGGAAGGAAGGAAGGAAGGAAGGAAGGAAGGAAGGAAGGAAGGAGGAAAATACTGATTCACTTTGAAGTGAATTCATCTGAATGCAGTCCTAATATAGTCTATTTTAGTGGGACAGTAAAGCAGCAAATTAAAAAAGAATGCAGACAAGCCAAATACAGAAATAAGGTATACCAATTTTGAACCACTGTATTTTTATCAAGATCATATTTAAGTAAATCATGGCTGAAAAATGTTATCTGTCAACCATTTTGAATCAGCCAATTTTCAAAGTTCAAAAGTTAAAATTCTAAATTAGTTTGGATTTAAGATTGTGGAACTTAAACTATGAAAATGGTATGATTTAACGAGATTAGGATTGCTGAATCAATTCCAATTTGTGCGACTACAGGTTTTTTTAATATTTCATTTTCATTTTTACTTTTTTGTGTATTTTGCACATGTTTGAGGCCACAAACAAGACTATCTTTTAAATGTGATTGGATGGATCCATAACAATGGCTGTACTTCACTTTTGACAATTTGCAGACTGTTAATGACACTCATAAAAAATCCAATGTCCCCAATCCAACCAAGGCTTTCCCATAAGTAGCCCTGTTTGTTTACTTTGGAATGGAAAGCAAAAATCAGCCACCAGTAAGAAATCATCAATTCTCTTAGGTATCTCTCTTTTTGTTATGAGTGGATGATGCGTTCTGAAGTAGATTATTTCTCTGGTCATGATCTCCAATTATATTTCCACTTTGCTGACATATAATTAGTGTTAGATTAAAATGATAGACTGGTAGCTGAGTTGGAGAATGTAGAAATCCCAACACTAGCATTGTCCAGGGCTCACCATCAAATTCCCTCTCCCTTTTGTGGAACATCTAGCAATCTTTTTGAGAAACCCAGCCGAGAAAGGCTGATATGTACTATATGTACTATTTTGATAGCTTCCATATATTCCTTCCTTCAACCACTGAGTACCTGTATATACGTTAGTTATCTAAAGTACAAAGGTTTATTTCCTGGTAGTTGGTTTGAACCCCACATTAGGCTACCCACACCTGATAAGGCCCAAATAGGATGAAACCAGCCATGTAGTACTTCTTCCTGTTTATGTTACTATGTTGTACAATGCACACCCTTTAAAAATAAATAAAATACAGTTGAATGGACCATTACAATAGGAAATTTGGGAGAAAAATAAATAAGTAAAGTACCTCAAAATTCAAATGGAAATTATACTGCTAATCATACTTCAGCATTTCAGCAGATAGGCCATGGAGCAAATTTCCACACAGATGAAAAGGAACAAAAATAACCTAATAACATGGGGATCCCCAATTTTCAAAATTAATTCTAACGTTGGTCATGCTAATGTAAATAAATCAGAAAAGAACTATTTAACATGAAAAAAATCCTAACAAATACAATCTGGTATAATCAGTTCATATCAACTAAGAGAAAAGCTAAAAGCTAAGAGAACAGTCTATCACTTATGTTCCAAAATATCCATGTGGTATGATGTTTTATACATCTGATAATTAATAATGCATTAATAATGCATGCATATTTATACCTATTTGTTGCATTTTATTATTAGATGATGCTGGAAATGGAGAATCAGCAGATGGCAAATCAAAAACATGTATAATTTTATAATTCCATGCAAGAGCATTTCTGCTACAATCAAGAAATCTATCAATATCTTCATTGAGGTCAAGAATTTCTATCAATATAATGGAGCATAAACTGTTCAGTCTTCACTCTACTAACTAAAAGAATGAAAGTGGAACATTTTCACCAAAGGAAAGTGGGACATTTTAAAGAAATGGATAACTTGAGATTACTTTGTCAAAAGTGATTATGAACTCATTTCTTGGTTGCTGCTATTCTCAAGTCTTTATTTAATAATTAAACGCTGTGAACTTTCAGGAAACTATAATTTTACACAACTTTCAGTTAATTTCATATGATAAAATTCTATATTGCACAATACAGAGCGCTGTAACTGTAGCACTGTAATTATTAATGCACAGAAATAAGTTTCATATTATGTTTAGTTATTTCCCCTGGAATAATTTATGTTCTTATACTTTTACTATTACCAATAAAATTACAGCTCGTTCATTTTGAAAGATCTATTTTCAGCATAAGCTTATGGCTAGAAACAGGCTCACTTAAAAAAATATATCTAAATCTCTCAAAAGAGAGATTTCATTCTAATACAGAAAGTGCTCAACTTTCAACCATCATTGAGCCTGAAATTATGGTTTTAAGTCATTGTAGTTATAAGTCAAGGCATCACATGATCAGATCTGATATATATATATATATATATATTCTGCTGAAACGTTGCTACAACTTTAACAGAACTACAATGACGTGGGATAATACCCAAAGGAAGCTAAACAGCACACATGTAAGTACCCGCGAAAGCCTAAAAAAAAAAAAACATATATATATATGCTGTAAGACCCATACCCATACAGAAGCCTGATGATGGCAGATGAGATTCTGCTGAAACGTTGCTACAACTTTAACAGAACTACAATGACGTGGGATAATACCCGAAGGAAGCTGAACAGCACACATATATATATATATATATGGATCTTTGGTTATTCGGGTCTTCTCCCGCGTAGAATTGGAAGTATCTAGGCAACGTTTCGATGAAGTCTCATTCATCATCTTCAGGCTTGTTTCTTCAGCTCTGTGCTTC
>BLBF01000016.1:29791711-29826665 GCA_015471245.1 Laticauda colubrina | reverse complement strand
GATCTGTTGATCTTCTAGGTCTCTGTTATGTCTTGGTGTGTTTTTGTGGATCAAGTTGGTGATTTTGTTTTTGTGGAAGCCATTGGCTGTCAATACTTCAGTCAGGGTGCATAGTTCAGTCTTTATATGTGTCTTGTCTGCCAGGCGTTTGGTTCTGGTAATTAGTGTTTTCGCTATGGAATTTATCTGTGCTGGGTGGTGGTGGGATTGGGCGTTGAGGTAGCAGTTAGTGTGTGTTTTCTTTTGGTATATGGTGTGTCCCAGTGTGCCATCTGTTCTTTTGTAGATTAGTACATCTAGGAATGGTAGTTGTTTGTTTATTTCCGTTTCCATGGTGAACTTGATTTTGGGGTGTGTGTTGTGTGTGGGTCTCACATCCATACAGAAGCCTGATGATGGCAGATGAGATTCTGCTGAAACGTTGCTACAACTTTGAAAGCACTACAATGACGTGGGATAATACCCGAAGGAAGCTGAACAGCACACATGTAAGTACCCGCGAAAGCTTAAAAAAAAAAAAAACATTATATACACACACACACACACACACACACACACACACACACAGTACCTATATATATTTTGTCTCTGTGTGCATAAAAAAACCCCCAATGCTTTTGCTTCTTAATTAAAATTCTTTTTCTGTTTAGATAAACTATTAAGAAAGGTCCCAGAACAGACCTTGTTTTTTCATCAACATCCTGTGGTGGACCCCTCCAGAAATCTGCCTCAGAGGGACAATCTTCCTGATCATCATCATCTGAGTCTGTTGAACAAGATAACAATATTTAAAATAAAATGATTTTAAGAGCATTTTCACATTTTGAGCTAGACTTCAACACTTTTTTTAAAAACATAAAATAAAATGGGGAATAATCCATATCTAATTTAGTTAAGCAGATAGTCCTGATCACTATCCATTGGAATTATCATTTTTAGCAGTAACAATATAAAAAACATGTTCATAGATATTCCCATATTTTCTGTGCTATATTAAGAAGGGATTTGTGAAGTGGTATTATAAACACAATTCATAAACACATGAATTCTAGTCCCTCTTCTGGCACAAAGCCAGGTGGGTGACCTTGGGCCAGTCACATCCTCTCAACCTCAGGAAGGAGGGAATGGCAAACCACTTCTGTAATTGTTGCCAAGAAAACTGCAGGAACTCACCATATAGCCACCAGGAGGTAAGGCTAGCTTGAAGACACCCATGCACAAACCCACAGTTTATACTGTAGTGTTGTGGCTTTACCACATTTTGAACGATGTCTCTCATACTTCATTTGAGCAAACTAGCCCTTTATAGTAAAGGTAAGTCTTCAGGTAAGATTTTCTGGACAGAACTGATTTCATTAAAACCAATACAAGTTTAAATATATATATTTGTGTCCTTGTCTCCAAATAATGTGAAACTTTCATATACTGTATATCAGCCTTTATTTACTTAACAGGTCCACATTTCAGGTAACCATCTGCTTTAGAAAGTCATTTTCATTTCAGATGTTTGTTAAACAGCAAAAGGGAGCTGCATTTTAAGGTATTCAAGATGAAACCTTGATGAATTTATTTGGATCTCCGAAGTCAGTCTGCCTCCTAATTAGATTCTATAGCAATACATTTGTTCCTTCTATGATGTTTTTCTTCAGATAAGCAGTTCCTTTTTTTCCTATTTTGCATATTTAGTTGATTCTACAAGGTTTTTTTAACTGAATAGAAATGATTTCCTACATTTTTTTAATACTAACCATCAGTTTTGTTTGATTCTTCCAATGATGCTGGACCTAAAAAAAAAAAATCATTTCAGAAATAATTAGTTTACATTTGTGTTCCATCAAGTGCACCTCAATTGATAGCAACAATAGATCCTGGAATTTCAGTCATAAATCATTGCAGTCTTTAACTCAGGTACAGCTTGAGCGGATTTGATTTTACATCTGTTTCTATGATGGTCAAAAAGCAAGTCATCATGATTGTTAAGCGAATATGCAGTTGTTAAGCAGATCCAGTATATCCAATGGGAGTTTTTTACTTGTAAATGTGAGCTGGTTTCCAAGTGCTTGAAATGCAATCACGTACTGGGGGGTGAGTTGGGGGTGCAGAAGTCATAACTCTGAGGATGGGTCATAAGTAATTCTTTTGACATCCATCATAACTCTGAATGTTCATTAAGCAACCAGTTGTAAGTCAATGATGACTACCTGTATTGTCTTATATCTAAATTTAAATTGTAACATCACAGAATCAAATATTCCCATTTTAAAAATGTAAAATGCCCCTGTTATTTAGTTTACTGTGAGACTAAAAGTAACTTAACATCTTGAAGTTTTCTTTTTACCTTCATGGATCTTTTTTTTCTTTGCCTTGTGTCCATGTGGTGAAGATGCTCTTGACTTTTTACCACTTAAAATTTTGGAGCTTTGTTCTTTGTTGTCTTGATTCTTTCCTGATTTCACCTCCCTTTTCCTTTATAAAGAAGAAATAAATAACATGTCCATGCAGCTTCAAAAATGCATAAACATGGGTTAGAACTATAATAGTTTAAATACATATTTGCATACAATAAATCAATCTTTTATAGGTAACTTAAATATGAAATATGACCAGACTTTGTCTCTAGCCTGTCCAAAATTAGAATAAGGAATATAAATTTTTCTCTGCTTGTATTACAGATACATGTGACCTCATCTTTCTGCTTCCAAAAAATATCTGATTTCAATTGAACTGAAATATGCCGTGTTGATTCTAAAGCAGAATTTACTGAATTTTAACCTCAAAAATGTCTGGAAATGCTAGCACTTAGTTCTCTGGATAGAAAGTAGGGCCCTGGTTTTTATCAATCTAATACCACCTTGAAAAAAAAAAAGACTGCCTACTTACTAACCACTAAGACAACTGTCCTTATACAATTAGATGCTATATACATGCAGGCAAATTTGTGCACTTCTGTATTTCTATTTCATGAGCAAACAACGGTTGCATATACACAGTTTCTCTGACAAATTGGTATTAAAGATACTAAGTTGCTTCTTAAAATGTGGATGAATGAGGTTACCAATCAAGTAATAAGGCAATACAAATAACAGTTCTGTTTATCTTTCAAGTAAATTCTCTACAGGGGTGTCAAACTTGTTCCAACATGTTGTTGTCACGTGATGTATCAGAACTTCCCCCCCTTCGCTAAATCTGGGATAGGTGTGGCCAGAATATGACGCATCTGGCCTGAAACCCGCGAATTTGACACTCCTACTCTACTAGTTTCCCTTAAATTATGCAGCAATAATAAATAGGTTGGCAATACAAAACAGGATGTGGTGGAGGGTGGGCCAGAGTCACAGAAGGAAGGGGCTCAGAGGGCCAAGAGACAAAGAAGCTTGAAATATCTGGGAGGCAGGAAGAGGATGGAGACTCCCCCTAGCAGTTCCAGGGTATATCTAATCATTATATCTATATCTGCACATAAGCTCTTTAGTCTGGCATGATTTCTGTAGGTGTAAGGAAATTATTCTGAAGTAACTCTTAGTGTTGTTCTTGGATCCTTGGATTCAACATAGGCTTAGCTAATTTGGTGATTTACAACTGTGAGGGTGAAGCTTGTGGTTTGGTTTCCAACGTTTCATTACCAGGCTAAGTAACAACGTCAGCAGAGTTTAGGGGATGTCAGTGTTCTTATGTTTATGAGGGATTCAGGTGTGGGTGCGCCGAGTGTCTTGTGATGAGCCAAGTGGGAGTCATCAATAAGAATTGTATCAGGTCTTGTGATAGAGAGGTTACAACAGGTCAGTCATTGGGAAGTGAACTGCTGGTGGGGGGAAGGTTGTGTGGGTTGGTCAAGGGTTGGTGCTGTCTGTGGTTAGCTGTGCAGTTGAATTGGATTCTGAGGGGTTTGTAGGCTGGTTGTAAGTCAATGTATCTGTTGATAGAATGGCTTGTGGGGTGCCAGGCTTTGATGAACTCACGACTGTGGCGGGTGGTTTTACAACTATGTTAAGAGTATACTTCTTTTACTCATACTAGCTAGGATTATGAAAGTTGTAACTAAACACATTTGGAAACATATTTTAAACAGTAAATGATTACAGTAATAACAACAAAAGGCCAGGCTGCTGGGAACTGTTCCTATAACTATGTTCCTATAACTGTTCCTATAACGATGCTATAACTATAACTAATACGACATCCTAGGTTTTTCTAAAGAACTAAATGCACATGAAGGCCAAGACCAGCTAAATTTTAGCAGGTATGATTTCACATTGTTGTATATATTCTAATAATAATATCAAGATCTGAAAACCAAAGGTTAAAAAGATTATGGCATAAATCAGCAGTAGTGGTCCCAATGGTAAGTAATATATGCCTTGGGTGCAATCCCAAAACATCAGAAGAACCATTTATAAACATCGGCATTGATCAAATCACTACTGGTCAATTGCAAAAGGCAGCTTTACTTGCAACCAGAAACAATCCCTTACATCAGATAATACCGTCAAACAACAACATCTCTTTATTTCAGGTCCTTGGGATGCGCTTGACAGATAGATCAAAATGCCAAATCCGATCAAAATATCTGGCTCACTGTGTGACAAGCCATAATAATAATAATGCATTGAAAGGTGCATTACCTGTGATGAAAATTTAATTTGAAAGAGCATTCTGGACAGAGTCCTTTAAAAAAAAAGAACATATTTTATTTATATGCAAACACAGAGACACACACATAGATTGGAAACCACCTACAAATAGAAGGGATACCAATAACTATCATTAAATGCATATGTAATTAAAAATTAATATGATTTTGAGAGCCTATTCAATATAGTAGTTAACAGCAGTGGCACAGAAACCGGGAAACCGAGTTTTAGTCCTGCCTTGGAGACAAAGCCATCTGAGTGACATTGGGCCAGTCTCTCTCATCCAGCCCTAGTAAGCACACAAGAGCAAATCATTTCCACAAACCTGGTCAAGAAAATTTCATTGGCTTGTCCAGCATGTTGTCAGGAGCCAACACTGACTTGTGGCTCACTAGATCAGGATGCTGAGCTATCAACAGGTTCGCGTTCGAGACTCAGTTGCTGCTGCAGGATAAGGTGAGCTCCCATCACATTCTCCAGCTGATCCAACAGTTTCAAAGTAGGCAAATGTGAGTAGATAGATGGATACCACTTTGGTGGGCAATTTAACGGAAACATCAAAAGAGGCCAACTGGGCGACCCAGAGCAACCATTCAATCCTTTCAACCCAGAAGCACTTTGGTGCTCTCAACAAATTAATAACCCTAATTTGAAGGCACAAATTTTCACTTTGCACTTCTTGGGTTACCTTTTGTCAGAATGTTTGTGTATCTGCTTGGATTATGTGGCGGCTGAAAGTCAGCTGGCTAATTAACCTTCCTGATGCCGTTCATTCTCAAAACTCTTCCACTGATCAGGAAAAAGTAGTTGTTTGAGCCACATGAGGGGTGCAACTAATGCACCCAGAAATTAACTGTCAATCTATCATGGATTATAAGTGAACCTAACTGCACTTTCTTTTGGATATGTTGTAGTTAAATTTCCCTTCACCTATATTTTTAAAATACCTAATGTTATTTTTCTACAAATTTAAGATTAAGACATTAAGAAGACATTAAGAATTTTTTATTGGCCAAGTATGATTGGACACACAAGGAATTTGTCTTGGTGCACATGCTCTCAGTGTACATAAAAGAAAAGATACATTCATCAAGAGCAGAGGTAGTATTCAGCCGCTTCTGACCAGTTCTGGAGAACCAGTAATGGAAATTTTGAGTAGTTCGGAGAACCAGAAAATACTACCTCTGAGTGGACATTTTACACTATCCTTCCTCTGCCATGTCCACCAAGCCATGACCACAGAACCAGGAGTAAAAACATTTGAATCCCACCACTGGTTAAGAGTCAAGAATCATAAGGTACAACACTTAGTAATAGTCATAGGATACAAAAAGCAATCAAATCATACTAGGAAACAGTCAATCTCCATTGAAAAGGAGTTGATTGAAAAGGAGTTGATTAATCAAATATTGATTACATGACGGACTTACTTAATTTAACAAGTGCATTTTTCTTTTGCCCATGTTCAACATAGCCAAAATTCACCTCCCAGCTCCTTAAGCCTTCTTTTTCATCACAATGTTTGCTTCCACAAGAAAAATGCCCTGGAGAGAAATTGAACAGAATATTAAATTACCAAGATTGTAAGAATTGCTACATGATACAATATTTACAAGTAAATAACTTGCTGAAATGTCCATTTGAAAGGTCTTATATTAAAGGATATTATTTAAGGATGCAGACACTTTAGTCTGATCTTTTTGATATTTTGAATAGATGGAAAAAGGAAAAACAGAATTAGATAGAAATAAAAAGCATTAAATTATTTACAGTTAGTGATAAAAAAAACGGGGATAAGCCTGATTCACAGTTGTTTCTGGATAGCTTCTGGCACTATAAATAAGAATACTTTGTCAATTCATTTAACTTCTTCACCTCAACACATTTTTATTTGTTGTTCCAAGGTTGTTGGAATTTCTGTGAGACAGGTACTTTATACAAAATGAGTCTTGTCTGGAACTGGAAGCACTTAAATTCTCCATAATTATTTGCTTAGGGAAACATAATTTTGCTTAGGGAAACATAATTTAGCATATTGAAACAATACACAAAATAACTTAGCATTCTATCTGCAGGAACAGGCACTTATGACCATGATCCAGATCAATATTTCTCAATCAGCTGGATATAGGAATAAAGAAATAATCTAAGTCACGGATGTCCAAACTTGGTTTAAGACCGGTGGGCTTCAAGTCCCAGAATTCCCCAACTAGCATAGTTGGCGGGGAAATTCTGGGAGTTGAAGTCCACTGGTCTTAAAGTTACCAAGGTTGGACATCCCTTGATCTAAGTAAAGATGTGTGATTAAAAGCATGGCCCAAGATCTTTTAGGTGCTCAACCTGACATGGACCCTCAGCTACTGTGGTTTGAGGTGAAAAAACTTCTGATTTTGATGTTCATTTGAGTGGATTTGCATTGTATGTCCTTGTATTTTAGGGAACATTCCCCCCATCTCAGTTTCTCCAGCTGCCTTTGGAGCTTCTTGACCTTTATTGCAAAACAGCAAAGGTCCTGTAAAGGTCCTGTAAAGCAGTGGTCACCCACTGGTCGTCCACGAGAAAATTTTGGTGGTCTGTAGAGAAATTATTTGCATTTTTTTATATTGCACTAAATCAGGGGTCCTAAAACTATGCCCCCTGGGCCTAATCTGTGCAATGAATGTTTGTATTGCTGCAGAGACTCTCCCCCTTCAGGGTCTTTTTGTGTGGGTTGAAGGGGGGCAGAAATTCCAACTTGGGGTCCCCTTCAGCCTTCTAGGGCAGGCCTTTGGGCAAATGCCACTGGTGGCGAAGAGCTGGAGGGTTTTTGTTCCAGTGGGACTGCATCATGGGCTGGAACTGGCTGACCATCTCAGCCCCCCAAGCCTCTAGGCACCGATATCTGGCCTTGTATTACTGCAGGCCTTTCCTCTGCTTGGAAAGCCTATGCTTGTATGATGGAGTCAATGACCAGTCATTTGCAGGGTGCAAAGATGTCTAACTGTCTTCGCAGTGTTTATTGTTTTTATACAGTTTTTCCAAGCAGCAAAAGGTAATATAGAAACAGCATTTGCACTGGTGGATTCTCCACACCAATCTTAAGAACATATCAGCCAGGGGCAGTGTTCTGCAGTATCCTGATGATGTAAACTAGGTGAGATAATGTTTGATGCATGCAGGCATTGGAGATACAGTAGTATGCTGCTCTCAACCTCTACTTGACCTCTATCTATACACTCATAGTCCTCAGTGAGATGCTCCTGCTGAGCCTCCTTCTCAGTCAGATACAATTTGAACTGAGCCAGCTGTTTTGCCAACTCTTTCTCCTGGTGGCTGCTTAGCTCCAACAACTGCTTCCAGTTGGGACCCTAAGGAACCCAGCCAGGGAGGCGAGGAGTGGCTAGGAGGGGAGGAGTGAGTAGAGGCTGGAAAGGTGCCCCTTGACATGACATTGAGTTGGCCACACCCACCCAGTCACATGACATTGAGTTGTCACCTCAATGTGACCACCTAGTCATGCCCATCCAGCTGGTTATTAGGCAGATCGTATTAGTGGTCCTTGGGATTTAAAATTATGAATTTAGTGATCCCTGAGGTCCGAAAGGTTTGGGACCCTTGCTGTAAAGCACAGGTCCCCTTCCTAGCCTTGCTTTCCGCTTTGACATTTAATTAACCAAAGGGATATTTTAGTTAGTATTTTAAAGCCGCAATAGTAAAAATTGGCCTAAACAATAGTTCCTATATTCATTATGCTTACATCAAATGATAGATATTATCATCTTGGACAGGGCTATTTAGATCATCAGGTTCAATACAAGAAATAAAGCATAATAATTGAATTAGCTATGTTTCTTAGAAAAATACATCTCAATATCTTTAATTCTATCTGTGTCAAATTCAGACTCCCTAACAAACAATTGATGATGAATATCATCCAAATCACTGATCGAAATGATCCGTGAGGATTTTTTTTCCTTCAACTTTTCTTCCTGCTGCATTTTGACCTATCTTCAAAAATGACTCCAAGAGTTTCCCCAAAAGCAGATTGCTTTGCTGCACTAATAAAATGAGCGTAGCATGAGACAGCATGGTCCAGTCAAGCCCTGCTATGTATTACATTACATACTGGATTTTTTAGACATTATTCTGTATTTAATGAAACATAAAGTATAAGTGATATGCAGCCTCTTGGAGAGATTCATCTGGACGCCTTCAGAGTGATGCCAATTTGTATTAAGAGGCTCACTACCAAGCCTTTTTTTAAAAGATTAACCTCAGACTGTCCGGCTTAGCTGGATTGACAATATCCTCAAATACTTCCATTCTGCCTATAAAACCAATTGTAATTCTAAACCTTACACCAAAAGGTGAGGAACTAAATCGTTTTTCCCCACAAAATAATATTAAGTTCTTGCTAAAAAGAAAAATAAATTGATCAAAGTCCTGGGTTTTGAATTTCTACCCACAACAATAACGACAAAGGAATAGTTTATTTTAAGAACCAACAGCAAATGAACTGTATTATTAACAGATAGCAACCCATACTAATGTGAAAAGCTGTAAGACACATACAAAGTAAAACAACCACATATATTTAATGGTGAACACTGAGGAAAGAAACCTGAATCAAATGATTTTTTTAGAAAAATACAGCTTTCCTAATCCTAGCATGGCTTCAGCTGCTGCTCTGGAAGCAACTTTGAGGAATTTCATCAGAGAGGATTTACTTATGGGATTAGCTGGTTACATTTTTGAGGTGGGAATGTTATGAAGGAATTTTGATCAGCTTAGCTTATCCCAAACCTGATTAACTTTCACCTACAGTTATGCAATAAACATGGAGTATTGTATTAGTATAATAACCAATAATCCACAACTAGACATGTAAATAATGCATGTTAACAAAGAGTCCCCTAGAATTAGATAATTAAAAAACTTTCAGGATTTGGCAGTGACCAAAATATTTGGTCTTTGTGTCTTATTTTGATTTCTTCTCTGGCTGCTCAGAATACACGAACATCGCTTGTTTTAAATAAGCCAGGATTAACTGTTACATAAATAAATTCAGTTTGCATTGATGTATTGTTAAATGTGGTTGTGATAACATTGTGGTAAATTGGACAGTGTACATTCATATAAAAATGGTTGCTGAAATTGGGTGTGTCTGGTTTAATGAAAAGAAGGATTAGGGGTGACATGATAGCAGTGCTCCAATATCTCAGGGGTTGCCACAAAGAAGAGGGAGTCAAGCTATTCTCCAAAGCACTTGAGGACAGGACAAGAAGCAATGGGTGGAAACTAATCAAAGGAGAGAAGCAAAACAACTTGCCTCCAGAATTTGTGAATGTTCCAACACTGGAAGATTTTAAGACGAGACAAGACAGCCATTTGTCTGAAATGGTATAGGGAAGTGGTAGCTAACCTTTTTGGGCTCCTGTGCCAAAAATTGCACCCGCGTGCTTGCATGCCAGCACCCAGAAGGCCCCCAACACCCCTTGCGCATGCACATACAATTCCTCCTCCCCTGCCACTCCCTTACCTGTATTGTGCTTGCCAAATGATTTTCGACCCGTTTGAGGCCTTTTTCGGCCTGCCAGAGGCTGGAAGGACGCCTCTGCAGGCTTTGCAGGCCGAAAAATGGGCCTGTTTTGTCACTTCTGGTATTTCCAGAAATACCGGAAGTGACAAAACGGGCCTACTTTTTGGCCTGCAAAGCCTTCCCTCAAGCCTCTGGCAGGTCGAAAAAGGACTGAAAATCAGCTAGGAGGCACACACATGCATAGTGAGGTAAGTTTGCCTGGGGCTCACATGCCCGCATAAATGGCTCTGTGTGCCACCTGTGGCACGCATGCCATAGGTTTGCCATCACGGGTATAGGGTTTCCTGCCTGTGCTGGGGGTTGGACTAGAAGACCTCCAAGGTCTCTTCCAACTCTGCCATTCTGTTAAATAGGGAAGTACATTGGTTTAGACCAAAGACACTGAGATGCACGTTACTCCTCAATTGTGAAATGCGCTAAATGACCTACTGTTCAAAACAAATGTAACACAATCCCCCCATGTGCCTCTTTTTTGATTAGAATACATTGCAGGCAGTCCTTGACTTACAACAATTCATTCAGTGACTGTTCAAAGTTACAATGGCACTGAAAAAGTGACTTATGACTGTTTTTCCCACTTATGACCATTAGTGCATCCTTCTGGTCATGTGATCAAAATTCAGATGCTTAGCAACTGACTCATATTTATGATATTTGCAGTGTCCTGCGGTCACACATTCACCTTTTGCAACCTTTTTGCACACACCCAAAAGGAAACTGCAAAAATACACTCAAAAAGCCTACAACTGAATCTCACAACAATGCTGCATGCTCACGCCTCTTAGTGGTAAACTATATTATTGCTCTGTAACAATGATATTTGATGACTTTAATAGCCTGAGCAAGCCTGTGGTCATTAAAATTACAATTCACAAAATAGTAAGAATAAATTATTATACAATTAAATTATGATATATTGGAAGGCTACTGTACAATTAACAACAACAATAAACTCCATGGCCTGAAATCAATGGTATAACTGGTGAACTAGAAATAGGTTTTTTGTAAGTCTGAGAAGATGTTAGATCAACACCAGATGTTAGGGAGGACCAACAAACATAAGATGACTTTTTTACCTTCAGTTCTTCAGCCTTCAAAATATCAAATTTTGGGAGCCTGAAGAGGCTGCAGTGAGAGGTGAGAAAAACCCTTTCCATAACAGAATTCTGCTCATCTAAGTTAGGTTCCAAGGCTCAATAAGGAACAAGAAGAAAACTTGCCTTTTCCTGAGACAACTTCTTGCTCGTGTCTCCATCTAAATCCAAACTTTTGGAAATATTTTACAAATACACAGTTAGTACTTTGCATTTACAAATTCAGCAAACACACAGAAAAAGTAAGAAAAAGTAGCCTCTGTATTGAAAAAACTATTTTTTTTAATTAAAGTAAGCAATGAACAGCAATTATGAAATCATTGAAATCATAATATCAATTATGAAAATGAATGTCACATGATTCCAAAGGTTGATTTAGGAATGAGGTGTGTGAAATCAAAAATGGTAACGATGAATATAACACAGTTGTGCTTAATAGTGGAGGGTTTTTTTTTTAAGTTATTCATGTCTTTTATGAGGCTTTTTTTTAACCAGTTGAATTTTGGATAGTCAATATAAAGCACCACTATAAAGAGATCAGGTGACTGTGCAGGTTATATGACAGCCAGCATTTCAAGGAATAGTCATAAGTACTGCTTGTTCAATGCCACTGTAATTTTGAATGGTCACTGAATGAGCACCACCAACTGAGGACTACCTGTGTATCGACTTAGATTCAACAGGCTGCCCATTCAGCTATATTTCCTTTTAATCATCCATCACACTGGGATAGTTTTCCAAAAAAGATCAGCTGCTAAGAAGCATTGTAGCCATTAAAATTCATAGCCAGTGCTATATCTGTTCTCATCTGTGCCAAGGGCTAATTTTAAGTCTCTGTATTGATTTCAAGAGGATGAAAGAGAGGAATGCAGTCATGTCATTCTCCTCACTGGTTTTGTACTTAAGAAATGCGCTGGATCAAACTAATGCTATATTTCAATACACAAGACCATCTGTGAATGAGAACTACAGCATTGTGACTTGTCTTAAGGACAACCACAAGGAATCTGTGAAGCCAGTTTTGGAAACAGAATTTTCTGCTACATGGTTTGATCCATAGATGCTTATCCAAAGAGAGCGTGAGTTTGCCAGTTGCAAGCATAGTACCTACTCATTAACATAGTAGCTGCCTCAAACATTTGCTAGGGTTCTGCAACAGCCATTGGGAACAAACAGATCAACATTACTTTGTTACCTAAACAAAATATCTAAAAGCAAGGTATAAGTTAAGGGTCCGCAAATATGTGACTCTCATGCACTGGTCATAAACAATAATGGTTTTGTAAAACAACCCTCTATATTGTCCAGTTCCCTAAAACAATTTGCTAATGAACTAAAATTATTTTCAAAACTTTCAGCCAGAACCTAAAAATTACCTTGTTCTCTTTGTAGTTTCTCAGGTCTGCTATACAGTATTCTTTGAATAATTTATCATAGTATTTCTTGCTCAGCCTCTTCTCCCTGAAAGATAGGATTATTGATTGAACAGAAGAAAAAATATGGACAAAAAGAGGAAAGGCATTCCGCTTTTAACAAAGGATAGGAAGAAACGCCAACAAGTTTATTTGCTATTAAGCATTAGTTGCAAAAGAATATTTTTTTAATGGTTGGCATTCATTGTTCAAGTAGCTTGCTATTACTTCACTTTTATCATGAGCATGCTTTGCTACAGAATGTATTATTTCACACTTCCTAAACGTCTGAAGCTATCTTTTGGGGGGAGGGGAGGTAGTATGGTACAGTGCAGTGTTCTCCAACCTTTCTGGCTTTGCAGACTGGCGTGGTGGGGGGAAGAGAAGGGATGGTTCTGTGTGAGCTGCGGGTGAGTATGCACATGTGGCTCCATTTGTGCAAGCAGCAGGCACATGGAGCTTCGCGCATGCTCATCATAGCACAGTTCCAAACAGCAGCCGACCGTGGAGTTGGGGACCTGAGGTGTATTAGGCTGAGTTTCAATTTTTACTGCCTTAGGGATGAAAACAGCTGGGTGACCTTGGGACCAGCCACTTTCTCTCAGTCCTAAAAAGCAGGAAATGTAGAGGTGGGTATTCAGCAGGTTCTGACCAGTTCTGAAGAACCGGTAGCAGAAATTTTGAGTAGTTCAGAGAAGCAGCAAATACCACCTCTGACTGGAGGTTTTACAGTATCTTTCCCCTGCCACGCCAACCAAGCCATGCCCACAGAACTGGTAGTAAAAAAAAAAAAAAAAGAATCCCACCACTGAGGAAATGGTAAACCACTTCTAAAATCTTGCCAAGAAAGCTGCAGTGACTTATCCAGACAGTCACCAGGAGTCAAGATTAAATCAAAGGCACCAAATAAGTAAGTAAATAAAAATATTCAAAAAGGAGACTTAAGAATTAAAAAGTGAGTGAGATGCCACATCCACACAATTTGCTGTGCTGCTATCCCATTCAGGCCACCCTAAATCTTGCTGACCTCATAGTGCTCCCTCCTCCCCACATACCTGGAATGGGCCTATGCTGTATTGCTACATATGCAATTTTAACAGGCAACATCCTAAGGGCTATGGTTTCTGTTTCGATCGACAAAACTCCAATCCCATTCTATGTCATTCAATATACAATATAAAAGACCTCTGTACAGGTGATGTAGGGCCCACTGATGTGCATTGGGGCATGCTTAATATTATGGCTACTCAGTGCAATGCAACTTTTTTCTTTCCTCTTGAACACTGACCCATTATTATTTTTCATTCTTCTCCTTCCTTGAAATTCTGGGTCAGCTGGTTAACTGTGCAGTCAACAGTTGTTGACTGCAATTATGAGTTTTTTTTTTTTAAAAATGTCTTTTGACTACCACTTAGGGGCCACTAGGATTTGCACAGATAAAATGCAGCCACTGGATAAGGTGCTGCTTAACATTGGGAGTTTGAGAAAGGGACTTAGTTCGGGGATTCTGTAAAATATCCCACGAACATAGGGGGATGAGAGGAGACAAGAAGCTAAAGCTTTCTCTGTGGGAGCAGCAACAGAGGTGGTATTCAGCAGGTTCTGACCAGTTCTGAAGAACTGGTAGCAGAAATTTTGAGTGGTTCGGCGAACCGGCAAATACCACCTCTGACTGGCCCTGCCCCCATCTATTCTCTGCCTCCTGAGCCCCAGCTGATTGGCTAGGTCTTCTTTGGTTGCCCTGCACAGAAGAACAGAGCTAGAAAGCAGGTTAGTGGGGTGGGGAGGGAACGGAGATGTTATAGTATCCTTCCCTCTGGAGTGAGGTGGAAATGGGGATTTTGCGGTAACCTTCCCCTGCCACGCCTATCAAGTGACACCCACCAAACCACACCATACCCACAGAACTGGTAGTAAAAAATTTGAATCCCACCACTGAGCAGCAGTCCTGGGAAGGGAATGCCTGCCAGTCAGGCCACAGAAGCTCAATTTGCATATCTTAACCTGGAATGAAATTAATCAAGTTTAAGGCCTGGAAGCTCCAGTTTAAAAAAAAAAAAAAAGTATCTGCAGAAAGCAGGAACACTGATCTGCCTTTAGGCTGGTCTATAACCATAATAGGATTTGAGTTGATCTGATCTGATTTGCCTTATAGCCAAAAGAAGACTGAGAAAAGAAGACTGAGAAGGTGAGCAAAGAGGTCAGGGATTAGTCTGAAGGAAGCAATCCCAAAGGAAATCGGGAGAACCAACCGGGAGTCACAAGACCGCTGGCATCGATCATTTCAGCCAACACACAGAAATTTCATTTCAGACTGCTTCCCCAATGCACCTCAGTGGGCCCTATATCACCAGCACAGAGCATATGAGGTAGGTCTGCAGTGGTGGCTAACCTTTTTGGGCTCCTGTGCCAAAAATTACGCACACATTAACGTGCGCGCACTCACGTCCTAGCACCCAGAATGCAATGCACACACCCCCACACCCTCTGCACATACATGAGCAATCCCCATCCCCCCTCCATCTCCCGCCACCCCGTTACCTGCACTGTGCTCCACAGCTGATTTTTTGGCTGGTTTGAGGCCTTTTTCGGCCTCCAAGAGGCTTTCGGCCTCTGCAAGGCTTTTCAGGATGAATAATATGCCCGGACCGTTTCATCACTTCCGGTATTACAGGAAGTGATGAAACGGGCCTATTCACCCTGAAAAGCCTTGCAGAGGCTTTTTTCAAAGGCTCTGGGAGGGCGAAACGGCTGAAATCAGCCAAAAAATCAGCTGTGAGGCACGCACATGCGCAGTAAGATAAGTTTGCCTGCAGCTCAGTGTGCCGGCATAAATAGCTCTGCGTGCCCCTTGTGGCACACATGCCATAGGTTTGCCATCACAGAGGTAGGACAAGGAAAATACACCACTTCTAACTGATCACATCTTAAGTCACCTTTGGGCTGTCATGGGATACTGAGATACAGGGCGAGACAAGCAGACATGTACTTTGTCATGGGATTAATGTCTTTGGGCCAGACCAAAGAAGTTGTTGTGTGAATCAGTTTGCCCTGACAGAGAAAGAAAGAAAAGCTCAAGTTACCAATTCATATTGACTTCATCCTCTTCCCTCCACAAGAACCTGTGGTTCTCCCTTATAACATCGAGGTCTGTTTTATCGTTTTCTCTGTTAAAAAAAAAAAAAATTGGGGCAAATGATCAAAGAATTGATTTAAATTAATATGAGCAATAACTGTCCATGCATTTGCGTTTTTTGTGAAGTTCTTTAGCATATCATTTTTCCCCTAAAATCTTTATCATAAAATCACATCCCTGGCACGATCTTACACTACAACAAAATGCTTCTCATTCTCTAGATTCAGAAAAAATGACAAGATAACTATACTCAGATTCTTTTATAACTGAGTCATGTTGATTTTAGTTAATATGTTCATGCAGAAATACTATGCACCACATTTAATCTAGATGATACAGTTTATGTGTGGTTTTTAATTCAGAACATACAATGTTTTCATGTAACAATTTTTTATATATAGCTTTCTACTTTTAGTTCTGAATTACACAATTGGCATAATTAAAAGAATTTGCATTTAGCACAGTTAATTCTTAAATATATGATAGAATGCTCTGCTGAAAATTACTTTAAGCATGATTACCTCTTATAGGAACTATAATTTCCAGATATGAAAAGTATGCATTTATTTAAATAGGAACTTACTGTACTTTTTATCATCAACCTATTCAACATGAACAAGATAAGTAAAATATAATAAGTAGTCTTTAATTATCCAAAAATTACTCATGCATAATTTAATCTTATAAATATTTACGTATGCCAAATAAAGTTTGATTCTATTTGTCCTTAATTATTAATGATTTCAGCCTTTCTATCTTTTTAGAAATAAACTTCTATAAATAAGATGGTACTTACCCTGAACGTCTGAAGTCTTCTTTCTTACCACCGTAGTATAAAATGTAATCATTTACGAACTTCTTATGTCTTGCATACTAACAGAATTAAGAAAATTAATAATGTTTCTTTTTAATGATTGCCTTGTAACAACTTCATCTTAAGATCAATTCATAAAAACTAACCCCACAACATTTCTATAATACAAGGTGTAAGAGAGAAAGATTCTAAAGTGATGATTATTGTTAAATGATAAGTTACACACAGTTATTATTACAACAACCTCTATCAAAACTGAAGGATACCTGCAGTAGTTGAGACCTGGAAAAATCCCACAACAACCGTTTTAAAGAGTTGCTGACCAGTGCTATATTTACATTGAGTGTCTTGAATAATTTATTCTAAATCAAAACTGAAACACTGCAGAATTATATAAATGTGCATTTTATAGTGCTGCAGTTGTTATATATTTGAATACATACATAGAAATACATAGACATTAATCATAGTTCATACAGTGAAAGTATTACTGTTAGCTTCAGAAATGGACATACTGTAGTTACAATTCTTTGCCTTCTTTTAACTGCTCATCTTGATTAACATTTGGAAAACACAACCTTATTACTGTACAGGAAAGAGAAAGCACATCTAAGATATATAATTAAATAAATGTATCTGTATATCGGCGAATAGCAAAGAGGAGACGGTTTTCTCCTTATTAAATTACATTTTCATTTTTGAAATATTGAAGTGATAGCTGGGAAAGTGCATCCTATTAATCTCCCAGACTGATCTTTGACAATTTTCTAATGTAATTTTCTTGTCTGCCTGTTCAGTTTTCTTACTATTTTCTTTTCATTTAAAAAGAAACACCAATCCAACCAGATATCCTGTTTTTCCTCCTTTCCCGCAAAATCAAGATAACCAGAAATTGTTCGTGCTTGAATGCTGCCTTTAGAAATATAATTTAAAACATACTTGAAGAAAACCACAGACAAAAATAAATGCAAAAAAAATGCTTGAGAGTGTTCAGACAGGTTTTTTTTTCAATATTAGAGTATTTTTTGCTTTTAAATTAAAATATTAAAAGATACAGCATCCATTGCTATTAAATGGAACCGTCTATTTCGGGCTTCTTCCCTAGGAAAAAAGAAAATGTTATTCCAGTTGTTTGAATGCTTATTGCAATTCTGACAATGTTATACTAGTGTGATGAAATACCTGTCCCACTCATCCATTGCCACTTGTCTGTGGGCCACCTTGTCCTGCTTGTCCTTCTGGAAGGGCTTTTTGAGAATTGCATCTTCGCTGGTTGGCAGGGAGAATGGAGAAGAAAAAAGAAAGTATTTCTTAAATATTGCATTTACCGTAATTTTTAAAATCTCTCATTCGAATACTACGTACATATGGTAATTGTAAAATACTCAGATAATAACTGGAAGCAAGAATGATCATGAGAAGTTTCCATAGTTTCCATGGGACACATATTCAGATGCCGGGATTCATACACCAAGAAAGATCAAAATTATATAGACTGGCTTTTCCCTGACACTCTGTGAAAAGGAAAATTGGATTTTGGAAAAGGCAGATAGGAAGATTGTTGATCCTTTTTGGATCATTGAACAAATCAACCCATAGTTCCCACGTAAGACACAAATGACCAAATTCAAACAATCGTATTTCAGACACTTTATGCCAGGGGTAGGCAACTATGGCCCTGTACTGATTTGGGAATTTCAAGATGCAAGGGAAGAGAAGAAGACAAATAGCAGCAAACTGGACAGACTCAATTATGGCAACAGTGGGCACACACTAATCAATCGGAACAAGACTTAAGTATCTTAGTCAGAAAATCCCATTGTAATGGCTACTTCTTCCATCCTTGATTAGCAACTGAGAGGCCAATTGGTGCTCTTCAAATAGCAAGATCTGATCCTAGAACTTCTAGATACCAACCTCTTGCTCCTTGCAAGCTTGTTTATTTCATGTAGTCCTTTCATGTGCAAATGAAAGGAATTAGGTTGGAGAGACTGCTTGATATATTTGGCATGATGTTCAAACCCCCATAAGAATCATTCCAATAGGAGCAAGTGCTACTACAAGGAGTAAGAATGCGGTGCTTATCTACCTCTCTTTAAACCAATTGGCTACTCTAAAGAATTGCATTAAAATGTTGTATTGTGTTGCTGAATCCAAAGCACTGCAAAGCTCTAATGAATGATTATTATTTTTTATTCTTGGGGACTAGTGAAATTCTAGTGACTTTTTTAAAAAGTTGACAACCATAACATTCTCCCGGATAACCATAATAATTTCACCATGATAATATTATGGTTATCCAGGAGGAGTTGGTTTAGATTTCTCTACGTGTGTGTGCATGTGTTTGCGTGTGTGTGTCTTGTTTCACCATTTTTATAAGTCTCCCCTCTGTTTATTTCTAAGCAACCAAGATAATTCTCCTGAATGCCACATTCAATACCAGTGTTACTTGAATTTTAAAAAAAAACAGCATAAACAAATGCACCTATTTATAACCTCACTCCCAATCAATGAGCATAGGATTGCAATACATGTCACTACCCCTTCAGGCAGAAAAATCTATCTATGTGGTCACTAGGAGTTGAAAAGGACTTGATGGCAAAGTAATCAATCAACCCTTCTCCATAAAGACAAGTCAAGAAGAAATAATAAGCAACCGTTATACTTCATTTCTTTCCAGTAGGTATCCTTTCCCTCAACTTCTTGGCTTCCAACTTCCTTTGGTTTCTTGTTCAGTACAGATAACCTTTGACTTATGACTACAATTGGGACAGCAAAATTTGTTGTTAAGCAATGCGGTCATTAAGCAAGACATCAGGGGACTACCATAACGTAAGGTTGAAAGGGGTGATTGATTACATAACCCACTGCAACTGTTGTAAATGTGACCCAGTTGCCAAGCCAGATTGCAATCTGCAATCTGCAACAGTTGTGTGATGACTGATGCTAAATCATTTTTTTTCAGCATCGTCATGAACTTTTGTAACTAAATGAACTGTCATAACTTGTGGACTACCTGTTGTCTGACGTAGCAAGGGATCACCAGCCAGTCTTTAGTGGGGCTCTATGGGAAGCTCAGAACTGCAGGTAGAACTTGACTTACAACAGTTAATTTGGTGTCTGTTCAAAGGAAAATTGGCACCAAAGAAGGTGACTTATGGCCATTTTTCCCACTTTATAACCACTGCAACACCCCCATAGTTACATGATTTACATTCGGATACTTGACAACTGATTCATATTTATGACCGTTGCCGTGCCTTGGGATAATATGATTTTTTTTCGACCTTCTGACAAGCAAAGTCAATAGGGAAACCAGATTCACTTAATAGCCATGTTACTAATTTAACAAGCGCAGGGATTCACTTAACAACTGTGGCAAGAAAAAAAAAACTGTAAAATGGGGCAAAACCCTCTTAACAAATTTCCCACTTAGCCATGTAAGTTCTGGGCTCAATTGTGGTCGTAAGTCAAGGACTACCTATACAAGGAATGGGATCAGGGGTGGGATTCAAATTTTTTAACAACCAGTTTGGGGGGCATGACTGGGTGGGTATAGCCATGTGACTGGGTACGCGTGGGTTCTTCTTTTTTTTTTTTTGCAGCATTCCCCCCTGGTTTTTTTGCCTTTTGGGCCTCGGGGAAGCCTCCTGGGCGAAGCAGTAAGATAACGAGGGAGATCCCACCACAGCCGATCATCTGAACAGCTGATTGTCGGAAGGTAAAAAAGAAAGAAATACCTTAAGGAGTGACGGGGTAGGGAGAACGCAATCAGCAATGTTGGGCATATGCGTGATGTCGTGCATGCGCGGTAAGTACTGACTGGGAAGAGAGGAGAAGGGTGGGTAGAGAGGGGCAGGGCCAGCCAGGGGCACAATTTGCTGGTTCTCCAAACTGCGCAGAATCATAACAAGCAGTTCTATAGAACCAGTCTGAACCGGTAGAATACCACCCCTGAATGAGATGGCAAACAGCCACTAAATGGTTGCTACAATATTTTTTAACAGTATTTTTCGAGATAAGATACTCTGCTCATACTTAAGTTTAAAAACTGCTCACACTTGAGTAAAAAAAAAAGTCTGCTATATGCACACATATAAATTATAACGCTACGAGAGCAATATGTTACCTATTTTTCTGTTGGCAAGATTTCTCCACTGTTTCATCATCACTAAAATCAGAGTCATAGTCTCCATGGCCAAGTATCTGGAAGAAAAAATGCACAACATGGATTCTGGTAAATTTATGGATTGTAAGACATTGGCTTCAAAGGGCAATTTCCAAATTGAAATAACCAGAAACATATTTTGCGGGGGGAAACATGAAATGACACCAAAAAAAATTGGCTACTGGCTTCATAAACAAAGACTTGATTTGAACAATGGGAAACATCAGCAGATTTCTCTATATCTCTCTTCTCAGATATGCAAAAATCCATTGTCTGCAATCATAAACTTCAATATACAAAACAGCAAAGAATAATGTTACAGCTAGGAGTGGCTAGGAATCTCTGTCTGCATATACAAGTAGTTCTCGACTTATAACCAGTTCAAAGTTACAACAACACTGAAAAAAGGGGCTTACGGCCATTTTTCACAGTTAACAACCATTGCAGTATCCCCGTGGTCATGGGATCTAAATTTAGATGCTCGGCAACTGACTCATATATATCACGGTTCCAGTGGTCATGACCTTTTATGACTTTTGGACCAGCAAAGTCAACAGAGAAGCCATGTTCACTGAACAACCACATTACTAATTTAACAACTGCAGTGATTCGCTTAACAATGGGGGCAAGGATGCTGGTAAAATGGGGCAAAGTTCAGTTAACAAAATGTCTCACTGAGCAATGGAAATGTTGGCTCAATTGCAGTCATAAATTGAGGATTGCCTGTTCAGGGAGATCATATTCCTTCAGAACAAAATGAGAGGAGGGTTCATAGAGTAGTCCGAGTGCGCAACTCTGACAACTTTACAATCTATGGACTTCAATTCCCAGAATTCCTGTGCCAGCCATGCTGGCTCAGAAATTCTGGGAGTCGAAGTCCACAGGCCATAAAGTTGCCATAATTGCCCATCGCTGGAGTAGACTAACAAAGGATTATTTGTTTGTGTACCCTTCTTTCTTCTTCTTTTCCAGAGCAGAGGGGTAGGGAAAAAAAGTGTGGGACCATTCCAATGGCTGCAGGTTTCTACAATGAGGCCTCCCACTCCAAACAATATGTACAACTAGTTCTTGACTTATGATCATAAGGGAACCTACTCATTAGAAGACATCATAAGTTACGATGGTCTTAAAGCAGATCATCATGTGATCGACCCCCATTTTGTGAATTTTGCAGCAATTGTTAAGTCAATCTTCATGGTCATTATGTGAATCTGTGGTCGTTAAATGAATTCATTGTTTGCTGTGGGCATTTTTGCTGAAAACCATAAATGCCAGTTTTTTGGGGGGTGGCAGGAAATGTCATAAATTGTGATCACATGACCACAGGACATTGCAAATGGCCATAAATGTGGGCCAGTTGGTAGCCATTCAAAACTCATTAGTGGATCAGGGACAGAGGGGGACCACTGGAACTTTCAAACTGCACCTTAACTACCGTTGTAACTTCAAATAGTCATTAAATGACTGGATACAAGTTAAGGCCATGCTATAAAAAAGAACTGTCAAGGCAGCCAGTCTTAGCTACCTATGAAGAGCCAATAATCGCTCACATTTTTTCCCAGGGGAAACTGCATGGCCACATGTATTCTGTTTGTTGGGAACAGTTTAAGAATCCATCCTGGCTTCTTCAGATCCTAAGGCAGGGGTGTCAAACTCAAGGCCCGCGGGCTGCATTTGGCCCATGTGCTCTCCCTGGAAGCAGCAAAGGACCGGCCAGCGGTGCCTCTGCCAGCTAAAATGGCGCTTAGGAGGGCTGTGTGCATCCTCCCAGAGCTCCATTTTTGCTGGCAGAGCATTGCAAGAGGCCGTCATAGCTGAAAACGGAGCCCAAGAGGGCCACACAGCCTCCCTGAGATCCGTTTTCACTAGCATAGGACTGCAGGAGGGCACTGCAGTCAAAAATGGAGCCTCAATGAGTGATGTCGAGCTGGTTGCGCCCACCCTGGCCATAGCCTCCCCAGTCCCTTGAGGTCAAACATTAACTCTGATGTGGCCCTCAATGAAATCATGTTTGATACCCCTGTCCTAAGATCCTAACAGTTGTATGACTGACCCAGGTTTGTTCAGCAAAAACCTGTAATAAAAAGTATAATTGGTGAAGTTATACTTTAGCCTTATTTAGCAAAGCATAAAAAAAGACCATTCCATGCTATACATCAGACAACAAGGCACCAAAGGGCAGGATTCTAAAATTTATTTCCAATTTCCTCTTTCACCCAAGAGGCGACAGTTCTTCTTTAATAAGGCATAAAACCATGATTTAAGTTCATAGGGGGAAAATTTAGCCAGAAAATATGGAATTTATTAAATAGGATATTTTTAAGGATTGCATAATATCCCTTTCTTGCCAGTACTTTATGATCCAACTTCAGGTTTTTTTTAAATGAGAAAAAGAGCTTTCTTCCTTCTACCAATGTCATTTTCTGTAATTCAAGTTTCAAGAGGATTTCAAAAATGTCACACATTCCTTTTACAATCGTAAAAGTATATAATTTTTCTCAACTTACTTTGCAGATTTATGGATGAAAGTGGCATTTTTAATCACTAACATTTATGACTGATTGTAGAAAAAAAACATGATTAGTTATTCCACGCTGAAGTGCTTAGAATACAAAGGTGATATCAAAGCAACTGGAATTGGAAACCAGTTTCTAACTGAGGTTTTGGAACCTTGCCAACTAAAGAACATGGAAGGGCCATGAATGTTTTCTAAACTCTGATTAAAAAATTATCTTCCTCTTGCAATTTACTTGAGAACAGGTTTTCAATCAATAATGGCAAACTATCGAAAAGATACTTTATCTGCAACACTTTTGATATTGGAATAGATTTATGATGGGAACAAACACATTTACTAGCCGTGAACATTATCTAATTAATATCACCATGCATACAACAGATTGCAAAGATGGACCAAAATAGACAGCAGCCTTTCAATTTATGCATACAAGTTATTTCTTATCTGCCTTAGTAGTTATGAATTCAAAACCAGACAAAAGAGTTATTCACAATTAAAAGTGACATAAAAACTATAAGTGCTATGAAACTACTTTTTTGATTAGATTGAATAGGTTGATTGAGAACAATGTATTAACTCTATTTTAAAAATTGAAATAAAAAATAAAATGATAATACATGAGGAAGGACTCTTTAGAAGGAAAAGCTATTTAAGCAAATAATAATGATCCCCCAAAAAGGAAAGCACCAAATACTTGATTACCAACAACTTTCAAATTACCAACTGGTATGTTAGCTGATGCAGCCGAATAGCATCTAATTGAAAACAAACTCTTTTGATCTGAGCTGCAAGGAAACTGCACATAAACTCCTAACTGACAAAATCATTTTGGAAAGCTTTGTAAGAGAAGAAAGACCAACTTCAACTAATTAAAAGACAACATTTGATTCCCTGCAACATGACTGGATAATGAAGTGCCTATAAATAATAGGAGTCAGTAGAAACACTGGAATCTTGGTTCAAAAATCAATGGTGCAATGGAAGACATAGCTGTTTGTCAGTGGTGATACAGAGAGAATTTTCCAAGGAGACTTGGAAGTGTAGATACATACACTGCTGAAATAGCAGAATGGACTCAAACAGACCTAAAAGACCTGGATAGGAAGACTAGAAAAATAATGAAAATGAATCAGCCCTTAAATTCATTCATATATTATATATTATATATTATTTTATTCATATATTAACAGATTGTATTTACCAAGGAGTATAAATAGGAGTGGAATGTTGCATTTATACCAGAGAATTGGGGGGTGGGGGGGTGGAGAAAGAACATTGGAAGAATGAATCATGAAGGATTACTAACTAGAAAGACAAAACTGGCTTACAAAAAATACCAAATAAAGAATAGAAAAGAGACATAGCAAGCCAGGCAGAGTATTATATGGCCAGTACATTAAAAAAAACAAAAAACAAGCAGGCAAATCAGTTAACAGGACCTGGCAATGGCTAAGAACAAATAAGTTGAAAAAAGAGACAGATCAGCTAATTTTGGTTGTACAAGAACAAACTTTACAAAAAAGTGCATACAAAGCCAGAATTGAGAAGACAACAATAGATAGCGAATGCTGCCTCTTTAAAAAAATTGTATTGATTTCATTGCTGTATTGTTTTTTACTGTTGTAACTGTTTTATAGCTCTAGAATTGCAAGCTACCCAGAGTCACTTGGCTGAGATGGGCATCTACAGAATTTGAAACTGAATAAATATAAGAAGGTGAAGAAATAGTAGGCTGCTGCAAGAAGATTGCACAGTCTAACTATGGCATGACGAAGCAGCAACAATGGGGCAGTAGAAGATCTGATAGAAATGTAGTTTTCCTGCAAACAAGAACTGATGGGATCACAAAATAGACAAAATAACAGAAATGAAAGAAGCTAAAGTGCTCTGGGGATTTAGAGTTCAAACAGAGAAGCACTTGTCACCCAGACTTTGTAATTGTTGATAAGAAAGATAAAAAGAAGTCTGGTTAATAAACATGGCA
The DNA here is from genome assembly GCA_015471245.1 of Laticauda colubrina. NCBI lineage: Eukaryota > Metazoa > Chordata > Lepidosauria > Squamata > Elapidae > Laticauda > Laticauda colubrina. The sequence continues at coordinate 29,801,330 of BLBF01000016.1, read as the reverse complement.
ACACCTGGAGACAGAGAATGGAAGAAAAAGAACTGAAGATAACAAAATTCAAAGATAAATAAAAGTAGAACGAATGTGGCAAAAAAAATGAAGATAGTACCAATAGAAATCATAAGAGGCACCTTGGGTGCAATCCCAAAATAACTGGAGCACCACCTGAAACCATCCACATTGACAAAATCACCATCAGTCAATTGCAAAAGGTAGCTTTACTTAGAACAGTTTTCAAGACAATACCTTTGATATTCTCAAAGAACATCTTCCTATCCCAGGTCTTTGGGAGAGACTCGAAAGGTGGACAAAAATGCCAAATCCTATCTAATCATCTGGCTGACTGTATGACCAAAAATAAACTGATTATCAACAATAACATAATACAATAGCCAAAAATGATTCACTGAAACATCTATAAAAATGATCATGGGCCATTAAAGAAAAAATGGTGGGATCAAATAGTTTAAAATGACCAGGTTAAAATTATGCGGGAATTCCCAAAAGAAACTAATGAAGATTTGGTACAAACATAACACATAAGATTGAACTGTGTTTGAAAAAAAGAGTATGTGGATAATTGATGTCGCAATACTAGGGTGTAGTCATACAGATAAAAAAAAGTGTCAAAATCTGAAAATCGAAATTGAAAGATTATGGCATAAACCACTCACGGAGGTCCCAGTGATTATTGGTTCACTAGATGTCATACCCAAAAAATGTTGGACAGCTCATAAAACACGTGCACATTGACAAATTTTCCATCTATCCATTACAAAAGGACACACTATATATTACACCAATATATTACAACATCCTAAGTGCTTAAGAAGAAATCCATAGGTATGAAGGCAAATACTAGCTAAACTGGCAGTTGTAATTTCACATAGTTCTGTATAGTTTTGTATATAAGTTTATGTCACTTTAGTTTTATATTCTGTATTTAGTTCTGCAATGCTGATGTGCTAAAATTATGCAATTTATATTCCCAATGTTCCAGACAAGCACACCCCTTTTTCCACTTTTAATATAGATCTTCAGGATTTATTATGATTAAGCTGTACAATTTCAATATATGAACTATGATCTAGATTGCAACTATCACATTTAGGTGAGGCAGAGTCTTTGCCCTAATTGCTTTCTGATTACTCCCTTGTGTGGTAAGATATAATTTTGGGAAGCAGGTGGCTGGGAGATTTCTGCACATAATGAGACATTAACTTATTTTGAGATAAAATAAACAAAAAAAGAAAGATTCAGATACGATAGACTGTACAGTGGCTGAATTGATTGTAAATGGAGGGATATGCTCACCTCAGCTATACATATGGAATTTAGTGATATTGATATGGCTTTATGATTCATATGAATGCACTTCAAAAAGAATTGAGAGGTGAACTGTAATCTGAAACAATAAGGGCCGTGACATTTGAATGCATCATCTTTAAAGTTTTGAATCATTTCTAGGCTTGCCTAGGCCTAAAGACAGAAATGACACTATGATAGTCTAAGATCATGGTTGTCCCAAAGGTGTTTTTTTCAAAAAGCAACTGGACTTGTTTTTCCTTGAAAACGTTTCGCTTCTCATCTTGAACTAAGAAGCTTCCTGGATGAGAAGTGAAACGTCTTCAAAGAAAAACAAAGTCCAGTTGCCTTTTGGGGAAAAATAAAGCACCTTTTTGGGACTATGGGAGTGAAGTTCTCACACTCAGCCTTCAGACTCAAGTTTTAAATACAGGTTGTCCTCAACCTATAACAGTTCACTGAGCGACAGTTGAAAGTTACGGCACTGAAAAAAAACCATTTTTCACCCTGAAAGGACCATTGCGACATCCCACCCAATCACGTGATCAAAATTTCAGACCCTTGGCAAGTGACTCCCATTCATGACGGGTTGCAATGTCCTGGAGGCGTGTGGTCTGCTTTCACGACCTTCTGACAAGCAAAGTCGACAGGGAAGTCAGGTTCACTTAAGCACCGTGTTACAAACATAACCCCTGCAATGATTCACTTAACAACTGTGGCAATGAAAACGAGGCAAGACTCACTGAATCAATGTCCCGTTTAGCAACAGACACTTTGGGCTCGACGATGATCGTAAGTCGAGGACTAACTGTACTACCCCCGCAATTCAGCGTCCTTCTATAACCCCATTTTTAAATTCGATCGAATATTGTGCAAAACGCATCCAGCTATTTTGAGGCCCGGGAACGTTTTCCCTGACGGAACAACGCAGCGCAGCGCCGCCCTAGGGCGAATCCTCTCGCTGCCCCAGCTGCTCTCTGTCCCTCCACAGCGGAGGACCGCTACTTACAGCTCCGGGCAGCTTCTTCTCGGAGGCCTCCATGTCCCCTCCCAATCGGTCCGCCTTCCCCGGCTCGGCCTCGTTAGCGACTTGGCCGGTGGTGCCTAGAAGCTCCGCCGCGGCGGTGTCCCTCACCAAGAAAGGCTCGGTCGGAAACTGTGGCGGTAAAGAAAAGAGCCGGTCAGCGAAGCGGCAGCCTCCCTCGCCGATTCTTCAGCTGGGCGCTCCCCGGATCGGGCTGGGCGGGAGAGGCGAGGGGACCTTCTTGTGCTGCTCTCTTAACAGGGAGAAAACGGGAAGAGGGAGAGCCTAATGCTCTCTCTCTCTCTCTCTCTCTCTCTCTCTCTCTCTTTTTTTTTTTTTTGCGTTCTCTTAATTTTTTGGAGAAAGGGATCCAGATTCATAAAACGGGGACGCCTTTCTAATTTGGAAATGAAGAAAAGGGAGATGGAGGCTGTGAGACATAAATTTCATTCAATATTGGACGCTAATTGGTTTTGGATTCAGTCCTCGAATCGAAACCCAGCCTTTGAAACGGGATGGGTTGGGTTGGAAATCAAAAGACAGGCACTGGCAGCATTGGGATCTTGGACACAAAGCAGAACGAGTGTGAAGGTCGAGAGTGAAGTATTCAGGTGCATGGAAAGCATAATAGAGGTAGTTCTTGACTTGTAACACTTCGTTTAGTGACTGTTACAACATCACTGAAAAAGTGACTTATGGCCGTTTTTCATACGTATAACCATTGCAGCATCCCCTATGGTCATATGATTTACATTCAGATGCTTGGCAACTGACTCACATTTATGACGGTTGCAGTGTCCTGGAGTTGCGTGATCTTTCGTGACCTTCTGACAAGCAAAGTCAATGGGGAAACCAGATTCACCGAACAATTGCAGTGGTTCACTTAACATGTGGCAAAAAAAAAACCAAAAAAACCCATGTGTTTGACTTGGGGGGGGCGGTGGCCAGTTCCAAGTCATTCATGTCAGAGGTGCCTGTGGTGGCCCAAGCGCTCTGCCAGCAAAAATGGAGCCTGGGAGGGCCATGAGCTCCATTTTCACTGGCAGAGGCATCGCAGGCTGGTCCTTTGCTGTTCCCAGGGCAGCCCTGTGAGCTAGATCCAGCCTAGGGGCCTTGAGTTTGACACCCCTGCCATAGCCTAAGCTTTTCTGAAAAATTTCAAGATGATAAAAATGAAATAGTTCTATGGTGTGACCTGATTAAGCCTGTAATTTGTCTAGGAAAATCACCCTTCCGTCTCTGGAGACGGGTCACTCTCAGAAAAGATAAGTATGAGTTTTTTTAAGGAAAGAAGAAAATGTCAAAGTTCCTTTTTAAATTCAATCATCACTTTAAAACAGTTTAGTCTGGTGGGTAAGGTACCCAGGCAAGAAACCAGAGGACTATGAATTCTAATTCCATTTTGGGCATGAAAGCCAACTGGGTGATTTTGGGCCAGTCAGTCTCTCAGTTCAACCTTCCTCACAAAGTTGTTATTGTTGAGAAAGAACGTATGTTCATTACCTTGAGTTACTATTTATAAAAATAAAAAGTGTGATATAATTAAATACAAATATTTAATCTTGTCACATTTAGTGACCAGAACAGTTTTTAAAATATAGATTTGCTCAAAACATAGCAATTTAAAGGGGTCTCTGGGAGAAACACAATAAATACTGTACGTATGACTGGATAAATTTCAAGATTGTATTGATCGATCCCAATTTAGAGGAACTCTGATGTAGAATGATTGATTATTTGCCATCAAGTCATTTTTGACTCTTAGTGACCACATAGATTGATTTTCTCCATTACAATTTATTCCTAACCTAGTCTTTCAAGACTTCCAACATTATACCCATTACTCTGTTACCGAGTCCATCCCCCTTGCTGGAGGTCATCCTTTTCTCTTTCCTTCTATCTTTGCCAGCATTAGAGCCTTTTCCAGAGAAGCTTTGGCTTTCTGAGGCTTTGCATAATCTGAAGTAGGATCATTTGAGTTTGGTCATTTGTGTCTCAAAAGAAAAATCTGGATTTATTTGTTTGATAATTTATTGGAGGGGGCGGGTTGGTTCCACAGCATTCTCAGGAGTTTTCTTCAACACCAAAGTTCAAAAGCATTATTGCTCTTCTTACCCTGCTATATCAAAATTCAACATTCACTTCCCATGGAGTATCACAAGGAATATCATGATGTACATAATTCTGACCTTTGTAAAGTTGTTCCAGGTTGCTTAAAGCTGTCCTCCTTTCCAGTTCCAGTCCTGACTTAGTTGCATCGAAGTGAGTCATCATCAGATGGCGTTGTCCTGATTCCACAAATACCATGTGTTAATCAGCACAGTTGACAGATTAAGACTTCTGGTTTGCTGCCCTTCCTCTTCAGCACATCACCTGCCAGCAATCATGGCACTGGAACAGGAACAGTGTTGGTCCGATACCACAACTCAGACATCACAGTTTTCTCTTGTGCCTTTTATGTGAAATTTCCCCTATTTTTGTTTTGAAATGTTTTAATTATTATAAACTGGAAGCCAGGCAGTATATAAATTTAATATATACAATAGTAATATATACAATAGTAATACACCTTACATCCTGCGCTTAAGAGCCAAGTATTTAGCAAGCTGATTTATCTATGTGTATTTGAATATATTTCTATTGTTATCTCTTATCACCAAACAGTGCTAAAATAAGAGCCTCATCTATTTTCAGTTGTTGACTGTATTTAGAACCTAGATGATTTATAATATTGTTCGTTCAGCTTGATCACATAAGGCCCAATAGGAATACGGTATTGTCAAAGTCTATTGATATCTCAGGGAGAGGCAAGTTGGTGGCATTGTTGGAAAAGCTCTATAGACTACACCTGTTTTCTGAAATTTATGTATTGCGAAAACCAATTTTCTATAGTACTGTATAGCCACAACCTGTATCCTTTTTTGCACTGATATCATCACATATCTAATGATCTAAAGGCTAGGTCACACTGGCCGACGGATGCAAAACGTATGCAAAAAGGACACAGCGGACGAGCAAATTTTCGGGGGTGGCTCCATCCGTTGTCATCCACTCCAAAAAGTGGCAAAAATTTGCATAAACAGAATGGAGAAGAAAGGAAAAGAACGGACGTGGGTAGTATGTAGCGGGGATGTTAAAGGGATGTTCATAGGAAGCCTAGAGGATGTATATAGGATGCAAACCGTTCACTGCTCATCCTTTCTATTTCTGTGCTACTAATGCTGTGTAGACGTTCTGTGTACCTTTTGTTTCCTCCCTCTTTCCGTTTTCAGCTGCAGCGGATGTGAGTTGCGAGGATGCCCAGAGGATGCAGAGAGGATACAGCGGACGTTTAACGGATGATAAACGGACATAGAACGTTTGTTGCTCAGATGTCACGGATTTACATCGTACACAGTGGAAAGTTCATCCGTTCACAAAGTTTTGTGCAGCTCAAAACTTCTTGCGTGGATGAAATCGCAGTGGATGGATGCTTGACGGATAGAGCATATGAAACACGTATGCAATGAGTACACAACGGATGCATCGCGTTTTCCAACGGATGGCAAGCTTTTTTTAACGTTTTACATCCTCTTTGCATCCGTTGGTGCAGTGTGACATGGGCTTAAGCTGGTAAGCAAATATGTCCCAAGGATAAGGGTGGCATGAGGATTGAGAAAGTTTGAGTGTATTAAAACAGAAAAAAAACAGCTGTATTTTTCTTTGAATATTCTCCATTAGTCAAGTTCTGCAAATTTGAGAAAAACAAAACAAAACAAAAAACTTTAAGAGCTTGTCCTTTCTTGTTTGGAACTCTCAGTAGCCTAAAAAAACCAATCAGGGTTTCTATTTCTGTGTGATCTTTCAGTGCTACTGCTTTATATAAGCAGAGCAGTTAATCAGTGACAACAACTGCATCTTGTCTCCAGCCTATCGGTTGCCTGACTGAATATTGGAATCTGTTTTGTTACTGCTGGCATGACATTCGTCAAAAATGTGAGATTAGAGCATCTCCTTTTTGTTCAGCAGGATAATTATTTGCAGAATTGATATTGCAATGTTAATAGCTAAAAATGCCAGCCAAGACCTATCTCCAGATCAACAGCTATGGTAGGGTTTGACTTATACTAAATGGGAAATTACACTATAATTAACACAGGCACACACTCAATCTTGGCAACTTTAAGATATGTGGAATTTAATTCTCAGAAATCTCCAGCCAGCAGGCTGGCTGGGAAATTCTGAGAATTGTAATTTACGTGTCTTAAAGTTTGCTACGGTTGAGAAACACTGTCTTATAGAAATGTGCATATTATTCAGAGGATGCTTTGCTTACATACAACACATTCACAAAAGAAATTGAGAATGCTAAGCTTTCCCGGACATGTAAGGAGGTGTGATTACTTCTTGTTTTCAAAAGAAACTTCATTCCAAAATAAAGCCCACTTTCAAATAATTGGTAGAAATCCAATCAGGTAGTCCTCTACTTACAATTTAGCAGTCATTCACAGTTAGAGTACAGATAGTCCTCAACTTATGGTGAATCATTTAGTGACCAAAGTTAAAACAGCCCTGAAAAAAGTGAATTAGGACTTTTTCACACTACTGTTGCAACATGGTCACATGATCAAAGTTAAGATGCTTTGCAAGGGTTCATATTTACAACTGTTGCAGTGTCCTGGGCTCATGTGATGCCCTTTTGCAACCTGACAGGCAAAGTAATTTGGGAATCCAGATTCACTTAACAACCATGTTACTAACTTAACAAATACAATGATTCACTTAACAATTGTAGTAAGAAAAGCCATAAAATGGGGCAAATTTACTTAACAAATAGATTTCACTTAGCAACATAAATTTTGGATTTCATTGTGGTTGTAACTTGAGATTGGATTTCATTGTGGTTGTAAATGGTTCTGGGAAAAAATTACGTACGACTTTTTTTCACACTTAAGACCACTGCAGCATCCCCACAGTCATGTGATCACAATTTGGGGGCTTGGCAACTGGCATGTATTTACGACAGTTGAACAAATAGGGGAGCATAATTTCTGAATCCACATCTTTTCATTAAAGAAGACAGGCAATTGTGCTATAAAATCTTCATCTGAAAGTATGCACAGGAAGACTTGTCTACAGGACACTTTTTTTTTTAGTGTCACTGATAGTTTTGTACAAATTTGCTCTAAATTAACATGGTTTCATAATTTCAGCATTGCATTGTTGATCTCTGTAGGTCTCTAAAATCTTAACCACATCAGAATTTATAGAAAGTAAAATACATTGCATTTCAGATTTATAAATTTTGTAGTTCAAAATTTCTGGGGACTCTTTCTGCCATCTTTTCCTGGTGTCTACTAATCTTAGTAATATCAGCAGAACTTGTTCGGGTTTTAAAAGGGGTTAGTTTGTTTATTGTGGCTGAGATTAAACAGAGCTTCAGTTAAACTGAGTCTGATGTTTCCCACAAAATATTGGCAAGAATGTGAGCTCATAATCCTGATGGAGGATCTTGAAGAATTTCTGGTTTCAAAGTTCTCGTTTTAAAATCAGGTTTGCCAGAGAACACAGTGATCGGGTCATAATTGTAATATGTAATCATTAATTCTAAACAAGGTAAAGATTAGTTACTACCATGTCTTATTTAATACAACTTCTCATTTCTCATCATATACTCTTAATGTCTGATGTATCTTTTGGTTCTGCGTGAACTGTGATTCAAACAGAAGATCCCTTACACACCTAACTTCTCTTCAATGTGTGCAGGGAATCTAGATTTCTTCCTGGGAAGTTGACTTTCTTTGCTTTTCCCAAAGTTTTGCTCAGCTTCCAGTATTATTTCCTAACTTATTGGCTGGTGTTCCTTGAACTTCTAAATGTTTTATGGCTGAGATGACCATTTTAGTTTCCCTGGCAAAGTTACCTGATTTGACACCATAGAGCTGATCCAACAGTTTGTCTCCTTTGGAAGATTTCTTTGGGTGTGGCTTTCAGCTTGGTCCCTAAAATTCGCCTTCAGGCATGCCAAAAAAGAAAAAGAAAAACCCATAAAAGTAAGCTGAATGCAACAAGGAAGGAGCATTAAGAAATTAAAAGAAGTGTAGTACAGATAGTCCTTGACCTGAAACCACAACTGATTCCAAAATATCTGTTGTTAAGCAAGGCAGTTGCTCCATTTTACAATCTTGTTTTGCCACAGTTAAGCAAATTAATACAGTTGTTAAGTGAATCATGCAGTCATTAAGTGAATCTGGATCCTCCCTTTGTGCGGTATCTGCTATCCCGCATCAGATGGGCGTCTCATGATAGGGAGCGAAGGAGAGAGAAACGACAGGAGACGAAGTTCCTCGCGATGAGTGCGCCCCTAATGTCCGGGTACACGCTCTTTTATTATGCTCATTCAAAAGGGGGTGATTGTTTATTCAGAGCCTAGGTTAAGCCTAGGTCAGACGGAATGTACAGATTTAACAATGGCTCAAACAAAAGCAAGATACCAGGACAGACAGGATGGCAAGATTTATATTTGATCAGGATATTACTTCTTCACAAAGCTGCATGCCAGACAATGTAATCCCAAGTGAATAAACCATTTCTGCAAATGTTTGACTCCTTGTCTCTGTACGTGCCCTGTAAAAGGTCACTGAGAAGACAGAAGCTTAATGATTACACGTGAAATGATACAATGTTGAAATGTCTGAATGATCCATAGTTGCATTGATACACAGTTGCAAACACATAAATGATACATAGTTACAACATCTCCTCTGTTTTTATTTTTTATGACGAATCTTCTTCCTTGTCCAAGAAGACAGGAACCTTTTTTCTAAAATGTTCACCGTCCCAGTCATCTAGGCAGGAGTGCGATCCGTCAGCATCAGGGTTGTCCAAGGAGCGGTAACCCAGCAATGACATTTTTTCATCCGGTGTTAAGGGCTTAACATGAGCTTGCAATAACACATTAACATTAGCAGTTATGGAGGATAATTGATTTTTCAAAAATTGCAATATTCTGTTAAAACAACAAGGTCCTATAATACATATCAATATAATGATTATTAATGGTCCTGCCAATGCAGTTATAAGGGTTGTAAGCCATGGTGAAATAGAAAACAAGCCTTGATACCAATTATACATGTTTAACCTTTCGTTTTCTCTGTCTTTTAAGTGTTTTTCTAATTCTTTCATAGAATCCAACACAACCCCCCTGTTATCAGCATAAAAACAACATTCTTCTTTAAGCGCAGCACACAATCCCCCTTGTTTTAAAAATAACAGATCTAAGCCTCTACGATTCTGCAAGACCACTTCTGAGAGGGAAGT
>BLBF01000016.1:29779925-29791701 GCA_015471245.1 Laticauda colubrina | reverse complement strand
TGAGAAGACAGAAGCTTAATGATTACACGTGAAATGATACAATGTTGCAATGTCTGAATGATACATAGTTGCATTGATACACAGTTGCAAACACATAAATGATACATAGTTACAACACCTTTGTCAGCCTTGGAAGCCATTTTTTACTTGGAAGCTTCAAGGCGGCCAAATTTAGTGTCTGGGAATTTGGGAGGGGGGATTTCATAGAAGATTAGACTCAACAACATTCTTTCTCAGAAAATCAAGGACATGTTACCTTGCACTTGGAGAGGAGTGACGGGGGATATCTCGAGTTGGGACAAAGATTTGATTGGGCCATGTGATGGACTGATGGATTCAGGGGATGGATCTTTGAATTTATTTTGGGAAGGGAAAACCCAAAACTCTCAGATTTTCCCAGATGTGCCAATATGCCAACTCTAATAAAACGGAACTTTGAAGAAATGCTTGTCTCGGAGTTTATTGGTTTGGAGTTGGTTGGTTGGAACACTGACATTATCTTTGCTTGTCAGCTGGGAAGATTAAAAATAGTGGTAACACAGTGCATCTGTCATAAATACATACCAGTTGCCAAGCATCCAAACTTTGATCAAGTGACCATGGGAATGCTGTTGTGATTATAAAGTGTGAAAAAACAGTCATAAGTCACAATTTTCAGAGCCATTGTAACAGTGGTGGGATTCAAAACATTTTTACTACCAGTTCTGTGGGCATGGCTTGGTAGGCATGGTAGGGGAAGGATACTGTAAAATCTCCGGTCAGAGGTGGTATTTGCTAGTTCTCCAAACTACTCAAAATTTCTGCTACCAGTACTCCAGAACTGGTCAAAACCTGCTGAATACCACCTCTGCATTGTAACTTGAAACGGTCACTAAACGAAGGGTTGTAAATTGAACATTAAGTTGAAAACATGAATGGTTGTAAGTTGAAAACAAGAGATGGGTTCAAGACTGAACTGGTACTGGATAAATGCAGATTGAATGCAGAAGGAAATAACAGGTCCCTCCCTCCACAATATGTTGGTTATATAGAAAAAATGAGGACAAAAATATGTAGGAGGGAGTAGAGCAAGAGGAAGGGGAAGACATAAGTGAACATGTTATAAAACCCAATATATGAGTACATGCATTTATTTGTTTGTTTGTTTATTTATTTATTTATTTATTCATCTGCCCATCTCCCTCCAAAGGGGACTCTGGCAGCACACAACAATAAATAAAATAGATAAACCAAGGTATTTTACTAAAATATACATTTAGATGTATTTTAAATTGAAAATAAAAACAATGTATGCATATACTGCAGTACAAGCGAAGGCATATCACCCTGGGACAATACAACTGTCATAAATACATGCCAGTTGCCAAGCACTCGAATTTTGATCTTGTGACCATGGAGTTATTGCAACAGTTGTGGGTGTGAAAAACAGCCATGTCACAATTTCATACCTGTAACAAGCTGCTGTAACTTCAAACAGTCACTAAATGAACAATTGTAACCTGAGGACTACCTATAGAGCAGGGGTGGTCAAACTCGCAGTGTCACCGCGGCATCACGTGACATATCGGGACTTTTTCCTCCTTTGCTAAACCAAGCGAGGGCGTGACCAGCGCATGACACATCCAGCCTATGGGACAGGAGTTTGACAGCGCTGCTATAGAGAGTAGTCCTCTTTACGGGACTAAAGCTATCATTAACTATTACTGTTAATCCTCTCATCACTCCTTATCACCCATCTCCTCCCACTTGTGACTATGACTCTAACTTTGTCGCTTGTATATTTAACAATTTATATTGGCTGTTTCCTAGTATTATCTGATTGCTTTTGTACCCTATGACTATCATTAAGCGTGGTACCTTATGATTCTTGACAAATGTATCTTTTATGTATACTGAGAGTATTCACACCAAGACAAATTCCTTGTGTGTCCAACCACACTTGGCCAATAAAGTACTCTATTCTGTTCTGTTCTGTTCTGTTCTAAAGCTAAAGTGGAGAGATATAGTGTGAATGATGTTGCTGTAAATTATTTTTAGCAAAGCTTCCTTTTTATTTTCTTTCATACGCTTTTAATTTCTTTAGCTTACTACGTTCTGCTCCTTTTCTACACTCTGCATACCATAAGTTACCATTAAAGTGAATAATGTAATGGATGTAAAAAAAATGACAAATCAGCAAGGTTTCAAAAATCTGTGGAGAATCCTAGGAAATCTTTATAATGAAAGTATTCCTCTGTATAGACTATAGAGGAAACATTTCTCAATCTTGGCAACTTTTAAGAATTGTGGATATTTAGCTCCCAGAATTCCTCAGCCAGCTGTGCGAGCTGAGGAATTCTGGGAGTTGAAGTCTACCCATCTTAAAAGTGTTAAACTTGAACAACACCCGTATAGTGTATAGTATGAGGATAGTGTTTGATTGGTGTTGTTTCAATAGGCCGGTTCCTTCTCTGTGTATGGTAAATAGTTCAGTTGGCAGATATTCAGAATCAGCTGCCAAAAACAATTTTGTAAGTACATAAAGGCTAATTCCAAACAGCACGGCAATGTAGCAAAAAAAAAAAAAAAGTCACAGATACAATTGATCAGAATCTTCTAATGTCTACAAGAAGCTATTCATAATTTAACTTAAGACTTACAGCTTCTGACAAATAGAAACTAACTAAACATATTTTAAATAATGGAAGCACAGTGGTTCTCTGTTGCTGAAACAGAATCATCACTTCAGTGAGACGAGAGGGAGGCCTAAACCTTGAATAACACAAACTGGGATATGAAAAACAGCTTTGAGAGATTTTCTTTTCAGTTTTGAGGAAGTATATTCGAAAGGCAGTAAAAGAAAAGCCATATGTCAGCTTGTTAGGAAGCTTAGGGGAACCAGAAGGTCTGGCAGAATGGAAGCCTTTCATTGGATTTCTGCCTTCTGCCTCAAAAAACATTCCAGAACGCTGTTGGTTGGGAAGGAGGAACTTGGAGACGGATAACTCTGTCCAGCTACTGCTGATTTATAGCAACAAGCCAACATTTCACTACCCAGCTTCTCGGTGGTCTCACCTTAAAGCAACGTCTCCTAGCTGCAAGGATTTCCAGTGTTGGCAGCTTGACTTCAGGAAATCCAGGCTGGTGTATAATGATTAGGCAGTGTTTCTCAACCTTGACAACTAAGATCTGTGGGCTTCAACTCCCAGAATCCTCCAGTCAGTCATACACGTGGCTTTTCATCCATTCCAGCTGGGGGATCCTGGGAGATGAAGTCCACAGATCTTAAAAGTTGCCAAGATTGAGAAATACTGAGTTTAGAAATGGCACAGGCGCTGTCTTATTGTCAAGCATAGGAACCCACAAAGGGATTGGGGGTTAGTCCTAGTCAGTTTCTGTCAGCCCAACCAAAAGGATATGAAGGACAGAAGGATTTCTGAATTGGTCAGGTGAAGGAAAGGCAGGATGTAGTTTAACAAATACACAGGTACAAGAATTAAATTCCTTTTGATTTAGCACAGACTTTACTCAAAACTTCCCAACTGGATAGTCGCACCTCCCTTCCGATACATTCAGATGGACTAGGGCCAGAAGTGAATGGAAAATTGGAAATCTGCCCCTGGCGTAGATATTACACATTTTTGTTCTTGGGTTGTCTTCCGGGCAAAAGAGGTTTAACTGAAATGCAGAGAGAAGCAAGTCTATTTCTCTAAGGAATAAAGTAGTCTATCTAACTCTTTTTATTTCTAATGAATGTTTCAGGATATAGTAATGCTACTGGGGGGAGATGGGGAAGGGGGAGAGGGAAAGCAACCAAGACTTGCTTGCCAAAATTTTGCTCTTCAAAAAGCAAAGGCTGACATTCATAAGGAGAGGTGGCAGCCTAAATGTTAATAGGATTTGCAGAATTTTACGTGACTGCATGTTTCTGGTTGCCAGGTTACAGTGACTACCTTGCTGTCACAGAGAGAAAAACTAAAATGCAGGCAGGGGAAAAATAGAGCATATTCAGGATATAAAATTCATATTCACTTCCAAAGCATCCTGTATTAGATGCTCAGGTGTTCTGTTATTCTAAGTTTACCTGTCAGGTGATTCTGGTGCTGTCCATTGGCTGGCCTTAACCCACAACGGTAGAAGGGGCTGATCAGATTAGTTTCAGCTTTTTGATGTTCTGTGCAACTCTACAACTCTTTTTCCCTAATCACTGGGTTACCCACCAACACCTTCTTACTGAAATAAATAAATAAATAAATAAATAAATGCATACAAAGCAGGGATGCGTCACTGTTGAGTCTTGGAGGAATCTTGCATCCAAAAATGCTTCTGGGTCCCAGATGTTACCTGAAGGCATTGGTAGAATAAGTTGCTACGGTCCAAAATCTTACTTGGAACTACTGTATACATACCAGCTCAAAAGAGATGTAGTAGAATATTCTGGGAGGTGAGTTTGCTTCCTAGTAGCAGAGTACATTGGCTGGACTCACCATGGCAATCATTCTATAAATGTGCTTATGACATGCTCTCAAATGCCAAATTTGCTAGCGATCTAAAAATATTAGGCTTGCCTGTCCTAATCCATGCAGAGATTCTTGGGGTAGAGTTCAGCTCAGTCTAGAATTCATTCCTGTCTGTGCATACACATTCTGAACCTCTAAACTGAAACTACTAACCTAAGAAGAGAATGTAAGAATTTGAACTAGGAACTGAAAAGACATTAATGCAAGAAATGTCCTTCTCTATCACAATTGGCATCATGCGAAAAAGATCTCCATCCCATCCTGAGATGAACCACTTCAGGCACTTGTGCTTGGATCTCATCAAAGTACAACAAATGGCTAAGTATTTATTTCTCTATATTGTATTGCTCTATTGCTTGTCTTGGAAATGACTTCTTGCTAAGATGGAGGTAGGATGCTATTAATCCTGTTCTTTTAACACCAAAAATTCCCTTTGATGGGCAGGGAAGGGAACGAGAGAGAGAGAGGGAGGGAGGGAGGGAAGGAAGGAAGGAAGGAAGGAAGGAAGGAAGGAAGGAAGGAAGGAAGGAAGGAAGGAAGGAAGGAAGGAAGGAAGGAAGATGTCGTTGATAGTCCTGATCAAAAGGGAGTTTTGTTAGGGGAATGCTGGGCAAGTTGCAGCCTTTAGCATAATTCAAAAATTGTAAGTTCACATCACTTTTTATTCTAGGTTTTATGAATGGATTTATTTCTATCTATAGGTAGTCCTTAACCACAATTAAGCCCAAAATTTCTATTCAAAGTGAAACATTTGTTAAGTGAGTTTTGCCCCATTTTATGACTTTTTTGCCATAGTTAAGTGAACTTTTGCAATTTAGTGACATGATTGTTAAGTGAATCTGGCTTCCCCATTGACTTTGTTTGTCTGAAGGTTATAAAAGGCTCTCACCTAACCATAGGAGACTGCAATCGTCATAAATATGAGTCAGTCGCCAAGCATCTCAATTTTGATCATGTGACCATGGAGATGCTGCAATGGTCATAAATGTGAGAAATGGTCATAAACCACTTTATTAGTGCTGTTATAACTGCATTCTTGTGGGCAAATTCATGTATCAATAACTCAGCTGCTTTGTTAAAGGAGCCAGTTCTCTTCTGAATTCCTCAAAATGGATCAGGGTTTGTAAATGATCCACACTTCCGCCTTCAGCAAAATTCTGAGTATAAGTGGACTTTCTGAAAACTTTCCCAAATTTTTATCTTGTATCTGAAAAACTGCTGGGGCAGAGAAATAGCCAGAGAATTCTGATTATAAAAACTTCTAGCCAAGTTTCAGTCAATTTGCTATAAGCAAATCTATTCTAATCTGTTCCAGTTCCTGTCTTATTATCCTGACTGCTCAGTTCTTGGAATTTCACATCTTTCTTTTGACTGTAATTTTAATTTGGATTATATTTTTATTGAATGACAGTTGACTTGGATTTTTCTTATTTGGTTGTAATGTAGCCTTAAGGTCAACACACAATCTACCATAACTGAATTATGTTGCTGTCTGTCATCTCCATATGAAGATCTTCCCTCTGTATATACCAGATAATGGTACTGGACATTCTATCTAGTTTATAACTATACTACAGTTCACTCACTCCCTGATGTAAACTACAGAGCCTTGCAGAGTTTTAGAAGAGAGGTCATGAGAAAGTCATGTGAATTTTAAGGAGTGACTTTCTTTATTAAAATAAACTCCAAAGACAACCACTTTTCAGTAACGTAAAGTGATAACTAAAACTGTAAAATTAGATCCTAAAGTTAGATCAACTTCAGAGCACATTCAGCTACATGAAGGATGAACATTACAAATGTAATTTCTTTGGGGTGAAGATATAATTTGGGGGAAGAGCCATAATATGCTACTCAATGATCCATAAAAGTCATTCTTGACTCTTCAACATCTGGATTTAAGGTAATGGAATAGATCTTCAAGTCTGATTTGTATGGGTGTTGGACATATCTATGTATGGACCCTCCTTAATTTGAGCAATAGAAATTGTGTCTTCTATTTACAATAGGATGATGAAACTTCTACAGTGATGAATGAACTGCAGAGTGTCAGGTATAATGAAACCTTTACATTGCTATTAATAGAAAATTTATGCAAACTGAAGCTGAAATTTCTACCATTTCATCAGCTTTCCAGCACTAAAGCTTAAATAAGACACTAAAAATTCCCACAATTCATATAATGGTATAATCAGATTTATGGTAGAATAGATTTCCACTTAGCAGAAATAATGATACAAGATCAAATGCTATGCCCTACAATAAGAATAATAATTCGCAACATTGGGCTAAACATAATTGTACAAGCCAATTCTTCAACTCTGAAGTTCCAGGATAGAAAATATTAATATTCTGTTTTCTCAAGCTAAAGATACATATTAAATATATATTTAATAAAGATAGACTTAGGTGGGTGTGTATTCTTATACATACTCAGACACACGCATAGGGATACTAAATGTGGAAAATTCATGTGGTGGTGGAAAATGTGGAAAAAATATCTCATCATTAAAGTGACTATGAACTACATAATTGACTCCTAATTCTATCAATCAAAAATATATTCCATCTTTTCCTCCTTAAGGGACTTTCTGATCAGAATAAAGAGAAAGGGGGAAGGTTACACCTGCAAGGATGTTGTTTGAACCTCTCTATAGACAGATGTGGTGGCTCAGTGGCTAAGACGCTGAGATTGTCAATCAGAAAGGTCGGCAGTTCGAATCCCTAGCGCCGCGTGATGGAGTGAGCTCCCATTACTTGTCCCAGCTTCTGCCAACCTAGCAGTTCGAAAGCATGTAAAAATGCAAGTAGAAAAATAGGACCAGTTTGGTGGGAGGGTAACAGCGTTCCATGTGCCTTCGGCGTTTAGTCATGCTAGCCACATGACCATGGAGATGTCTTCAGACAGCACTAACTCTTTGGCTTTGTTACGGAGCTGAGCACCGCCCCCGAGAACCTGAAACTACTAGCACGTATGTGCGAGGGGAACCTTTACCTTCTACATTCCATGAACAGAGGTAATTCAGGTAGTCCTTGACTTACAACACTTCATTTAGTGACCAAAGTTACAATGGCATTGAAAAGTGACTTACGACTGTTTTTCACTTATGACTTGCGTCTTCTCCATCATCACACAATCAAAATTTAGACGCTTGGCAACTGATTCGTATTTATGATGGTTGCAGCGTTCCAGAGTTGCATAGTCACCTTTTGAGACCTCCTGATGAAGTCAACAGGGAAACCAGATTTCCTTAACAACAATCATGTTGCTAACTTAACCACTGCAGTGATTCACTTGACAACTGTGGCAAGATAAAATGGGGCCAAAATCATTAACAAATGTCTCACTTAGCAATATAAATTTTAGGGCTCATTTGTGGTCGTAAGCTGAGGACTACCTGTAGACTTATTGAAAAAAATCTTATAGTTGACTTGTGCAATCAATTTTTGAAATTGGTTCTTCCTATGTTTATTTGAGCTGTGTTGATGCATAAAAATATTTTCATTTACAGACAATTGCAGTGAGCTGTGGTCACACGGTTACAATTTTCAGTGCTTTTCAGCTAGTTTCTGGTGTTTTCTTCTGGTTTCTGGCAAATACCTCCACCCATTGATAAAAATGGCTTCACTTAACAACTGCTGTGTTCTCTCCACTACAGAAAAGGTTGTAAAATCAATTGGAGTCACATTGTGACTCTTTTAACAACAGTCATGACTTAAAACCATAAGTATGGACTCAATTAAAGTTGTAAGTCAAGGATTATCCACACACCTAGGAATGACTGTTTTACCTTGAGCTGGGAATGAGATGAGGCCAGTACTGTGCAATCGTGGGAAAAAGGTGGGATTGTTAGAATAAGATGGAGCTGTGGTAAACCACAAGTGTGGGATGTAGACTAGATTCACAGAGTACTTTAAGATGTGTTTGCCAAGTGAATGTTGGCTAAAAGGTGGCAGGCTAGTTTGTGTTTCAGTGTGATCAAATGAACCTCACAACCATTTTTTCTGTGAATACTTCCATGGCACCACATTTCCATGGACACTTCCGCACTATCAGTATGAGAACACACACTACCCTGCAGCCTCCCCAAACCAATATAAAGTAAACTGTTTGACCGCCACTAAGAGAAATTCGAAGAACCAAATGACCCAACCAGTCCTTCCTTTCAATCATCAGAAGAATATGAGGAATGGGGTTCAGTCAGTGGTAGCCTCTCCTGTCTACACCTTTACACAGTTCATGCGGGAGAGATGTTAAGCAACTAAGGCTAGGGGGTGAAACTCGATGTCATTGAAGGCCGCATCAGGGTTGTGTTTGACCTCAGGGGGCCGGGGTAGGCGTTGACAGCTGGACGTCAATCGTGTTGGGGGCGCTTGTGGGGGCCCGAGCACTCTGCCAGTGAAACGGGCTCCTGAGCTCAGTTTTTGGCTGCAATGGCATCCTGCAACCCTCTGCCAGTGAAAATGGAGCTTAGGAGCTCCATTTTCGACGGCAGAGGCACTGTTGGCCAATCCTTTGCTGTTTCCAAGGCGATCTCACGGGCCAGATCTAAGCACCCTGCAGGCCGGATTTGGATCTGCAGGCCTTGAGTTTGACACTCCGGATTTAGACTATTGCAATGCACTCTGCGTGGGATTATCCTGGAAAAGTATCCGGAAGCTTCAACTGGTGCAGAATATGGCTGCATGGGTAATATTGGAACCCTATAGAACAGGGTTGGTAACACCTTTGCTGTGCAAGCGGTACCAGGTGCTGGTTTGCTTCCAGGTCCAAGTCAAGATGTTAGTTATGAGCTTTGAAGCCCCACATGGCAGGAGTCAGGTTACCTACAGAACTGTCTTTGGCCTATGGTATTACCAGTCTATATAGCAGGGTTTTTCAACCTCAGCAACTTTGCGATGGGTGGATTTCAACTCCCAGAATTCCTCAGGCAGTTTGCTCTCTGAACCTTTGCTGAACTTTTATGAGAAAGAATTCTTGGGGGAGAGAAGAGATTTGAGAAAATTGAACAAAATTAAGCCATTACCTTTTTTTTTTTTTTTTTAATTGCAATTTCAGGTACAAGGTAGCTGAGCCAGAAATAAATTGTCAGACAACCATGGGGGAAATCACAGATACATGGTCTGAGTGAGGGCTCACATGCAGGTGCTCTATGTAAAACCTTTGCAAGATGCACCGGGACCTCCTTAGCACCTGGAGGATGCTGTGCTTAGTTGGAATTTTATAAGAGCCCCTTAAATAAGTTATTTACTGGGATAAAAATTGGAATAAGGAATTTTAAAGTTTTTAATAGCTTCCTTTCGCCAGGATGCAACAGTTCTTTTTTTATGTGTCAGATGCACAGCGAACATACCGGGAGCCTGACACGGTTCACAGGTAACACACAAATAAACCCTCCAGTGCTTCAAAACATTATGGCTACGACACTCTGCCCTTCCCTTGCTTGCTACCTTTCTACACTCTTATAAAGAGGTTGCCAAAAGACGCAGCCCGGATTCAGCTTGCCTCGAAGCCCAACTATTGCCCATCGAGGGAGGCATCTTAAGGACGGGAAAGAAGACGAGAAGCAAGCGTTTGGCCGGCTGGGTTTGAACGTGGCCGCTTGCAGATAAGGCACCTACGCTCGGCTGATAAAAGGAGGCTGCTGCGTGTTTGCGCCCGCGGCGTCCGTTTGTTTTTGCAACGTTTTTTGCACAGCCCAACCCGTGCAACGAAGTCGCAGGCCTCACACCAACGCCAGGCGGGTTTTTATTAACACCCCCCCCCCCGGCCAGCCAGCCAGCCAGCCACCCACCCACGCTCAATTTCCACGCCGCCCTTTGGATGGTTTCCCTCGCTTGTCTTTCCTCCACGCAAAGCCGCTTCTTTCCCTTCGGCTGCCGCCTGGCAGATGCAAACCCCGTGGTTTTTTTTTTAGTTTTTTGGGGGGTTTGTTTGTTTTATTCCCCCTCCCCGCGCCCCAGGGAAAAACTGACGCGGGTGGAGGGAGATCCTCCTCCCCGCTTGCCCGCCCTCTTGCTTCCCTCTTCCTCCTCCACCTCCTCCCACGGAGCCCCTATTCCACACCCCCCCCCACACCGTCCAAGCAGAAGGTGGTCCTATTTTTGGCCGCGAGAAGAGGGCCTCCCCTAAGAAAAGTGGGAGCCGTCGCTTCGGCTCCGCGGCGTGCGTCACACTTTGCAACCCCGAGCAGCAGCGGTAGAAGCAGCGGGCGGAGCGGTAGCCGCCGCCGCCACCGCCGCGCGCGCCTCTCTCTCTGTGTGTGTGTGTGTGTGTGTGTGTGTGTGTGTGTGTAGACGCGTTTCGCGGGGATGCGAGTCTCCCTCTTTCTTTTCCTTCTCCTTTTTGTCCGCCCTTTCGCCTCTTCGGCTGGTTGGATCCCCCCGTCCTTCTCCTCCTCCTCCTCCTCCTTCCCCATTTTCCCGCAGGTCCCTCTCGCCCCTCACGGCTGCCTGGCGAATCCCCGAACCACCGACGGCTGACCGGCTCGGAGCCTTTCAGTTCCCCTCACGCGGGGAAAGGAAGAGAAAAAGAAGGGCTGGCGGCGGCGGAGAACGAGAGCCGAGGAGGAGGGATGAAGGGGAAGCCGCCTCGTCCGGGCTCTCCGCGCAGATCTTCCTCAGCCCGGTAAAAACAGCAACAACAATCACAACAACAACAACAGCAACAACGCGGAGGTTTCCGCCTGTCCGTTCATGATTCGGGCTGCTCTTCTTCCTCTCGTCCTCCTCCTCCTCCTCCTTCCAACGGGCCGGAACCAGAACGGATCCAAAGGATGGGCCAAGCCGGCCGGCAACCCCTTGGAAGCACCTCGGCAGTGGTCCTGTGCCTTTTCTCCGCCCTGTTGCTGACCGAAGGGAGCAGACCGGGGAAGATCGCCTGCCCGGCTTCGTGCACTTGTACCAAAGATAACGCGCTCTGTGAGAACGCCCGGGCGATCCCGCGCACCCTGCCGCCCGACATGACCTCCCTGTAAGGGGGCTTGGCGGGGACTGGAGGGGGGGGGGGCGCTTGTCGGCGGATCGCGCAGAGAGTCGCAGGGGGCAAATCGCTCCGGCCATTCCCGACGCGGAAAACCCGCTGGGATTGCCGAGGAGCCGGGATGGAGAAGGAGGAAGAGCGGGGAGAAAGGGGTGACGGGGAACCGGGGCTGGAAGTTGGATCCCTCTGCGCGGCGCCGTCCGTTTCTCGGCGGTGGCGATCTTCCCCCGCTGGAAACTTGTCACTCCTGTTGACGGGGGGGGGGGGGGGGGGGGGGGGGGGGGGGGGGGGGGGG
>BLBF01000016.1:29703010-29779825 GCA_015471245.1 Laticauda colubrina | reverse complement strand
GGGGGGGGGGGGGGGGGGGGGGGGGGGGGGGGGGGGGGGGGGGGGGACACAGGTAACCAGCCCCAGGGCGAGTTGACCAAACGACTCTCTCCTCCCCCGGGCCGGGCTCCGTTGCTGTTAACCTCTGCTTTGCTTTCTCTGCCCCCCCCCCCCGCCGCCCCGTTTTCCTCTTCCAGATCCTTTGTGAGATCTGCTTTCACGAAAATCCCAGAACGGAGTTTCGTCTTCTCGTCCAATCTGCAACTTCTGTGAGAACGGTTTATATGGTGATCGCTTGTTATGAAACCGGGGTGTCTTTTTAAAAAAAGAACAAAAAAAAAAAACACACACACACACACACACACAAAACCGCACAAAACGCTCCCGCTTGAGGGGCTTTTCAGGACCGGTACTTGTTTTATGTGGAGGAGCTAGTGCAGAGCTATTATATAACAAAATGCACCTAGTGCTTCCAGTGAAAGTAATGAAAGGTGTGTGTCCTACCCAGCAGATGATTATAATCGCTATTGTTTTTTGTCACCGGGTCGATCTTTTTCTTGTGGTGCTGCTGCTTGGGCATCATCCCTGCTCTTGTTACAGGGCTTATTTGTTAAATGTTAGGGCAGTGACACCATGTTCCCACAGGGTGCACCACCCTATCGTGTACTGTACTGTTTTGTTTTGTTTTTTCCCCTGAGGCTGGATTTCTGAGCTGCTCATAAATCATTTCTCCACACTTTCAGAATTAGTGCTGCTGAACATTTAAAGAGTTGTGGCTGACTAAACAACCTTGCTTCTCTCAAAAAGATTTCAGTGGATTTCAGTGGATTTCAAAGGGGCAATTTTATAAGCGAGCCTTGTGCCAATGATGGGGATAGATCCTTCCTATTTGTGATCTGTACCAGAATTGAAAGCGCTTGGCCGCAATAAACCTAGCTGGGAAATATTTCTTTGGTCAGTATCCTTTGAGCCTGAAGAAAAAAATCTAAGTTCTGTGAAAAATGTGGTCCATAAATTAAGACACCTGTGATTCAGAGACCTGTCGAGAAATACAACTTCTTTTTTAAAGAAGAGTCTTAAATAAGGAGGCTCACACATGGTGGACAATATGAATTGGGCTAGGGGCATAATTTTGCTTTAGCTTTATCCACTTCTGATGCTGTCAGGGAGGTGATGTCCTTTTCTTTCTCACCTTGTATACTGGGAGTTGATCGGAAGGAGTGTGCGCTCAGCTGGGGTTTGAATCTCAAACAAACCAGTAAATATAGTTACCATGGGAACGATAGTGTTTCTCCTGCATCTTTTTCAGAATAAAAAGAACATAATCAGGAATAGGGCAAGAATCTCACCTTATTGTGGAGGGAAGAAAAAAGATGATGGAAAAAGATACATTTGTCTGTAAAGGGGAAGGCCCTTAGTGGTGATTTAGTTATGAGTATGCCAGTGTGTCATCTCGGCAGGCTTTGTCGTGACCTTTTTGTAGATGGAAATGGTACATTTTAATGACGGCAGATATAAATCATACCTTTGATATATAGATGTACAATTTGGGTCCACGGCCTCCTTGGCTTGACTTGAGAAACGCAGATTGCTTGATATTTATAATTTGTAACTATTGATATCCTAGGGCATCTCAGGATACCAATTTTCTCACCTCGGTTTTGTATAGATGATGCAACATTCTTTCTGATTCATATTCTGCCTGTTCAGCGCAAAATACTAGCTCCATTATGATCTTTAGAAAGTAAGATTGTTATTGAAGGAGAGGTGAGCTTTCGAAGCCATTTACATTTGTTCCTTGTGATATTATCATTTCTGCTTTAGTGAATACTGCTCCCACTTCCCAAGAATATTTTTTTTTCAGAAAAGCATGTTCAGAATATTGAAATATAGATGGCTTCTCCCGTGGGGTTTTTAAGGAGCACTTGGGGATCTAAAGGCCCTCTGGGCAATGACAAGTTTATGAAGAACTTCTTTTGAGGGAGGGAGGGAAGAAGGAAGGAAGGAAGGAAAGAAGGAAGGAAGATCTTCCAAACCCCCAAGGTTCCATTCGGATGGGGAAAGCAAAATATTTACTCCAATTTTTGAGGTTATTGGGTATCTTATGAGTATCTTAAGCCTTACTTATGGCTCTCCTATTGCCTCTTTTAAAAAATGCATCTCACTTCTCAAATTGGGATGATTTTTCCAATTGAGGTTAAGCAACAAAATGGGTATTTGAAGATTCTGCGTAAGGTACCTATTTCAACCTTAACCCCTCCCTTCAAATTGGTCAAATATTTTGTCCCCTAACTTTTTCATCACGTGCCATAATCTCCTGAATGCTTCCAGGTTCAAATACTTTTTTTTAACGCCATGCAATCACCCCAAAATACATTGACTATCTAGTGAAGAGTCATCTTAATCCTGAGATCATCACTGCAGGAGGGAACTGCAGAATGGATGACCCAAAAAATATTCATCCATGGCTGCAATTGATCTATGATCTCATTGAGAATTGATAAATCTGATGAAACTTTTATTCCACAAAGGATAAGTGACTAAGATAAAATTCATCAAGCAGGGAAGGAGTGAAGTAAAATTCTACTACCAGTAACTCTTGGACATCTGGATGATGGCCAAGACCAAATTTTCTTTCCTTTTAGTGATGAAGAAAAAAAATGTATGGCATTAGTAAAATGTTTCAATCGTAGAGATTAATACTTCAAGAAAAATTTAAAATAACAAGGCATCCCTTGCTGTTTCTATGCTATGTTTTAAGTCTAGTCCCATTACGCACCCTGATCTTTAGAATAAATAAAACTATAATAAAAAGTCTTTTTTATTTTTCATTTGGAAGTATATATTTAATTTATAAAAAAGAAACTAAAAAACTTTGAAACTACATTTTTAGGACATTGTTTTTAGAAATTCAGTTAGACTTAACAAACTATACATTTCTGCCCATTTTTAAAAACTGTACTGATTACAATCTTAATTAAGTTGTAAAGACTTTCTTAAGTTTACCTTGCTTACTTGAATACAATAGAATAGAATTCTTTATTGGCCAGGTGTGATTGGACACACAAGGAATTTGCCTTGGTGCAAATACTCTCAATAAATAAAAGAAAAGATACATTCTTCAAGAGTCAATAATCATAAGGTACAACACTTCATGATAGTCAAAGAGAACAATAAGCAATGAAATCATAACAGGAAACAGTCGATATAGATTGTAAGGATACAAGCGACAAAGTTACAGCCATATAGTCACAAGTGGGAGGGAATAGGTAATGAGTGATGAGAAGGTTAACAGCAATAATAGTTCAGACTTTGTAAATAGTTGGACAGTGTTGAGGGAATTATTTGTTTAGCAGGGTGATGGCTTTTGGGGGGAAAACTGTCCTTGTATCTAGTTGGCCTGGTGTGCAGTGCCATATAAGCGTCGTTTTGAGGGAAGGAGTTGAAACAGTTTATGTCCGGGATGGGAGGAATCTATAAATATTTTCACAGCCCTCTTTTTGACTCCTGCAGTATACAGGTCCTTGATGGAAGGGAGGTTGGTAGTAATTTATCAAGAAGATAATAGCTGTAACAGTGCAGAAAAACATTAAAATATTACTGTATCAATCATGTAACATGATTGGTCCAACAGGTTAAGTAGCATGTGTTTTGCAAAAAGCCTTTTCAGGAGTAAATATGTTGATAGAGCATTTGCTAAAAATAGAAACTCTCTGATCCAGTAGATACTTCCTGATGGGGTGAAGTTAGGTACCTTCTATGCTATGTAGAGCTATATGTTATTGCTTAAATGTGATTAACTACATCTCTAATTTGGCCCCATGATATTTTGGGGG
Source organism: Laticauda colubrina (assembly GCA_015471245.1). Taxonomy (NCBI): domain Eukaryota; kingdom Metazoa; phylum Chordata; class Lepidosauria; order Squamata; family Elapidae; genus Laticauda; species Laticauda colubrina. The sequence goes on along the minus strand of BLBF01000016.1, from coordinate 29,776,010 downwards.
ATTTTTCTATCATTCTAAGAAGAAGTATAGAAGTATGTAAGATAGCATGATAGCATATAAATTGGGGAGGATGGGTTGTACATTTCTCAGTTATTCACAATTGGAACAGCCTATAAACTAATGAAATAAATAAAATACAGTACATGTAAGCATTTCCTTCCCATTTCCTTCATGAGTATTAAAAAGTTTTTTAAAAATTCTGCTAGTGCCTCAGGATTAATTTTTTCTTGTTTAAATTCTATGTTTGGTGGGGAGAGGAACGTTCCTGAGCCTAAGTAGGAAGCAAAGGTTTAACCTCAAACCAGATAGGGGAAGGTAGGGAGCAGATTCTGTCAGAGTTGCAAACATCTAGAGGACATGGTATGGCCTCCTTGCTGCCTTCTAGTGGTGGTCTGAATTTTTGCAGCCCAAATAGCCCAAATTTTTGCATCCTAAAATCTACATAGAAATCAGAAGACTGGTGCCCCTTTCGAGATAAAAGCCAAATGGGTGACTGAGGGCAGGTCTCAACCCAATCCACCTCACCTTGGCTCCCTTGGCCAAGGAACAGAGAGGAGCCCCATGGCCTAAGATCGGACATGACTGGACAGGGAAACCCTTACTTTTATCCTCCCTCACACACACACATATATAGATATATAATTGGTATTAATCAAAAACCCATTTGTGGTTCATTTAACACCAATTTGTGCTCTTGATATGGGCCTAAATATGTTCCTTTTGTTGAAATGAATAGCAATGCTTATCCTTGCAAAAGTTCCAGATGCAGCTAAGAATAGTGTTGGCACTCTCCAATGGGAACTATTATGTAAATTGCAGCAATTTGCATTCAACTTCAATCATTAGAGGAAAAGATAATTTTGAAACTATTTCTGACTACGGTGCATTTATTTCTTGTAAAGACAAACTAGAACTTTCAAGGAGACGTTGTGGAGTTTTGGAAACTACTCAGAAATGCCAGTTCTTTAAATTATGCCATATTTAGTCAATATCATTAAACTGTTTCATGTATATTATAATGTATATTTATGTCTTGAAGAATCAGTTCAGCTAACTGGACCTTCTAGGAAATGTAGTTCTAACACATCTTGGAGGATGTAAGGTTGGAGAAAGATGATCTAGATTCTGTTATATGTGTACGTGTATTTCATTTTGTTAAGGACATAGCAGAGTAGGAAATATAATCTTCATCTCTAAAAATAATCAAGCATTGTGAAAAATCTATGTATGTCGAAGACCATGTCACATTATTCTTTGCCTACTATTTCTTTCCACAGATTATTTACTGCAAACACCTTTGAGACCATTAGTAGTGATGCTTTCATGGGCCTTCCTCATCTAGAATATTTGTGAGTTGAAATATTTATGATCCAAGAGTTTTAGTTTTATTTTGAGTGAGTTGAATGCCTGAGATGGAGACAGCTTTGACCAGTTGTGTTTGTAACCCCATTACAGGTTTATAGAAAACAACAACATCAAATCACTTTCCAACACTTCTTTTCGTGGGCTGAAATCCTTAATTCACTTGTAAGTATGTTTGTTTATTTAAGTATATTGGCCATCCAACTCCAAAATTAGGGAAAACATAAAACTATTTAAAAGCATTAAGCTACATAGGCATCCAGACTAAAATAATCTAATAGGCAGCAAAGCAACAAAGCAAAACAGACACCATTGAAAAAATAATAAACTTCAACCAGGGATGGGATTCAAATTTCTTAACAACCTGTTCTGTTCTAATTTTGGAGTGTGGCTTGGTGGTCATGTGACTGGCTGGGCATGGCTAACTGGCTGGGCATTACTTGTATGTAAATATTGTAAATATTTATGCAAATATTGATTTTTTTATTTTAAAAAGAGCAATTTTTACCCAAAATCAGGCAAAGCAGGCAGGCAGATTGAGTTGCTCACAGAATCAAAGATTCACAGAGACATCTAACTTTCTGCAATCTGCTGCCTGAGTCTGTCACATAATATTTGCTTGCAAGCAAACTCACAAAATTAACTCACAAAATTAACTCAGAACACACCATGTATGTAAATATTGAATTTTTTATTTAAAAAAGAGCACCACCTCTGCTGGAAATACTGGGTTGGCAATATAGTTGGAGATAAGCAGGCTCTCAGATATCTGGGCCCTATTCCATAGATGACTTTATAGGTAATAAGCAACAAGTTGAATTGCACCTGGAAGCCAACTGGCAGTCAGTGAACCTTGCATAACAATGGTGACACATAGATACACCGAGAGGTATCTGTTACCGCTTGCACTGCTGCATTCTGAACCAGCTGTAGCCTCCAGATTGTCTCCATGTGGAGTGCACTGTAATAATCCAATTGTGAGATAACCAGGACATGAATGACTGGCTGAATGGCCTCCTGATCAAGGAAGGGGTGAAGTGGTGATGAGGAACCTGTGCAAAGGCCTCCCTGGCCATAGCTGACACCTGCCCTTTGAGCAGTAGCTATGAGTCCAGAAGGACCCCCACATTGTATATCAGTCTTGACTGGGGAAGTGTAGCCTCATCCAAAACCAAAGATGCTGACATCATCAACAGCCACAGCTGTCAGTCTTAGTAGGATTCAGTTGAAGTCTGTCCCATCTAGACCTTAATAGCCTCCAGAGACTGAGTCAATACATTAATCATCCCTTGGGTTGAGATGTAGAGTAGGGCAGTGAAGGGATTCAATTTTTTTACCACCGGTTCTGTGGGCGTGGCTTGGTGGGCGTGGCAGGGGAAGGATACTGTAAAATCCCTATTCCCTCCCCACTTCTGGGGGAAGAATATTGTAAAATCTCCATTCCCTCCCAACCCCACTAACCTGCTTTCCAGCTCCGTTCTGTGCAGGGCAACCAAAGAAGACCCAGCCAATCAGTTGGGACTTGGGAAGCAAAGAATAGATGGGGCCGGGGCCAGTCAGAGGTGGTATTTGCTGGTTCTCCGAACTACTCAAAATTTCTGCTACCGGTTCTCCAGAATTGGTCAACCTGCTGAATACCACCTCTGGAGTAGGGTATCGTCAGCATACTGGTGATACTGCAACCTAAATTAATGGTTGTCCTTGTCCGGTGGTTTCATGTAGAAGTTGAACAGAGATGGGGACAGCTCGTTGTGAGGTACTCTAGTGAAGAGAGGCTGTGAAGTTGGTCTTCTCCACTCCCGTCAACACTGACTGAAACTGGCCACTGAGGAAGGAGATGAACCAGTGGAGCATATTGCCACTCACTCCTAACCTCTATAGCAGAAGATACTGTGGTTGATGGTGTTGAAAGCTGGTTAGAGATCTTGGAGCTCTAGTACGGATTTGCCACTCCAGCTCCATCAAGTGCGACCAACTCTGTCTCTGTACTCTGCCTGAAATGGGTCCAGATAATGTGTTCCTTTTAAGATCCTCTAGCTGTCATCCACCTTTTCTACAACTTTTGCCAGAAAGGGAAAATTGTAAATTGGCTGATAATTTTCCAGGGGGAAAGCATCTAATCCTGACCTGTTGAAGTATATGGCATACAACCTCTTCCTTCAAGGCTGGTGGGACCACCCCCTTTCTCCAAGAGGTCAAAACCACCAGATTAACCCACCTTGTGTTCACCTCCCAGGCTGCTTTAATAACCCAGGAGGGGCCAAGATATAACAAAGGTTTACTTTGTCCTGTTTGCACTAATAGTTCACAGTGCCATCCTACTTGCCTTTGTTTAGAAATAGACCCCCATTGCATCCAATGGGAGTTGTGTTCTCTGAGCATATCGGAGCATTTGGCGCCTCCTGAAGTTACCATTGTTGCTGACCTGGAGACTATACATGTGTATGTAGTGCATGTGTGTATTTATTGTAATACAAGCAAAGGCACAGTAAGGGGGAAAACTTCACTGTCATTCTCCTTCCAGTTGACCTGCAGCTTGCTGGTGCTCTCTCCACCATTATCATTGGGAAACTTAAGTTCTGAGCACTGACCTACAAGAGAGAAATGACTCCCTGTGACTTCTTTCTTCTTTCTGTAGGGCAGGGGTCTTCAAACGTGACAGCTTTGAGACTTATGGACTTCAATTCCCGGAATTCTTCCTCCAGTCATGTTCGTTCAGGAATTCTGGGAGTTGAAGTCCAGAAGTCTTAAACTTGCCAAGTTTGAAGGCCCTTGGACTAGTGACTCTGCTCCAAAGTGCTTCCTCAGCAGATTCCTTTGATCAGATCATTCAGAGTTCTCCAACCTTTTTGGGTTGGTGGCCCAGAGGAGCGGAAAAGCAAACGCCTTTTCACGTGCGTGCACCCACACAAACAGGTCCACAAGCACTGATGTGATGCAAAAGGGCCTGTGAGTGCCTACACAACACGGCGACACTAGCACCTTGAGATAATTGACAGGAGAAGACTTTTTACAATTATATAGAGTACAAAAAGGGTGGCCAAGAGCACAGGTCTGTGTAGTCTCCAAGGTAGAATTGACATTTTTATTTTGAATGTTAACCAAAATATAGGTGGTCTTCAATTTACAACCACAATTGAGCCTAACAATTCTGCTGCTCACATTTGTTAAATGAGTTTTGCCCCATTTTACAATCTATATTGTCAAGTTACTCACAGTTGTTAAATGAATCTGGCTTGCCCATTGACTTGGTTTGTCAGAAGGTCACAAAGGGTGATTACAGGACTCTGGGACAACTGCAGACATCATAATTATGAGCCATTTGCCAAGCATCTGAATTTTGATCACATGACCATGGGGCAGAGGTGGTATTCAGCTGGTTCTGACAAGTTCTGGAAAACCGGTAGCGGAAATTTTGAGTAGTTCGGAGAACCGGCAAATACCACCTCTGATTGGCCCCACCCCCATCTATTCTCTGCCCCCCCAGTCCCAGCTGATTGGCTGGGTCTTCTTTTGTTGCCCTGCACAGGAGAACAGAGCTGGAAAGCAGGTTAGTGGGGTTGGGAAGGATTGGGGATTTTGCAGTAACCTTCTGCCACGCCAAACCAAACCACGCCCACAGAACCGGTAGTAAAAATGTTTGAATCCCACCACTGCCATGGGGTTGCTGCAAAGGTTATGACAGTCATAAGTCAGCTTTTTCAGTGCCATTGTAACTTTGAACAGTCACTAAATGAACTAAGTTGAGGACTACCTGTATCTTCCGGGACAATAACTAATAGGCAGGGACATCCATAGGGATGTTCAAAAGAGTCAAGGTGAGGGCCACAGACTCTTTTCAATTGTGGTATTACTAGTATTGTATTTTGCTAATAAAGGGGCAAAAAAAAAAATCAAGTCCTTGAAATTGGCTTATGGACAGACCTTCAGTAATATGTTGGAACTGAGTCAATGTAATGTAGGCATTTTTTTTTGCATACTATATACTTTAGTCATCTTTTTCCCCATTTAAGTCTATGAATAATAAACAGCATGATGACAGCAAATGTATTACTGTTATTATTTTCTCCAACTATCCCAGAAGGTTGTGAAGGGATGGAAACCTTCCATGCTAATGGAAGGGCATCCATGGGTGGAAAACAATTGGAAGGTGATCATAGATGTCCATGAGACAAGCCATGGCTGCAAAGCTATTGCAACCGATAACCTTGAGCAGTATTTCTCAACGCTGGGAAACCTGCTGGCTGAGGAATTCTGGGAGTTGAAGTCAACAGATCTTGAAGTTGTCAAGGTTTGAGGACAGAGGATGCTTAAAATACCCTGAAATCTTTTTCATTGTTAACAATAACAACCAAAACACAAGGGATCCTTGATGCTCTCTGAGAAGTTTCATTTCCCAAACTAATGAGCGCTGATGATGTTACCTAGTTTGGGTAATGAAACATCTGCAAGAAAACAACAAGCAAGTTCAGAGATCACCAAGGGCCTATCGTTTCATTCCTGAGCTACAAATATTTTCCTTTATTGGTAAAAATACAAGGATTGGGGTTAAGAGTTTGGCAAGAAAGTAGAGAGCTTAGAACAATAGGGAGTGTGGATGTAATATTTAAACAGGAATTGTGCCTTTTGAGGTATAATAAGTCAACACGTTCCATATTACAACAATATTAACATTACTAGTATTGCTATTACAACTAATTCCAATAGTGAATCACATCGTAGCAATGCATGTGCTATTATTTGCCATCCTAATGATTCATCAAACGGGAAAGAAATAATGCAAGATTAATTTAACCCTAATTATATATATTTTTACAGGAGTCTTGCAAACAATAACCTCCAAACGCTCCCTAAAGACATATTCAAAGGATTGGATTCACTAACAAATGTGTAAGAAACCTTTTTGATGTCCCTGTTATGAATGGAAAAAAAAAAGCTCACAGATGCTTATTGTGGAGCAAATGCTCATACAATGAGCCTGAAGTTATCCATTTTATAAACACTTATCATCAATTATCTCATTCATCTAATAGGTTTTTTCCTCTCCATTTAGGAACATTCCTCAGGGCAGTTTTCTGCAAGCTGGCAGCTTCCAAATATGCTGGAATGGCCCAGATTGCAGAAAGGTGCCGCGGAACAGCTAAAACAAGATTGTCCCCTACAGTAATGTGCTTTTGTGGCAATCTTTTCTCATGGGCAGATTTTCTTAAAATTACATCTGGGTGCATTTTTTAAATAGTTATCAAATTGCCCTGCAAAAGAGAAAGGGAGGAAGAAGGGAGAGAGAGAAAACTACTTCATATGCTTGCAAAGTACAATCTGTGTAAGCTTTCGTAGAAATGGGAATGGAATGAATTTCTCAGCCATCTCTACTGAGAGCATTAGCTGTTCCCTATGAGCTCCTTTAGCCATTCCCATTGTCAAGAAAGCCAGCTGCTTTAAACAATTTGCTCTGCACCGATAAAAGCAGCAGCAGTGAAATCAGAAAGCCAGGCTCTACCTGCCCATTTGCTTCCTGGACATTGAGACGCATGGAAGATAAGGCAAACTGTTGGAAAATTTGGCATTTGAAAATTCTTACAGGAAGTCACATGTCTTTTTCTTGCAATTTTTCATAGCACAAGTGTGCCTTCATCTCACATCTTGAATGAAGCAGACTTAACGGGCTCCAGACTGTTAATAAATCTAAAGTATATTTTCCCTCTTAGAATAGGGCCAAGGCCAAGTAACCATATATTTGTGTTGCAATCCCACCTGAGGCATGAAGCCAGCTTGGTCACCTTGGGCCAGTCATTCTCTCTCAACCCAAGGAAGGAGGTCAGGGTGAATCATTTTCTGTTGAGAAAACTGCAACGTTTAATCCAGGCCGTCATTATTATACCAAACTGGTTCTATTTCCCCCTTGGATATTGTTAGAATAAGAGGGAAAACATTCTAAATATATTAAACGGCCAAGGGCCGATTAGGTGTGCTTCGTTCACAGGTAGCCAAGGCATGGAGTGAAGGCCTATTTGTGCAGTGAATAATTGCGAGTAAGGAAAGGCCTCCTGACACCTCATTTTCTCTTTCTGGCACCTGCTTCTCTCTTTCCCAAGGAACTTAGGCCAAGAGCTGCATCTGGGTGTAAGGCAGCTATCTAACCTTTATGCTTAATTTTATGGTTGTGTACTGGGGGCCTTTGAGTTAGTATTGACTCCTGGCAACTCCCTGGACTAATCCCTGCAGTTTTCATGGCAATGTGTTTTGGAAGTGGTTTGTCATTTCCTTCTTCTTTGGGCTGGGAGAGAGTAATTGGCCCAAAGCTACCAAGCTGGCTTTTTGTGGCTAAGGCAGGACTAGAACTTGCAAGTTTCCTGGATTCTAGCCTTAACCACCAGATCAAACTGGCTCCCCTTATGCATAACAATACTTCCCTTTTATGTATATACTTCCCCTATACCCGCGCTTCGCTACAAAACTGTGATCAGGCTTAGTTTTGGGGGAGGAAAATGGGGGGGGGGAATTCTGCCTCTGCCTACCAGCATCCATTGGTATTGATCTGGCTAGCGTCCTGTCAGTGTATGAGAGAGTTGAGGGCTGTTTGGAAACTGAGACAGTATTTGCTGTGTGAGCAAGAAAGAGACATCAAGGAGCCTGAGCGTGGCTTAGCTCAACTGTTCTGTACTAAAGCTGGTTGCTGCTGTGAAACTGAAACTCCTGCTTGTGTTGTGCATTTGGAACAAATTTCTTTTCAGGCAGGAAGGGAAAGTAGAACTCCTTAGCATCACAGAGTGTTAATAATAATATACGAAATACTAATGCTCTGATGATCATTTTAAAATATCCTTTCTTACTGAGCACCTAGAAGCCAAGAGGAACATACATGCTAAATTTCAAGTTTGTAGGCTTTACAGTTCTGGAGATTTTGTGATGATGCGTGAGTGGTATTTCGCTTTTATATAGAGAGAGACTTCCCAAAAGATGCAATTGCTAGTCCTATACTTCCATTTCATGCAAATGCAACTACATGAGAAGAACATGTAAAGGATAAAGTTACCTCTATCCACCTCAAATGACTTAATGATTACAAGAAATGTTCAAAATGAGGCAGACACCCCCTCACAATAAAGTGACCCAGTGTTGAAGCAGAAAATGGGCTGAAATGCTTGCAGTAAAATAAAACTACGTGGAGAACAGTCATTTTCTGTAGCATCTGGAAACATGTTTACGGTTGCACAGAGCAAAATATGTCTATCAAGATCCAGAATAAGATGAGCTAGGTTTATTAATAAGAAGGACGTGTACCCAAGTATCATCTTATCTAAATCAGTTGGATTTAATTTCCTGAACTTGGCTCTTCTTATTTTAGCATGAAAGAGCAACCACATTTGAAGAGTTTTTTTGCTTTTTAAAAGGATGCTGATAAAATTGATATTATTTACATGACTTCTCAAATAATGAGCTGGAACATCACATGGAAAGTTGTTTTAAATTTGTTTCCTGTAAACTTAAAATGAGTTTTAACAGAAAAGGAAGTTTTGCCTGTTGGACACTACAGCAATTATTTAATAAAAGATTAGTTGCAATTGCCTTTTGTTGGAGATACATTTTGGACTTGGAATATTAATTTGTATGAATTGAATTATGAATAATTTGAGCCCTATTATTGTCACATTTGAATTGAAATATACAAAGCTGCACCTAAGACTCCAGAACAATTATGTGTTTTAAAAAAAGGCATTATTCTTGGTGATAATTCTGGTGTCTGAAATTTAAGACAAGACATCAAAAATTGTGGACAAGATGGAAAAGAGAATCTACATCTGATATGGGGCAGTGGATTGTTGACAGACATTGTTGATCAAATTAAGAATTATTGTAGTTGCTATTGGTTGGTTGATCATTTTGAGAAAAGCAAGGAAAAGATTTTTTGGCACCCATGTTCAAAATTTTTATAGTTGTTCTATTGGAATATTACTTTCCAGACCTTTTTCTTTTCTCTTTTTAATCAGAATATGTTTAAATTAACATTATATTGTTAATATTATTGTGTTCTTCTTTAGTCATTCATTTCTAAAATCAGTTAAAAGAAGTAATTTTACATTTCCGATGAGGAAAGCAAGCCTAAAGCTCTTTTGCTGTATTAGAGGATTTTCTTTCCAGATCCAATTTAAGCCTGAAGAAATTACTCAACTAGAATAAGATTTCAGAAAAAAAGAGTCCCCAGAGGCAACATTCTCTCTCTATAATCCAGATAAAAAGCATCTGCAAAATTGGATGCTTTCATCAAAATAACAAAAACAGCATCCTGTTGTCATTCTACAATCTCTACCTCTTTTGCACATGGGTATAAGACTATAATTCACATACAAAAGAGAGAGAACTTGCAGTATGGTGGTATAATGCTACTTTCATCTTAGTTCTCCCTTGACCCATGCTGTACTTCTCCATCCAGAAATATTACGGAAAGATTTCTTTTAGGAAATTTGATATACAGTTGTTGTTTTTAACCACCTAGTTTTTTTTAAATATAGGCTTGGTTTCTCCCTTAAAGCCCATTGTCTTTCATGCAATAGTGATCTCAAAATATGATAAATTGATACAACTGTTTTTTTAAAAAATAGTAATATTATTTAAATTGTAACATTTCAAAAACATTCTTTCTATCCAGAGACCTGAGAGGAAATACTTTCAAATGTGATTGCAAATTGAAATGGTTAATTGCATGGATAAGCAGAACAAATGCAACAGTGGAAGATATTTATTGTGAAAATCCACCAGAGTATAAGAAACGCAAAATCAACAGCCTCTCTCCTAGTGAATTTGATTGCATCATTACACGTAAGTCTTCAACGTGTCTTCTGTTTTGTCCATTCCCTGTTATTCTTCAAGGGCTTTTTTGGTGGAGCAAACCATCTTCTACTGGATTAATCAGTACATCTACCTAGCCCAAATATTGCCTGCCGTTATTCACAGCAGCTTTCAAGATCTCAGACTCTTCTCTGTTCTGTTGAGATGTTTCTTTCCATCCCTCTCTGCAGGAGAACGAACCTACACAATAGTTGCACCAAATATGCTTTTTCAAAAGGCAACTGGACTTCATTTTTGCTTGAAGTAATATAGCTTAGCATTGCTTCAGAACTGAAGAAGCAAGCCTCTTGGAAGAGAAGTGAAACATCTTCAAGGAAAAACAAAGTCCAATTGCCTTTTTTAAAAAACTGCCCTTGGGACAACCATGACCTGGATGACTGAGAATCTCCATAGATACCTATGCAGTGGTTGTATGGCCTGATTCACCTATTGCCCTAAATTTGAATGAGATTCCATTGATTTTGGCTTAAACTCTGACTTATTTTCAGAAGCCATGGTGAAGTAAATGAAATCAACTGCAGACTACAATTCCTTATAGCATAGAAATTAAAGAAGCAAAGCTGGAATGGTTTTACTATATAGGGTCTAGCTAGCCAAAACCGCACTCATTCTTGGAGAAGATCAAGATTTCTCATTCCATATTGACTGAAAGTATGTTATTTGCAGTATTAGGCCCTAATTACATTTTATTAAAATCAGCATGACTGCTATATTCAGAATTTTCATCCCAAGTTTGACACCACTGGTCTAAATTGGAAGCTGGAAGGTCAAATGTTCTAGTCCTATTTTAGGCCTGGGACCAGTGGTGGGATTCAAAAAATTTTACTACTGGTTCTATGGGTGTGGCCTGGTAGGTGTGGCATGGCTTAGTGGGCATGGCTTGGTAGGCATTTTAGGGGAAGGATACTGTAAAATCTGCATTTCCTTTGCACTCCAGGGGAAAGTCACTGCAAAATCTTCATTCCCTCGCCTTCCCTCTAACCTGCTTTCCAGCTCCATTCTCCTGTGCAGGGCAACCAAAGAAGACCCAGCCGATCAGCTGGGACTCGGGAGGCAGAAAATAGATGGGGGCAGGGCCAGTCAGAGGTGGTATTTGCCGGTTCTCCAAACTACTCAAAATTTCCCCTACCGATTTTCCAGAACTGGTCAGAACCTGCTGAATACCCACCTCTGCCTGGGACCCAGCTTGGTGGTTCTGGGCCAGATTCTCTCTACACTAGGAACAAGGTATTGGCAAGCCACTCCCAAAAATATTGCCAAGGAAACCACAGGGATTTATCCTTGTAGTCAGTAGGAGTCAGATGTGACTTGATGAACTGTAACAACCACAGTAGGAATTAGGCTAATCAGAATTGGTTGTGATTCAAGCATGAGTGCTATTCTCTGTTAAAAACATTTTCATCTTTTTTTCTTGTTGACTAAAGTCTAATAAACAGGAGAAATAGATTTTATAAAATACCACTGCCTTGATCAAGCAATCTACTTTTTGCAATAATGTTCAAAGGAGTAAATACCAACTTTTAGTATGTGCTTTTTCAGAATTTGTCGTCTTTCGAAAGCTGCCATATCAGTCCCTATCAGTGGATACTTTCTCATTCATGAATGATGAATATGTGGTCATCGCTCAGCCTTTTATTGGAAAATGTATCTTTCTGCAATGGGACCACGTGGAAGGGACATTCAGGAATTTTGATAACATCACAGGTATTAACAGTTCATTTCTCTGACGTTTGTGTTGCCTTATCCGTAATGCCAGTTGATGATATGCTTTATCGATCTTTGTGCAGGGACTTCAGTGGTTGTCTGTAAGCCAATTATTGTTGAGAATCGCTTGTACATCATTGTTGCCCAGCTCTTTGGTGGCTCCCATATATACAGAAGAGATGTTCACGCCAATAAATTTATCAAAATTCAGGACATTGAGATCCTTAAGATCAGAAAGCCTAACGACATCGAAACATTCACCATTGTAAAGGATGCATACTTTGCAATAGCGGATAGTTCAAAAGCTGGCATCACCACTATCTACAAATGGAATGGAAATGGATTTTATTCCGACCAGTCTTTGCACGAATGGTACAGAGACACTGATGTGGAATATCTTGAAATAGCTACCAAGCCTCACCTGATCATCTCAAGCAGTTCTCAACAGCCGGTCCTATATCAGTGGAACAGGGGCACAAACAATTTTGCTGATCCGGTGGATATTCCAGATATGGAAGATGTTTATGCTGTCAAACACTTCAAAGTGAAAGAAGATATTTATGTTTGCCTAACAAGATTCATCGGGGATTCTAAAGTAATGAAATGGACAGGCTCCAAATTTCTGGATTTACAACGAATGCCGTCCAGGGGGTCCATGGTATTCCAGCCACTTCAGATAAAGAATTATCAGTATGCTATTCTTGGAAGCGATTATTCGTTCACTCAAGTCTATTTTTGGGATGCGGGAAAAGCCAAGTTTATTAAGTTTCAAGAATTAAATATTCAAGCGCCAAGATCCTTCACACATGTTTTTGTTGACAAACAAAATTTTCTCTTTGCATCAAGCTTTAAAGGAACTACAGTGATCTATAAGCACATCATAATTGACTTAAGCGCATGATACAAACATACTTTCACATACACACACAGAATATGGAGTCTGTTGTGAGACTTCATCCATTAATAATAACAGACCTAATGAACTAAATGCATGACAAAGATACTTTTTACTTCCAGTCTGCGAAATGCCTTTAACAGCTGAGATTGTTAAAATAAAGTGCTACAACTAATATCTTCAACCATAAATGTCAAGTCTAGTGCTATTTGAAATTGCAGTTTTAAAAGGACAAAATAAAGCATTAACTATTATTTGCAACAACGGTGTAAATAGCTAGCAAAGCTCCATCCCTCCTAAGTGAGTTGGAAAGCACCAATCAACTGTAATTTTCCATTATTCACTGATCTGAAAATTGCCAAATAAAATGTTTACAATTTCTTTCCTATTCTCAAATAGCTTTATTTATATAACATCCCATAGGAAGATTTTGCTCATGTTGAGTAGTTTCCTAGGGTCATGAAAGTTCAATATTACCAAAAATGTTATATCACATTTTGATTCAAGTCTATTGCTTACACTTTTCTAAAACAGAAAGGGATTGTTTGATCCAATGCAAGCAGGTATTCCATTCACATGTATGCAATGTGCAGCTCATTTATTTCCATGACTTTCATAAGAAAAATAAATAACTGACGTTTTGTTCACAGTGTGTAGAGCACTGACAATTTCTGTCCTAGCGGGAAAGGTACCAATTGCCATCTTTCCAAAGCAATTAGAAATACCAGAATTTGTTGGCACATAAATATTAAATATTCAGGACTTATTTTTCATAGGTATGAGTTATCCTGCAGTACTGCATGAGCCATGGTGGTGCAGTTAAGTTAGAATGCAGGCTGCAATACTGCAGGCTAACTCACTGCTCACTCTAGGAATTTGTCTGGCTCAAGGTTGACTCAGACTTCCATCCTTCCAAGGATGGTAAAATGACTCATATTGTTGGGGACAAATATGCTGACTCTGTAAACTGGTTAGAGAGAGCCGTAAAGCACTATGAAGTGGTATATCAGTCTAAGTGCTATAGCTACTTGTGGATACAAACACATACATATATCCAGTATCATTAAAATGCTAACCATAATACCATTACTGCAGTACGAATTTTAAATGCACCATTGCATAGGCACCCTTTCTCTGACTGGTGTTTTATAATATGTAGAACTTAAACTTGTATCACCCATGCTCTGATCAGAGCTCTCCTGCTTAGAATAGTTATGTGTTTTAAAAAAAATATAATATGATTCATATGACTTTCTCACCTGAGTTTTTTTTTCTTTTCTAAATGCACTTTTTCATTTTTCAGGAGCAGCAGTCTTGCATATATGATCATTCGACAACTGCTACGCAGCTACTGAATAAAAATATATTTTATAAGAATCATCTCTTACATGGCCATAGGTATTATTTTAGCTTCAGCTTTATTTTCTCTTTGAAAATCTTGAGAGGTTAGAACAAATAACCAAACTGATTCTGTCTTTCTGTCTCTCATATCTTATCAATGAGAAAAAGAAAAATCACATGGGCATTTTAAGATTATCATGGGCATTTTAAGATTTTAAGATTAACAGAGATAGAACAAGAGTGTGCATCTCCTTGGGCTGTAAGCATGTTTATATTTTGTAGGAAAAGGTAATATTTTAAAAGTTAAAAAAATAAAATGTGTATCACTAGCAATGTCCCAAAAGTTCATTGACTGAGCACACACCTTTCTGCATTTTATGTTTTCATTTTAATAAGAATGAAAGGAAATGTTGTAATCATTACCCTGCCATCTGAGGCATCATTTGAGTAGTAATTTGGGAAGCTTGGCTAATGTCTATCATCAAATGCTTCATTGATGGAGAGATCTGAGCTCTTTTTACATTCAGAAGATCCTTTTAGTTTGACCATCGCTTAAAGTGGGTCCCCTTAGCAATCTAATTGCAAAGCTCACTATCATCCTTATGTGTGTATAAAAGCTGCCTTTATAAACAGTAATAATGAGATCTTGCCAGCGTATTAGTACAGCAGGATTATATCTGACTTTACATTTATCTCAATAATAACCAAGGATATTTATTGACCAAAATGTCCCACAACAACGACCTCCATCACTGCAAGCAACCTAAAAGAAATATAACTTTAACATGTTTTCACATGGAATATAGAATAAGGCAGGTTCTAGTTCTACATTAATTGTTCAAGCATGTGGAAAAACTTGAGAAAATTGCTGGGCTGAATATATATCCATGTATTCAAGACATGGATCAGAAGCAAGAAGATTAGTTTCTGACTTCCCTATAGCTTGTTTATTATAGCACATTATATTCCCCCCCCCCCCTTAGATAATACTGAGCCATTAGCTTGGTGTAGCCTCCTTCGACTTGGTACTATCCAGATGTGATAGACAACAGCTCCCAGTTTTTTTAGCGAACATCTGTCTTCCAATGCACCTAGCAGCCAAAGTTGGGGAGAGATTGTCATGCCATGCAAAGGCCTACTTGTTAAAGTTTGAGCAAGCCAAAAAATTATACAGTAAGGGCTTTTCTGGGGGAATGAAGCAGAATTATCTCTCATAAGATTGATGAGAATTCTTTTTTTTTTTAATAATTTTTTATTGGTTTTAAAACAAACAAACAAAACAAAAACATTAAGCCATCTTCATACAGTGTGCCGGTTGATTTACAAATTGTCTTGTGCTACCATTTTGTAGTCTTCAATTACAATTACATTATATATTCTCTCATACTTTCAATCAAATATCAAGTACATTAATATCTTTATTCATCGTTGACTATACTTTTATTCATTCATGTTTTATAAAATAATCATATTTTACTTAGTTTATTTTATAACAATTCATATTATCCTCCCATATCTATCCTAGAATCATTTTGTAGATATAATTAAAAAAAGAAAACATCTTTATATATTTATTATTTTCTAAAAATCTATATATTTAATTGCTATGTTTTGTTATCTAACCATTGATAGAATAAATCCCAAATTTTATGAAATTGTTTATCATCTTGTTCTCTAATTTCAAATGTCAGTCTACTCATTTCAGCACATTCCAATATTTTCTTAATGATCTCCTCCTGTGATGGTGTCTTCTCATTTTTCCAGTTTTTAGCAAATACAATCCTAGCTGCTGTTAATAAATTTACAATCAGATATTTCAAATCTTTACCATATATTTCAGGCAAAATTCCCAACAAAAAAAATCTCTGTTTTCAAGTCTATATGCTTATTTGTCATTTTTTCCAGCCACATGTGGATTTTAATCCAATATTTTTTAGCATCCGCACATTTCCAACATTTTTCAGATTTATTCTTAAACATTCTTGCTATTCTTGTCGGGGGAAAGTGCCACCTGTAAAACATCTTATACAAATTTTCTTTCTATGCTGTTGACATTGTCATTTTATAATTTTGAGACCACAATTTTTGCCATTTCTCTAAGTCAATCCCATATCCAAAATTCTTCCCCCAAGCAATCATAGTTTCTTTAACTTGTTCTTCTTCTAATTTAATTTCTAATAAATATCCATCTAATTTTTTAATCACCTTTTCATCAGCACCTGTCAAAATCTTATCTAAGTCAGTCAATTTATCATAAAAACCTTCTGTTTTAAAATCTTTATCATACCTTGATTGTATTTGTGCATATGAAAACCAATTCATCTTGATACCTTGTTCCTCTAATTTTTGCATAGATTTAAGTTCACCCTTTTCATTCAGTATTTCACCATATCTAACCAGGTTGGTGAGAATTCTTAACGATTTAACTGTGTGTGTGTATCCCCTTTTCTTTCTGAAAGAAACATTCTTGCAATTGTCTGGTGATAACTAACCAAGCATCCTTCGAATCTGTTTTTGAACCGCTTGAATATCAGAATGTATCGGTCTGCCACAAGATGATGTAGTACCACAAGAAGCGTTATGTCTTTGTGTTCTGCATTATCAAGACCAAAGAGTGGGATAACCCTGAAGATTTGAGGCTAGCCAAGAGCAGCTGGAAATGATAACACGTGCATTTCCTACTTAAGTCTAGTTATTTATTTAGATAGGATCAATAAAATAGGCCTGTGCTTTTGCTTAATCAACCCTGTTTTAGCTTCCTCCTAAAGCAGGGAACTAGCCTTGAGTCCTTTCTTGCACAGATGCAAGAGGCATAAACCTCTCTCATCCCCATCCCCCATGTTTCATGGGACCTCATTTGTTTGTTCCCAAGGGAAAGCAAGCAATCTGAATATACTCTTGTATTATAGATAGAATTCAAGAAAGTAGTTTGAATCCTTTATATGTGGAGTCAACTTAAATATGTGAACTTGGTTGCCTGCATCTGAGACAGCCCATTGCTTCCTAAGGTAGCTTCTTCCATAGTTGAACAACTCATACTTAGAGACTTTTTCTGATCATTTAACCATGCCTACTTGCTTATTATTTAAATTCCTTGTTTCTTCTTCTGTAGAAACTCTGAATAATTCCACTCTGTTTTTTTTTTAATGGCAGCCCTACATATACTTGAAGACATTTATTACATCTTCTTCCTTTCTTCTCTTCTTCAGACTAAATGTATGCCATATCTCCAATCATTCCCCCAAAGCTTTCCTTCCAGGCTTTTTACAACCTTGGTTGCTGTCTTCTGGATACAGCTCAACAATTCAGCCTAGAGAGGCAGCCTGAGACGAGTCCCACCAAAGGATGTTGCAGGTCCCATCACCATCTGGCAGGATCCAAAAGAAGGGCCTTCTCCATGGTGGCTCCCTCCCTCTGGAACATCATCTCTCCAGAAATTAAGATTGCCTCTCTCTGACCCTCTTTTGGAAGGCCCTGAAGGCGTGGTTTTGCCAGCGGGCCTGGAGGCGTGGTTTTGCCAGAGTGGGGTTGGAGCCCATTAAATGGTTAATATGAGTGTGTGTTGTCGCTGAGGGTTGGGGTTATTTTTTATTTTATTTATTTTTTATACCTTCCACATTGTGCTTTTATTTTCTGTAAGCTGCCTAGAGTCGTGAGCAAGTAGGTGGCTATATAAATTTTTCCTAAGTAAGTAAGTAAGTAAATGGCAGGAAAAAAAACTGCCCACAAGCTCTTCAAAGCTATAATGGTTCAAAGAAGAATTGGCTCCATTTGCAAAGAATTGCAATAGTGTTGTAAAAATTTGACCCAGCTCTCAAAAATACTCCACGTTGTGCAATCAGGGAGGACCAGATCAGTTTTCAAACTAGTGTGAAGAACTTATGCAGTACTAGAGGAAAGATTGAATAGAATATTTCTCAATGTTTGTTCTGAATGGATAATTCTTTAATTACACTGTATGTATGCACAGAACAAATAAATTGTATAGATGTAGTACTCCCATGAATTGTTTTAGATTTCAGGCCAAGGATCATGTTTGAAGACATAAATGTTAATATTACTTCTTTGTGACCTATCAGTATGAAATATTGTTCACACTTAAAATGAATGCTTTTTCCCCTCGTTACTGAAATATGGATTATTTATTTGCTTCAAAGGGTGATATGTTGAAGTAAGAGCGGTGTCTTGAGGTCCCAGAGTGATGTTGCTTTACAACAATGTTATTGCCTAGAAGTTGCAAAGGCTCCTGGGACAATAAGCAAAGCAGAAAGTTATTAATGGATAAGACTGCAGATCAATTCTCTTATTCAAGAACTTTTCTTTGATATAGTGTACTTTAATGTATTAGCTGTAAGAGACATTAATTCAAATACCATTAGCTTTCTTATCTAGTAGAGTATTAATTTTTAAATAACTTCTATTTATAAATTGCACAAGCTTTGTTTTCCTCCATCAGTTAACAGTGGACCCAGAACTTTATTTATTTATTTGTGTGTGTGTTGGTATTGACAAATGATCTTATTCCTACATTTACCTTTTGAAGAACCTGCTCAATCTAGATCACTTCTCAGGTAAAATATGAAGTAGAGGAAAATGTCTGGAGCCTGAGGTATGAGTATGTTCAGCCTATAATTTGGAGAAATTGTATTCATTTCTGATAGAATACATCCAGTGACTTGGATTGCCATAATTCTAAGGGCCAAAATATGTAGCACGCAGCAATTTAAATGCTTTTTATTATGTAACTTGCAACTTGTAGGAAAGAATAATAACCATAAATGCTACATGCAGGAAAGGAAAACTTACACCATTACTGCCCAGTACAATATTTTCTGCCTGTTCAGTTGGAAGGCAAGAACTGTTGCAAAAAAACCCATGGTATATAAAACTGGGCTATTTTTAGATCTACTTTTTCATTTAAAGCTTCCATTTTCTCCGGAAGCGTTCACTGTGTGCAATTTGGAGCATTTGATCTGAAAGGAATTGCTGCAAGAAAAAAAAAGGTTTGTTGCTTTCTTGTCCTCCGAGTCCATCCCAAACCATTGTTTCCCAGTACTATTAATAGAATTAGGATAAATTGGCTATCTCCCCAATGCCCTGTAGTACTCTAAAGTTTAAAAATAGCTTACAGCCCCTGTCTGCAATTCCTTGTCAATGCTTGTCTTTTCATGGCAATGCCTGAAGGCATACGCTGCTGCGTAATTTTACTTAAGGGCACACAGATGCTCTTGAAAGAACTGATATTGCAGAATGTACTCATTAGCCAGGAGAGCAGCAGTGGGTGTCATAACCACGCCATCCCTTTGTGTCATCTCTGCAGAGATACTAAGAATGAGATGACATTCTATTCAGAATAAATGGCTGCCGGGATGGAGCAGAGGGAAGAAAGGCTATTTGAGGTTCTTAACAAATAGGGTATTTGAAGTTATCTTCTTTGTAGCAACCCCTTCCAATACCTAAGGAGCTGCCATAAAGAAGAGGGGGTCAACCTATTCTCCAAAGCACCTGAAAATTGGACAAGAATAGAATAGAAAAAGATGGAATAAAAAATAGAATAGAGAATAGAATAGAGAATAGAAAATAGAAAAGAATTAGTTGGAAGAGACCTTGGAGACCTTCTAGTTCAGGGGTCACCAACCAGTGGGCCGGGGACCACTAGTGGTCTGCAAAAAAATTCTGGTGGTCTGCAGAGAAATATCACCCCCAAAGCACCCCCCAATCCAGGCTGCGTGGGAACACAAGGCTTGAGTCACTTTTAAACAATACAAGATAGTGAGGGGAAAGGGGGAAAAGGCAGAGTGGGGGAACTTGTCCCACTTGCCTCGGCTGGCCACCAGGCTGCTTCTTTCTTCTGCTTGTGGCTGCACGCAAGGAAAGCAGCAAAAGTCTTTCTTTCTCTCCTCCAAACTCCGCCAGAAATGAGTCTTTGGGACCCTGAAAGGCATGCTGCTCCAAGAGGCTGCACTGGTGCAACAAATCTCACAAAGACTCATTTCTGGCAGAGTTTGGGGGAGAGAAAGAAAGACTTCTGCTGCTTCTGCTGCTTTCCTTGCATGAAGCCAAAAGTCTCTCTCTCTCTCTCCCCCGAGACCAGAGCTAGAGATGATATCCTGCGATCCCAAATAAAAAATGATTGATTCATAGGAAAATCGGGTGGGGAATTTTCCTGCAGACTTTTTTAGAGATTTTCCTGGGGTCTCTAGTCCATAGGATTTAAAATTATGAGTTTGGTGGTCCCTGATGTCCAAAAGATTGGCAACCTCTGTTCTAGTCCAACCTGCTACTTAAGCAGGAAATAGCTATACCATTTCAGACAAATTGTTGTCCAATCTCTTCTTTAAAAGTTCCAGTGTTGCAGCATTTTCTGGAGACAATTTGTTCCACTGGTTAATTGTTCTGTGAGGAAATTTCTCCTTCTAGGTTGGTTCTTGCCTTGATTATCCATTAGGATATATAGTTTCTATCCATTCATTTCCCTCCATTGGGGGCTAAAACATATAAAGAATGCTTGCTGAATTCAGTATTTCCAATTTAATGAAAAGAAGGACTAGGGAAAACATGATAGCAGTGTTCCAATATCTCCGGTTGCCACAAAGAAAAGGGAGTCAAACTATTCTCCAACGCGCCTGAGGCTAGGACAAGAAGCAATGGGTGGAAACTAATCAAGGAGAGAAGCAACTCAGAACTAAGGAGCAATTTCCTGACAGAACAATTGATCAGTTGAACAAGTTGCCTGAAGAAGTTGTGAATGCTCCAACACTGGAGCATTCCAGTCCCTTCCAACTCAGGCATTTTATTGTTCTGTCATTATTCTGTTAACATAGTTTTTCCCCTCCAGAAATTCTCTTTTTTCCAAACCATTTGAAGCCATCTTTCATGACGATCACATCAAGAAATCATGTTCAAATTCCCTTATTACTCTTCAAGAATTATTGTCTCCAATCAATACGCTTAATGAAAAATAAAATTCTGCAGATCTGATAGCACAGTAATCTGGTATGGCAAGAGAACGCTCACATTTGAAATAGTTATTCGTCTGTCTTTCCTAACTTGTTATTTTCCAGATGTATTCAATTATGACTTCCGTTACTGACAGTCAATATGGCCTTTGGCCTTGCCAACTGGTAATTTTGAGAGGTACACTTCATCACATTTAGAGGGCATCAGATTGGTGGATGTTATGGGATGCTGAGGTGCTATGAATATAAAATGCACATCTGTTCCACTTATGTCTGCATTTTATACATGCACCATTGCACAATCCTCAAGCCACAACAAACTTTGGGGGAAAGAAAAGAAATACAGCCAGAGGAGACTGTTAGAAGCCAAAGACATGTTCTAAGGTGCCAGGAACCTAAGCCTTTTGGCAAACTTGCTTCAACATAGTTTAAGCCAAGTTAAACAAGAACTTCAGCTAAACACAGAACCTTGGAGAGACAAAACATTCCAGTGAAAAAAACCAAGAAGGCGTCTTTTATTGTGAAAAACTCTTGAGAGTATTTTCAAAGGCCTTGAAAATTATAGACAGCTTGATCTTTCAAGGAAGTAAATAAGATAGTTGCTTGTGGCAACAATAATAAGGAGAAACAGGGGAAAAGGTAAACAGAATGAACTATGTATGAACAGGTTCTTCATTAGGTGTTAATGACATCACATCCCAAAGAACCAAATATCCATTTTTTAAAAATAAGCCTTCCATGAAAAAGGAAGAAACAATTTCAAGGTATTGCTGGAAATGGATCTGCTACTCTAATTTGGAGATCCTTAGGTTTTCCTGCCGCTCTAGTTTACCTTCTATTAATGCCGCTAACAGAGAGATCTGCAAAGTTCTTAAAATCTTTCCTGAAGAAAAATGGTGGTCGTGATTAGGAGGTACAGGTAGTCCTCGTTTTATGACAGTTCATTTAGTGACAGTTCAAAGTTACAACGGCACTGAAAAAGTGACATATGACCATTGTTCACACTTCTGACCATCGCAGCATCCCCATTGGCCATATGATCAAAATTCAGATGCCATTTATAACTGTCCTGGGATCATGCAGTTCAACCTATTGTGGCCTTCTGACAAACAAAGTGAAGGGGGGAGCCGTATTCACTTAACAACCATGTTACTAACTGAACGACTGCAGCATTTTACTTAACAACTGTGGCAAAACTCCCTTAAAAACTCATTTAACAAATGTCTCACTTTGTGACATAAATTTGGGAGTCAATTGTGGTTGTAAGTCGAGGACTACCTGTAGTTATAGCACATCAACTGATTTTTGATTTTGCCTGATGAAGTTGCAGAATAGAAATACCAATGAAAGGTACCATATTGTTGCTTAGAGTAGAACTGCAAATGTAGGGGCAGGGGGGAACATTCCCAGTCTCATTTGAAAGAGAAAGGTGGATGAGAGAATATCAGAGAAGGAAGCAAAGCAAGGATAAGAATATGCCCAACAACTCAGAATTAAATGCAACTGAAAAACCTGGCCTCCAATTCCACTTTTAAAATGTAGGGATGCTAAGGTTGTGTGTCCTATATTTACACTTCACTGGATGCATATAAAATTAACTTCAATGGGTCACTGTTTTGAAAGTGCTAAAAACATCCTTTCAATTGGAAAAACATTGCAACGGCACTCCTCCCAGTTTTAGGTGTGTAAACCTATTGGCAGGTCCCCAAGTCCTTGCCTTAGAACAGTCCATTCGGTGACCATTTGAAGTTGGTCATTTCAATAGAACTGAAAAAAGTGACTTATGACTGTTTTTCACATTTATGACCATTACAGCATCCCCATGATGCTTGTAATGTCCTGGGGTCACATGTGATCCCTTTTTGTGACCTTCTGACAAGCAAAGTCAATGGGGAAGAATAGAATAGAATTTTTTTATTGGCCAAGTGTAGTTGGACACATAAGGAATTTGTCTTGGTGTAAATACTCTCAGTATACATTAAAAAAAGATATATTCATCAAGAATCATAAGGTACAACACTTAATGAAAGTCATAGGGTACAATAAACAATCAAATCATACTAGGAAACAGTTAATATAAATCATAAGGATACCAGCAACAAGTTACAGTCATACAGTCACAAGTGGGAGGGGATGGGTGATAAGGAGTGATGAGAACATTAACAGTAATAGTAGTGCAGACTTTATAATAGTTGAACAGTGTTGAGGGAATTATTTGTTTAGCAGAATGATGGCGTTCAGGAAAAAACTGTTCTCGTGTCTAGTTGTTCTGGTGTGCAGTGCTCTTTAGCGTCGTTTTGAGGGAAGGAGTTGATACAGTTTATGTCCAGGATGTGAGGGGTCTGTAAATATTTTCACATGCCTCTTTTTGACTTGCGCAGTATACAGATCCTCCATTGAAGGCTGGGTAGTAATTGCTTTTTCTGCAGTCCTAATTATCTTCTGAAGTTTGTGTCTGTTGGGTTGCAGAACCAAACCAGACAGTTATAGAGATGCAGATGATAGATTAAATAATTCCTCTGTAGAACTGAATCAGCAGCTCCTTGGGCAGTTTGAGCTTTCTGAGAATAGTCAGATTCATTTAACAGCTGCAGCAATTCACTTAACAATTGTGGTGAGAAAGGTCATAAAGGGGGCACAATTCCCGGAAACAAATGTCTCCCTTAGCAACAGACATTTTGGGCTCAATTGTGGTTGTAAATCGAGGATTACCTGTGCAAACCACCAATGATCCTCCCACTGTTTTAACTGTCAAAGTATCATGACTAAAGACTGAAGGTGAAATAAAAGATTGCAAATTCAGTTTTCTTTTAGGCTATCTCCCAGGCCAGGCCTCACAACTACGCAAAATATAAAGTTTTTATTTAGGTAAAAATAAATAACAATAAGTACCTTATTTAATTGTAATTAGGATAGTAGAAAAAAATGTAAATGTTCAACAATTTCTAACAAAATTGTTATCGGGAAAAATACAAAAAACCCCAAAATTTTGAAAGCAAAAAAAGGGTTTATTTAAAATGTATTCAGAAAAGTGAAAAGAGTAGCAGTGAAAGAGTTAAGGGCATGGTAGCTAAAGGGGCTAAGCACATGCTGATTTTATTTAATGGCTAAAACACAGCACCTGGCAACTTTGTTTTCATCAGTCAGCACTGCTCATGACATGAGGGCAGCTTGGAAGAAAACAGAGGCTGCTGGAGTGTGATTTTGTCATGGTTAGGAGCAAAATGAATACAGCAGTTTGTACGTTATGGTTTTTAATGTGAGCAGCAGATGGCGCCAGCTATATTTCAAGTTCTTTGTGCAGCATTGTTCTGTGAAAAAAATTTCCTTACGGATAATGAAAATAACAACTAAATGTATTCTTCATCAGAAGATATTTTGTCTGTTCCCATATACATGCATATATCACATATCAAATACTTGGCATATTGCATAATTATCATTCATATCATAATACTTGACATTTCTCCCATTGGTCGAGAGCTCATTAAACAGAGACGGCTCTGTGGCCCCACGCTTCTGCAGAGTCACTTGCAAAAATGAATTAAGCAAACGTAAATTCATTTATACTATAAATTCACTCACCAAAAACAACACCAACCATAAAAACCTCCGATCTCGTCCTTACAGCAACATGCCCACTCCCGCATACCACGCACAGAACTCAAAAATCATCTAGACAATGGAGAGAAGGACCTGTACATTGATTACTGTGCAGACTGTATCAAAAGAAAGTTACACAACTCACAACTCAGCATCCAAACCTTCTTCAACCAATCCACCATCACCCAAGACTAGGCATGCATGCCCCCAACTACTTTAATTCAAACTACAACTGGCCTTAAATGCAAGCTACTCAATGCAAGAAGCCTTGTTAATAAAATACCTGCATTTCTCCTCTTCCTAAATACGGCTGAATTTGACATCATATTTGTCTGTGAAACATGGCTCAATGCATCTCTCCCTGACTCCATTACCTCAGTAAGAGACTATCGTGTTTACCAATCTGATCATGAAATCCGTGGAGGAGGTGGTGTTACTATCTTCTATAAAAAGTCCTTACATCTAAAAAACATCCAAGTTACCCAAGAGCTTGCTCTTCCTGAGACCATCATCTGTGAAGTGTCCTTAAATATCACATTTCAGTTCTTACTATATTGCAGAGTCTCTGATTATGACATCGTCATAACCATCATCATGTAAACAAGCTAAATACACTACTAACATGGGCAGCATCCTGCCCACATGCTTTTATCTTTCTTGGTGACTTCAATCTACCTCATATTAACTGGACCCTAAATGAATGTATAACTGAACCCCTACATGCAACCTTCTACAATGCTGTAACAAATCTGGAACTGAAACAACTAGTAACCAACAATACTAGGCTTAACAACTGCCTCGATTTCATCTTCTGCAATAGTTTGAATTCAATTTACGGAATGCAAATTAAAGAACCCTTTTCCAACAGTGACCACAACATGATTGACTTTTGTCTCAACATACGTCCATACAAAAATAATCACAATGACGGAATCTCCAATTATAACTTCAAAAAAGGCAACTATGATCTTATAAACAATGATCTCTCTTCCCTTGATTGGCAGTTTCTCTTCACTGGATGCAATACTGTTGAAGACCATAACAACATATTCTTACTAGAAATCAAAAGAGCCATCAAACTATATGTACCAATAAACAAATCCCAAAACCAGGAAAAACAGATTACCCATAACAAAAAGGAAACTTCAATCCAAAAAGAGATTACTTTGGTGAAAAAACAAATCTGGTCACGTTGCCAACTTCAAAAGCTGATACAAAAATCTTGTGCCACCAGATAAAAATTGAATGCACTAATTATCACATTAAACAAGAGGAAAACCTTCTGCACACCAATTCCATCTGCGCTTTTTACAATTTTGTAAACAACAAACTGAAAGACTCAAGGTTCATCCCACCCCTGATAGGACCGAATGGTAAAGACTGCAATGAAGACACCATTAAAGCCAATCTCTTTAACACATTCTTTAGCTCAGTATTTGTAAACAGCAATGAATCATGCCCAGTATTTCCTAGTCGAACCACAGAAAATTACAATGATCTAATACATATCGATTTTACAGAAGACATTGTTGAAAAAGCACTATGCAATCTAAAACCATCTCTTATCTATTAGACTGAATAGAATATGTGCCTACTTCTTAAAAAAGCTATCCACTGCCGTAGCCGAACCTCTAAGCATAATCTTTGAAAAATCTTTCAGGACCAGCTCCTTGCCAAAACTATGCTCACAAGCCACGGTCATCTCCATCTTCAAAAAGGGAGACCCCAGCCTAGTTGAAAATTACAGATCAATTTCCTTATGTTGCATCACCTGTAAAGTCATGAAATCAATTATTAACCAATCCATTATCCTCCACTTAGAGACAAACAACCTACTCTCTAATAAACAATTTGGTTTTAGGAAAAAAAAAACTATCCTGTAATCTGCAACTTTTACACTGCAAAAACATATGGACTACACAACTCGATCAGGGCAAAGCAATAGACACAATCTACATAGACTTCTGTAAAGAATTTCCTTTGATTTACTAGATATTTTTGTATTAAAGTATGATAAGACTTTAGTGCTACAATCTCAGATTAACAGAATAGTTATGATACTGGAATGATGATGGTTTAAGTTTGAGATCCCTGGTCCAATGCACCAATGGAAATAGAATCCTTTGGGAAAAATAATTTTTGGTCAAGCCATATCCATAGACCTGTTAAAAGGGAAAAGGGATAACTAGAGGTATGTGGAACTCAAGCTGCCCCCATTCAGACTTCTACCATTTTAATGATTATTCCCACAACTCATCTCACACCCAGGTAGCAGAACATTTCATTTCTCCTTGCTGCTTTTCAAATTAATGCACATTCTGTCTTATTCATTTCTATACAGAAAACTTTCCAAGGCTGAGTCACTTGTGCTAACGGTATCAAGGAGATCAAATTATCATTTTCCTATACACTGATCTTGAATACAGTTGTGCAACAAAGTGGAAAGAATATTGGTGTTTCAAGCACAGGCATGCTCAGCTGATTGGGATGATGCCAAGTCACAGGAGAAAATAGACTTGGAACTATTGAAAACAGGAAGTTGATCGAGTTAAAAGCAATAAACATTTACATGTCTTATTAACAAATCAAATACACATTGCAATATATATATATATATATATATATATATATATATATATATATATATATATATATGTGTGTGTGTGTGTGTGTGTGTGTGTGTGTGTGTGTGTGTGTGTGTGTGTGTTTTTAAGTTTTTGCGGGTACTTACATGTGTGCGGTTCATCTTCCTTCGGGTATTATCCCACGTCATTGTAATGCTTTTAAAGTTGTAGCAACGTTTCAGCAGAATCTCATCTACCATCATCAGGCTTCTGTATTGAGTTTGTATGTGGGTCAGGGTCTCACAGCCGTTGGTTTTAAATTTGAGCCGTGGGATAATACCTGAAGGAAGCTGAACTGCATTCATGTAAGTACCCGCGAAAACTTAAAAACACACACACACACACACACACACACACACACACATATATATATGTATGTATATATTTATACATATATACATATATATGTATGTATGTAAAAGCACAACTTTAAAAGCACAACTACAATGACGTGGGATAATACCTGAACAAAGCTGAACAGCATACATATAAGTACCCGCGAAAACTTAAGAAAACATACATATATACATATATATATATATATATATATACATACATATGATAGCAGTGTTCCAATATTTTTTTTAACAAATTTTATTCAGTTTTTCACATTAAAAACAAAAATCTCTTTTTAGTGGACAACCTATTTCCGGGTTATCACCTTTACATATAAATATGACAGCAATTATACATTTATATATGCATACTTAATTCTATTATTACCTTTTCCATTCCAAATTTTCAGTACGGAAAGAAACAAACACATTAATTTTAGCCTTTTTCATTAATCTCAGTTGAAACATCTTTTTGTTTCATTACAATTATTTCAAATATAATCCTTTAATATTTATTTTAAAAATAAAGATAAACAATATGTGTTTGCCTAATAATAATGATAATAATAATAAAAAAGTTACCAATGTCTCTCCTTGCTTTTAATAGTCTATATTAACTTATTAATTTAGCTGGTTCTTTAGACTGTCATATTCCCTTTCCATTATACATTCTTTTTATAAATTCCAGATTAATACAAATTTATACAAAATACAAACACTAAAAAAAAAACAAGTATAGGTTTCCCCCCTTCTACTATTTTCAGTGTGACACCTCAATGATTAAAATATACCTTTATTCCTTCATCTTGATTCCCAATAAACGATTATTTTTAAGAAGTTACAATAATAATCATTACAACTTTTCATTTGGATTCCATAGCATATTTTCTCCCCTTGATTTTTAATAAGAGTTACCAGTATCTATATTACACTATTTTCTACATATTTTTAATTGCAGAAATATTCTTATTACCCCTTGTCACCCTGCAGAATCCCCTTATTAATTCATCAACCATTATATCTGAAAAAACAATTTCTTTTCAACATGTTACTATTTCCGTATTTTTTTATTTCATGCACCCGTTTCTTACTGCTTCTCCTTCCCCTCTTTTCCCCATATCTTTTCTTATTCCAATTTATATCCCTCTCTTTCTTAATATCTTCCTTTCCCCTTTTCTGCTGGGTCTTTCTGCCTTCCCTGACTTCACAGGTATTCCCCTTTTTGATTGCCTTCTTAAATTTCAACTTTTTAACCTTCCTTCTTTCCCCACTTCTTTGTTGTGTTCTTTGTGTTAATTGTCTATTTAAAATGTCTTCTCCTTGAATTGACTCCTCTCCTCTGAAGCTCTTTCTTGTTCTTCAATCACCATTTCCATTTTTTTCTAACACAGACTAAAGTGATTCGCTTCTTTCCTATAGTAATTCTCTCATATTTTTAAGTTCCATTTTTAATTCCAGAAGAGATATCATCATTACACACTCTTATATTTTAGGATCGTTAAAGTCCACAATAAAAACAATTTTGCTTTCCTTTTTTTTCCTTTCAATTTTCTAAAGTTCCAGTTATTCCAGCCGAGGGTCTATTCCAAAAACATCAATCAATCCCACAGTCAGTCTTTCCTTGCTTTTTCCTTTATTCTGGTTCTGCTTTTACTTTCTAAGATTCTTACTTTGTTTCAATATTTCTTTAATGTTATATCCACATAAGTCCATTCAGAAACAGGATGCTTTCCCTTTTGTTTGAGCTCAAGTTTTTGTCAAAAGGTGGCACTCTCCATCATATAAAGTCTTCACTTTTTTGCCCTATTTTTTTATTTAGGGTTTTTGGAACCTCAATATTCCAGCACAGTCCAGTCTCCAATTTGTAAACTTTATTATTATTATTATTTGACAATCTTAAATCCAGCTTTATTTTATGCCTGTTTATTCCCAAAATTTTTTAGTCCAATTTAGTTAAATCTTTAGTTCCAGCTTTTTCCTTTCCCGGTTCGAAGCCCCGTTTACCTGTCAAAAATATTTTCTTTTTTTTCCCCTGTCCCTTTGTAATTTCGCTGCTCACCTTTCTTTTCTTAAAAATTCCATGTTACCTTAATCCCATGGTACTCAAGTTTAGTTGTATTGCCCAGTTATCCCGGTTCAGATGTTGTCCACCTCTTTCTTCCCTCCTGCACAAATCTTAATCTAGCTGAGCCCTCCTCTTCGGGGTGGCCATTTTAAACCCCCACTGCAGTCGTCTTTGGGGAGAAAAACACCAAGCCCAGAGGGTGGAGATGTGGCTCCCCTCAACCTGGCTTGCGACTTTCCCTCCAAGGCAGCTTCAGCCCCTAATCGTAATAATCGGGGCTCTCCAACGAAAGAGCACAGACCATAGCTGCAGAGAGTCGCGACCTATGGTCCTTCAGCGAGGAGGCTCCGCCTTCTTCCCCGCAATGTTCCAATATTTGAGGGGCTGCCACAGAGAGGAAGGGGTCAAGCTATTTTCTAAAGTGCCTGTAGGCCAAACAAGGAATAATAGATGGAAACAGAACAAGGAGAGATTTAACCTGGAAATAAGGAGAAACTTTCTGACAGTGAGAACAATCAACCAATGGAAGAGCTTGCCCTCGGAAGTTGTGGGAGTGCCATCACTTGAGACTTTCAAGAAGAGATTGGACTCCCATCCATCAGAAATTGTGTTAATGTCTCCTGCTTGGGCAGGAGGTTGGACTAGATGACCTACAAGGTCCCTTCCAACTCTGATTATCTGTTATTATTATTCCATATAAACACAGATATATATTACACACAGATACACATGGGTACAGTAGATGTATCATTTAATGGGGCGAAAATTATTATTTTTTAAATTTCTTTCATTGATACATATTTTACACTAAGAATTTAAATCTGCTGTTCTTTTTGCAATTGCACAACATTTAGCTTGGCATGGTAAATCCACGTCTGATCATATATACCAACAAAAGTCTCTTGTAACACAAGTACTGTTAACTTTATCTTCTCAAAATTACTCTTTGTGCTACAAAAATTAATTCTTTTTCCCTGCATGAATCTTATCTAGCTAAACAAAAAATAATCCATGCAATCATAAACTAACATCAGAAAGCAATTATCTAAGTTGCAAAAAATGTTTAAAGGAGTTTCATCAAGTCTTGTTTTGATTTTTTCTTTGATATCAGCTGTCGACTTGCTTCTTGGCCTCCGGAATAACCCTCATGTTTCTCATGAGCATACAGTCTGTTTGCTGACTCTGTGACCTGTTTCACGCATCATTCTTCTTGATTGGGCATGACAGGGCCACTATGGTACCTGCATTGGTTTGACAATGAATTATTTATTTCTGCTGTCATCAGTTGGCAAGTCAAAGGTTCTCATATACACCTTCAGACCATTAAATCAGCTCCAACAGAGTGGATGTTCTGGTTTTACCTCTACCCAGTGCATAGCCCACCTTCACAGCCAGTATTAATATTTGTAGAATCTCCTCCAATGGCCTTCAATGCCTGCCTTTCTTGTTCATGAAATACACCAAATTATCTGCAATTACTTGAGCAGTTTTTCCTGTTTTTGAGCCTGCCTTTGGAGTGAAATGATAAAGATATCTTCCACCCTGCACACAGAATGATGTTCTTTGATAGTACTGGGGAATTGCTGGACTGAATTGTTTGCTGGGGAATTGCTGGTCTGAAAAGTTATGATATTTATGAAGTTATTTACAAAGCACGTCTAAATTATATTAAAGTAAAATATCTTTACAATCCCCAAGGCATGTCACAACTTTGGACCACCACTAACATTTGGAAATTGAAAGTTGAAAAATTTGACAGGCCTTATATACAGGTAGCCCTTACAATCACAACTGGTACCATTGCTAAACAAGGCAGTTGTTATGTGAGTGTCACCCAATTTTACAACTTTCTTTGCCAAACTGTTAAGTAAATCATGTGGTCATTAAGCAAATCCAGCTTCCCCCATTGACTTTGTTTGTCAGAAACCGGCTGGGAAGTTTGCAGATGATGTTCACACGATCCCAGGATGCTGCAACTGTATAAATACATGCTTGACAAGTGCCTAAATTTCAATCACATGACTGTGGGGATGCAGTGACAATCGGAAGTGTGAAGATTAGTGGAAAGTCGCTTCTTTCAGTGCCATTGTGACTTTGAATGGTCACTGAATGAGTTGTTATAAATCAATGACTACCTGTATATAAAAATGTATGTGGGTTTGAATTTGTTCTATTTTCTATAGCAATGAACAGAGCACAATCGTGCCTACCGTCCCTGTCCTATTGTCCCCAATTATTAGTTCCTATTTCTTGTGCTTATTCTTGTTTCTGTTATATTGTAAGCTTTTGACAAATAAAGTAAATAAATAAAAATAAATAAATGAGTTTATCTTTGGTTCATCATGGCTATATTAAAATGTTCTTTCTATAATCAACGTATTATATGAATGATGTACCATCTCATCCCAATTTGAATGGTGAAAACCCCAGCATTTATTTTTTTTTATCTATTCTCTTTCTAATGGCTGCCCCTCTTGCCAAAGGGATGATGGAAAACAGAATATAGGTAGTTCTCGACTTACATCCACAACTGAGCCCAAAGTTTCTGTTGTTAAATAAGACACTTGTTAAAGGAGTTTCATCCCATTTCACGATCCTTCTTGCTACAGTTGTTAAGTGAATCACTGCACAGCTGAATCACTGCACACTGGCTGTTAAGTGAATCGGGCTTTGCTTGTCAGATCACAAAAGGGGATCTGTCGCCCCCTTCCCTGCCCTTGACAAGCATCATGATCTGTTACATTTTTTCACCTAGACACCTCCAGAGGACATAAGGACTCCAGATGAGAAATCACTGCTTTATATCATTACTATTGTCCTCTCCTCTTTACAAAAAAGGCAAGCAACACAACTGAATGAGATGCCTATGGGGGCCTAGTGGTTTTCAGGGCCAAGGCATGCCTTAAAGTGGCTCAAAATCTGGGGGGCCATAATATGCCCTTTCTTTTCCACAAAGTATAATTTAATGAAGTGTTTTTCAAACATTGAACATTAACATGTGTGGACTTCAACTCCTGGAATAAAATCGTGCCTACCGTCCCTGTCCTATGATTTGCTCCTATTGTATTTAAACTTATGTTTATTCTTGTTTCTGTTATGTTGTAAGCTTTTGACAAATAAATAAAATAAAATAAAATAAAATATTTTTTTTTCCAGTCAGCATGCTGGCTGGGGAATTCTGGGAGTTGAAGTCCACACAGCTTTAACTGGCTATGGGATTCTGGGAACTGAAGTCCATCCCTCTTAAAAGTGTTGCCAAATTCGAACAACACTGATTTAACAACTGATATTCTCAAATACCCTCCTTCAAATTTAATTCCAGATTCCACCTTCCCAACTCTCGGAGCTGGAAAGCAGAAGGGAATCCCCCCCATTCAAAGGCAACCCTGAGGTAAACACCCCGTCAGAGGCCAGCGCCGCCCGCCAATAAACTCCCCGTGGGAACCAGCCGGCCTCGCCCACGGGACGGCGGGAGGCGGCGCCAAACCGGCCTTGCCCGCATGCGCACTAAAGTTGCCGGCTCCTCGCCGGACGGAGCCGGCAGGCAGTTTGAAGCCGATCCTAATGGTGCAGGGTCAGGACGGCGGGGAAGAAGCCGCCGGTCCCACCGCCGGAGAGTCAGGGGCAACGGAGAGATGGGAGCGAAGGCAGGAAGGACCCGGGACCCGGGAGGAGGAGGCGGAGGAGGACGGAGGTGCCTCGGGGCAGCCTTGCCCTTTTCAGGTTCACGACATGGAAGCGGCGGGCGCTGCCACGCCGGGCGACGGGAGCTCCTGCCCCTGGAGCTGCTACAGGATGCCCGGTGGGTGAGGAGATGAAGTGCCGGGTGGCTTTTCGGTGACCCGGCTTAGCGGGAGCCGAGATTGCCGTCCCCCCCCCCCCCCAAAAAAAAAAAAAAAAAAAAAAAAATAAATCCTTGCGCTTCTGCCCTTGAACTCCGGCCGAGGGTGCCGAGAAACTGCGCTCTTTTTGAGGTGCCCTCCGGCTAAGGCGAGGTTGAGCCTCTGCCGCTTCCGCCCGGGCGACGGGCGAGTTCCAGCCCGTGCCCGAAGAGATGCCCGCCCCGGCCTCCTTCCTTTAGGTTTCCACCAACTTTTGAAAAGTCCCGTTAAACAATTCCAACAGCAAACAAAATAGCTGGATTGTACCATTTCAGACAGAGGTGCTTTATTGTCTGAGGCAAAAATGGCACCGTCGTTCATAATCCCATAATTGACAGTTTAATCTTGTTTGATAGTGAATGAGGACTCTATCTGGCTTAAGCCTGACATAGGAATCGTCCTTACTTAACTACAATTGGGCCCAGAATTTTGGTCCTAAGTCATTGCGATTGTTAAATGGATCACTATGTGACCTGACTTGATTTTTACAATCATTTGTACAGCAGTCATAAGGCAAGTCGCCATGGTCATTAAGCAAAGCATATGGTCATTAAGCAAATCCATTCTCTTGAATGGATAAGTTTTGCTGGAAACTGGCAATTTGTGGTGATGTGGGATCTGTGTGGGATGCTGCAACTAGTTGTAAATGCAAGTTAGTTGCCAAGTGCCCAAAATACAACCATGTGACTCTGGATCTTTCTCTCTGTGTGTGTGTTTCTGTGTGTTTTGTAACTTTGAGGTTGTAAGTAACTTTTAAGGGGGTTCACTGTAACTTTGAATGCTCATTAAGTGACCAATCGTTAAACAACAACTACTACTTGTAGTTTTGTTCACTATTACCTGACACTGTTCTCCACTATAGAATATCTTTAAGAGGTAGATTTATGTTTAAATATAAACTTATACTGAACCTGTGCTGTCTGTGACCATAGTAAAGATTTGACTCGACATATCAAACCTTTCTAAAAAATATGTATAAGTCGGAGTGTTTGAATAAATTTCCTGTGTGAAGAAAACATATTTTGCATGCAGGCCTATTATGATAGCATTTTGTGCTTTTATGTGTTTATAATTTATTCATTCATACACAAAAATATGTTAACTTCTGTCAATTTCTAAGACTTGGTCCTGAGTAAAAATGACCCCTGTGTTCCTCAGTGCAATTATGAAGTCAACTTGAATTTAAAATTCCTATCAAGGGTATAATGTTGCCTTTTCAATGCTGCATTGAAAGTATCATTATATTTTAAGATCCAATGTCAGTAGAACATTGTGCTTGTAAAATATTATCTTATGCCATTCTTAAAGTTTACATTGAAAAGATAAATAATATAAAAAGTGGAGCAATTTGCTGGGCTTGCGAAAAAAAACAGTTGAATGAGAAGCTCCTTTATTTTATTATTTATTTTGGCAGTGTGAAGCAATAGCATAGTCTTTCATCCGAGAAAATATTAGCAGATAGATTAATGTCCTGACAGAATGAATAAAAAGAGCATGCAGAAGCTGCATGGAGCTGAGTGAAAGGAATCCTGGGAACTGAAATTCACGCATTTTCAAGTACCCAAAGTTGAGAAACATTGCCACAGATGCTAAAGAAGTGTGTGAGAATCATGCCACTGGGAAGGATGAAGAAGGAAACTTTGTGGAATGATGAAGCGGAAGGGGCTGTGGATGAAGAAATGGGCACATAAAAGAATAATTGCTGCAAAAAAACAAATGAGGATTAGAGGAAGATGTATCAAGTGTATATAGAGAAAGAGATAGTTTAGAACGAGTTCCCCAATAATTCTGGCTTTGTGAACTGGCAGGACTGGGGTGGGGAAGAGGGAATGGTTCTGTGTGAACAGCTGGTAAGTGCGCACATGCACAACTCCATTTGCACGAATGGTGCTCACCCACTGCTCGCACAAGTGGAGACATGACTGCACTCTTGCCCGCCGCATCCACGGCCCAGTTCTAAACAGCTTACAACCCAATAATGGGCTGCGGCCTGTGGGTTGGGGACCCCTGCTTTAAAAGAACTTCCAATGAGAACATGAAATGAAGATTAAAAGAGGTGCAAAAGTTGAGCAACTTGAAAGGAAAACATGTTTTAGAAGTAAGCGAAGCAACTCCTGGAATGAAATTGAAATGGAGAAATGCTGGAAGAATTGATATACTGAAGAATGGAATTGAAACACTGGCTGACCTTCATTGTGCCTCCCTCTTCTCAGCCCTGAATCAGAAGGAGAGGCGGTTCTTCCGTGCTTCCACTGGCCAGCTGCAGCTGTGTCCCTTCTGTCCCTAGTTCAGCCAATCGCTTGCTTGTCCGGTCTTTCCTCCTGTGATTACTCCGCAGTACTCAGCCTTACTACTCCTGTCTCAGAGCATCTGTCAACTTCCTGATTCCTCTGCATCCCCATTTGATGTGTCTGGAACTGGCTCTTCGTCATGTGTCTGGAACTGGCTCTTCGTCATCCGGTCAGGATCAATAATCTCCTCAATGCTGAGGAATGCAAATACCTATCCACCATGGCATACCATCAGAGAAGCACGTGATTGGTCTTAAACTTATTCTGTAGCAGGACAATAGCTCCAAACATATATCCAATGTCATTAAGCATAAAGAAGTACAAGAAATCTTGGAAGTGAGCCTTGATCTCAACATCATAGCGTCTGTTTTGGGATTACATGAAAAGACAGAAGGATTTGAGGCAGCCTACATCCACAGAAGATCTGTGGTTAGTTCTCCAAGGTGTTTAGTTCAACAACTTTGAAGGAACCTTGCCGAGTTCCTTTAAAAGTTGGGTGCAATTGTACCTAGAAGAATTGGTGCTATTTTGAAGGCAAAGGGTGATCACCCCAAGTATTGATTTGATTTGGATTTCTCTTCTGTTTATTTACTTTCCGTTTTGTGAATTGATAAAAATAAACTATTAAGACTTCTATTTCTGAAAGCATGTTTAATCTACATCATTTTTGTACAACTGCCTAATACTTTTGCACAGTACTGCATCTATTGGCAATGTAAGGGATTTCTCTTTGTTAACTGTAGTAGCAGGTACTCAATGCTTTTGATAGAGAAGTAAGTTTCAAAGACTTTTACCACATGGCAGGATTTTCTGACGTTGGCAGTTTAAGATGCATGGACTTCAACTCCCAGAATTCCCTAGCCAGCCGTGCAGTCTGGGGAATTCTGGGAGTTGAAGTCCATGTGTCTGAAAATGGCCAAGGTCAGGAAACCCTGCCATATTGTACTTCAGAGAAAGAGGCTTGGACCTGCAATAACTTGGATTGTGATCCACTTTAACTGTTCCACTATTGATTTTGGCATCTTGTTTTTCTGATAATCAAATAGACTGGCTAAACATTAACCTGATGTTTTATTCTTCAAGATCAGCCGGGTTTTGTATTTCTTTCATCAGCTGTAGTTCATTTTGAGCATCCCTAGTTTAATATAATATGAAAATAAGCAGTACCCATTAACATGGGCCTTTATTGTATAATGAGAAAACTAGGAAAATAATGCAATTGAGATCAAAACATGTTTGCGGTGGGTATAATTAATTAGATGTCAAATGGTCTATCAGTTCCTGTATGAACAATCCAGATTGAAATGACTGTGATTCAACTGGGTGCATGTGCAAGTCCAGTTGTAATATGCTGGAGATTCAAAATGTCTTGAAAAAAATGTGTGTGTGTATTATGCACTGCTTTGAATTTGATTTAATTTTTTTATATTAGTGAGAAGGAATGAGTTATCCTGTGTGTAGGACAGAGAGATGACTGGTGGTTGGAAGAATTCTGAATTGATTATGGAGACGGTACAGTCTGTGAAAGTAGGTTAAGGGCCAAACTGTTGGGAACTACAGCATTTTAAATAAAAAGAAACATGCATGTGAGTGGGAGCTCACTGCTTCTTTTTCCCAACTGAATGTAGTTGAAATGCAGGGTGACTATGTATGTATGTATGTATGTTTGTATGTGTGTGTGTGTGTGTGTGTGTGTGTGTGTATGTATGTATGTATGTATGTATATATGTATGTATTTGCTTTATTTGCTGCCCATCTTGTTTTGAAGCGACTCTGGGTGGTTTACAGTATTAAAAGGCATTAAAACCATGAAATATAAATATTTCTAAAATGATTAAAAATCATAGAATTATAGTTAAAAGATAGGGAAGGAGGGAGCAGGATGTGTAGGCAGGGAGGTAATTGCCCACCCCTGGTTTAGAGGATGAGTTGTTTCTTTTGCAAACCATTTCTTTCTGTATGTTTCAATAGTGACTTTTTATCACATCAATGTTAAGATTTCATTTTAAAATAATCTAAAATACTCCTCAAATGCAAGAAATAACTCTGCTAATTAAAATTTCTAATTCTAATTAAAAGTTTTCCAGAGGGGGTTAAACTTGGAGTGGGTAAAATGGCTAATGTTTTAGCCATTTTAAAAAGGCTAATGTTTTAATAGTGATACAAGTAGCCCTTGACTTACGACCACAGTTGAGCATGAAATCTCGGCCATAAGTCAAGGCACCACATGATTGGACTTTTATGACCATTTTAGGATGATCATAAAGCAAGTCAGAGTGATGATCATGAACCAAATCACACAGTTGTTAAGTGAATTTTCAGCTGGAAAATGGCAAAAAAGCTCATAAATGCCAGTCACATGACTGTGGAACCCAGCAACTGGTCACAAATGTGAGCTGGTTGCTAAGCACTCAAAAAGCAATCACATGATTATGGGGGTGCAGTCATAACTTTGTGGATAGGTCACACATACTGTACCTTTTAAGAGTCAATTGTAGCTATGAACAGTTGTTAACTGTAAGTCAAGAACTTCTTATATCAGTCTTTCAAATATTAAATCTCTCTTAAAGAACGAGGTTCATTTTAAACAATTCAGATATAAATTTATTATCAAGTTAGTCTCCAAATGCAATGATCTTCTAAACTAGACAAAAAGGTAACCAGTTTTGAGTTAAGCTCACCTCTTAAGGCCCGGTCCCACTGGCCGACGGACGCAAAACATATGCATAAAGGATACAGTGGACGAGCAAAATTTCGGGGGTGGCTCCATCTGTTGTCATCCGCTCCAAAAAGTGGCGAAAATTTGCATAAACAATGGAAAAGAACGGAAAAGAACGGACATGGGTAGTATGTAGCGGGGATGTAAAATGGATGTTCATAGGAAGCCTAGCGGATGGAAGCAGATGACACCTCCAAAGGGGTTCCGGGGGATAATTGCGAAGCGGACACATAGCGGATAAAGCGGATGCATCACATACGCCTAAAGGAAAGAAAGGGGATGCCGCGCGGATGTATATCGGATGCAAACCGTTCACTGCGCATCCTTTCTTTTTCCGTGCTACTAACACTGTGTAGACGTTCCATGTACCTTTCTTTCCTCCTCTTTCCGTTTTCAGCTGCAGCGGATGTGAGTTGCGAGGATGCCCAGAGGATGCAGAGAGGATACAGCAGACGTTTAATGGATGATAAATGGACACAGAACGTTTGTTGCTCGTATGTCGCGGATTTACATCATACACGGCGGAAAGTTCATCCGTTCACAAAGTTTTGTGCAGCTCAAAACTTCTTGCACGGATGAAATCTCAGTGGACGGATGCTCGACGGATAGAGCATATGAAACACGTATGCAGTGAGTACACAATGGATGCATAGCGTTTTCCAACGGATGGCAAGCTTTTTTTAAAGTTTTACATCCTCTTTGCATCCGTAAGTGCAGTGGGACCGGGCCTTAGTGAGTTCATATGGTAGACACCTTAAGGTATGGAACTGATTTGCCCTTGCCTGTATCTTTAATTTTTTTTTTTTTTGACTTCCTAGATTGATAAAATTCAAGTTATTATTTTTAATGGGAATCAGGCCTGAATAACCTATTATCAGCATAAGATCTCCCCAAACCCATATTTGTGGTGAAAGGAGAAGTGCTGCTAAAACATGCCAACCAGCGTGGATTTTCTGTAGCATGAGTTATCTTTTTTTAAAAAAGCTGAAAATAGGTGTTTGTTATTCTCTGCTAATCTCAATGCTTTAATTTACATTAACTGGTGCATCTTCATTAATTGAATAAAGTTAACTGAATCTCTCCAATCCTACCACCCAAATAGACTGAACATTTCAATCCATCCTCTATAGGATAATAACACCATCCCTCCTGCAATTTTCAGATGGCTGGAAAAGAAGCAGGCTCTTGTTTCAAATAGGATTTCTACCCATTTTCCAAATGTAAATATTTGCATTTTACTAGCAAACCTAAGCATTTACTTTCAAGTTACAAAAATATTGTCACTGATCTGCCTGGCAATTATGAGATTTTACATCTTAACTGTCAATGTATTCAGAAGAACCCTAACCCTGGCAAGATTTAATGTTCCAACCACAGTTTTTGAATGGAAATTACAGAATATCATATTGTGGGAAAGGAGTTCCTGAAACATTAACCCATATTTTGCTGTTCTACCCTTATTATACTGATGCCTGAATGCTATTATCTAGGAGAGAAGCAACCTAGAACTAAGGAGAAATTTCTTGACAGAACAATAGATCAGTGGAACAAGTTGCCTTCAGAAGTTGTGGTGCTCCAACGCTGGAAAGTTTTAAAGAAAAATTCGGACAACCATTTATCTGAAATGGTACAGTGTTTCTGGCCTGAGCAGCAGATCAGACTAGAACAGTATCAACTATCCATCTATCAACAGTAGAGACCTTCAAATTTCTAGGCTCTATCATATCTTAAGACCTAAAATGGACACCTAACATCAAAAACATCATCAAAAAAGCACAACAAAGAATGTTCTTTCTGCGCCAGTTCAAAGCTCGAACTGCCCAAGGATCCAGTTCTACGGAGGAATTATTAAGTCTGTCATCTGCACCTCTATAACTGTCTGGTTTGGTTCTGCAACCCAACAGGACAGACAGAGACTTCAGAGGATAATTAGGACTGCAGAAAAAACAATTACTGCCCACCTGCCTTCAGTGGAGGACCTGTATACTGCACCAGTCAAAAAGAGGCCTGTGAAAATATTTACAGATCCCTCACCTCCCAGACATAAACTGTTTCAACTCCTTCCCTCAAAACGACGCTATAGAGCTCTGCACACCAGAACAACTGGACACAAGAAGAATTTTTTCCCTGAAAGCCATCACTCTGCTTAACAAATAATTCCCTCAACACTGTCCAACTATTTACAAAGTGTGCACTACTATTACTGTTAATCTTCTCATCACTCCCTATCACCCATCCCCTCCCACTTGTGATTGTAGGACTGTAATTTTGTCGCTTGTATCCTTACGATTTATATTGACTGTTTCCTAGTATGATTTGTTTGCTCATTGTACCCTATGACTATCATTAAGTGTTGTAGTTTATGATGCTTGACTCCCGATATTTTTTCTTTTATGTATACTGAGAGCATTTACACCAAGACAAATTCCTTGTGTGTCCAATCACACCTGGCCAATACAGAATTGTATTCTGTTCTAAAAAAAAAAAAAAGACTTGCAAAATCTCTATCAACTCTATTATTCTGACAATTAACAAATACCCACCTAGTCTTGATTTCTGTGTTAGCCAGATTCAGTTTATTTAAAGCTATCTGATCCATGTGATTTTATTTCTCTGAACATGGCTAAGTTGTGTTTTGCTCTTTGTATGATAGGCCACATTTTTATTTGCTACTCAGAATGTGTTTTTGTTTTTGAATTGGTTGGTGACTGTAGTATCTTTCTTCCTGTCATTTTTGTCTTCTGGTTTTTTTCTTGAGATTTGGACTAGTGCCAATTCATTGATAAAAAAAGAACACTGGATATTTATTTATTATATTTGGCTATCTAGTTATCTATCGTATGGTGCATTCACATCATATTTCAATAAAAAGGAACACAGGCAAAATACAAAACATAGAATATGAAATCTGAACTAACAGGATGATTAGAAACATGTGTCTTAAGTTGCAAATATAATTTTTTACTTCATATGTCACAAACAGGAAATCAGTGAAATCTCCATCATAGGCTCTGTTTGGACATTCTGTCTCTATGTGGTTGATCATTTGTTTTTTGGCCCCACAGTCACAATATGGTGATGGTATTTTGCCACACTTGTAGAGGGGCTTCTGTGCATCTATCATGACCAGTGCAAATTTGGTTCAGTGTTGTCCGTATAGTTTGGAGCTGGTCAAATCCAGGTGGTTTTTCCAAGATGCAGAGAAAGCCTCAACATTGGAGTGGTGGGGCTATATTTTTATCCCCTGTTGTTTTTACATGTTGTGTGTGTCAAACACAACGTACAAGTGCTGGATAGCTGGATGTCTAGATCTCAGCCTGTTTACCTCCAGGCAGGCAATATTACTTAGTATTGGCAACTGGAAATTATCAATAATCTTGAAAAAGGGACTTTTTTGACTGCTGGAAAAAGGAGAGGAAATAGTTGAATGTGCCTATTTTTATATTCCAGTGATATCATTTATCAGTTTATGGTCTCTGATGAGAAAAACAAAATAAAATACAACACATGAAGACTTCTCCTAGATCAGACTAAAGAAATTATCAATGCAGGGCAGCATTTTATTGTCAGATTAGTTAAATTTTCAAGTTGCTTCTCACAAAGCCTGTAAACAATTGCTTTTTCTAAACCACTACAATTTTTGACAAATGGATCTAAACGGCAAAAATACTAAGCTAATACATAACATAACATTTTTACTCTTTTTACAGGAGGAAGTCTTCAAAGACTTTATCCCCAGCTTTATTTTATTGAATATATAAGAACTCAGGGACATTTGTAGAAAAGAGATCAAGAGTCCCATGCCCATATACAACATCAAGGATATACAAAAGAGGTGGAATTTGTGATTACCACCGTGACTTTTTTGACCTTTTCACAGAAAACCTGTGACAAATACAGTACTTGTTTTTCATTTGTTCATATTGGAATAGATGCTAGATCTACTGAATCATGATACTATAAAAACCCATGTTTGATTTTTCATATCAAGCACAGATATTAATCTTGAGCACATTAGCGTCATCAGTGATTCAAGATTCAGTCTTTTCAAAATGGAAAGTTCACTGCTGGTTGAAAGCTGATTTTAGCACTGCTCTCCATGATCTGAAATGGCGAGGTCATGACCTTCTATATTTTGTCACCTTAGATTCACAGCTGTTCAGTATTAGAAAACAGTGATTCTCAAGTTTCAGGTTTAATTCCTCATTGCCTAGCAACTGACAGAAGCACCTCGCCAAATCTTGCTTTGTTTCAGTCACCAAATCCTGAGACATACCTTTGGCTTGTTTAATCACCTTAGATGAACTAATCCAGAACAGGGGAGGGGGAAAAATAATTGCCAAGCAATTTAAATCCTAAGAGTACTGTATACAGTTCCTGGAAGCATCCAGATTCCAAGAAAATTCTTGATTGTCTTTTCTGTCTTCAGCAAGTTCTTTAGAAAGAAGAAAAAGATGTAGAAGCTGTCCCAGAACTCCTTGTTCCTTTTTACTG
The DNA here is from genome assembly GCA_015471245.1 of Laticauda colubrina. Classification (NCBI taxonomy): domain Eukaryota; kingdom Metazoa; phylum Chordata; class Lepidosauria; order Squamata; family Elapidae; genus Laticauda; species Laticauda colubrina. The sequence goes on along the minus strand of BLBF01000016.1, from coordinate 29,732,887 downwards.
TTGGGTGTTGGCATTTCCTGGTCCTGACCACCCTGAGTCTTTGAGAATCTTGCAAGATTCTGTTCATGTAGCCTTGCAATAAAGTAGAATTAGTTCATCTACTTGTGTTTCCTGACTGGTTTATTTGGGAGGACTGACATCAATTTTGCAAAACTCAAGGTACAGACTTTTAACAGCTTGATCGATTAAGATGGGTCCTTTCTAAGTTTCTCTCTCTGACCCTTAAGTCACTGGAGGTTCCTGCCTCTGTTGTCTGATGGCTTCCGAGGCAGCATCACTTCCCATCTCCCCCCAAGGTCATCCACACATTCCATTACAGTTAGCCAGGAAAGATGCTAACTCCTGAATTTTTGTTGCCAGTATAAATAAGCAAGGTCCCTTCCTACTATAATTCTGAACCTATGCCTCCTGAAGTTACTTCATAACATCAGTTCTTTTTAATTATCCATTAGCAGCCTTGAAGTAAAGCTCCTAGTATTTCTCTTGTAATCGTTCTAAATAACTCTGGTGGCATTTTTCTTCTGTTTTTCCTTTCTAGTTATATTAATTGAAGGCCAGGAAAATGTTATAATGGTTAATGTATTGAGGTAGAAAAAGGGAGACTCAAGTTTAAATCTACCCTTGGTGGAGACTCAGGCCAGTCATTCTCTTTATGCTCAACTTATCTCATAGGATTGTTGTTGTGGGAAAACGATAGGGGAGGAAGTGCTACATATCGCACCTTGAACTATGGGATATAAAATTAACAAATAAAATATCCTTTGTGTTTTTGGGCTTCATTTGGTTCACATAACTCTTTGGACCCTAATATTTAGTCTTACTGTGTAACTCTATATCAGTGTTTTTCAGTTTTGGCAACTTGAAGATATGTGGACTTCAGTTCCCAGAATTCCACGGCCAGCACAGGCTGGCCGGGGAATTCTAGGACTTGAAGGCCACACATTTTCAAATTACCAAGGTTGAGAAACGCTGGCCTATATAATGAAGGCTGGATGTTATAACACAGTAATGTTCTTTGGTATTTAGTGAACAATTGGATTTTTTCGTTTTATTATTTATTTTATGTATATGAAAATATTGGTTGACTAAGTTATTTTCTTCCGTATGCAGGTGAATGATTATTGCATTAACTGGCCTTCAACATTTTTAACTCAATAATATCAATCTGAACAAATTTTTCCCAAATGTGTAAGCCAGAATTAATTATTCTTTATAACAGTGTATAAATCCACTATATATTTCAAATTTAAAAATATCTATACTAATAATATATGTATATGTATTAATGTTTGCATGTTTATAGGGATAGGGGCTCTCAGGCAATATAGAACTGCAATGTATTTCCCCTGAGTATTACTTGTTCAGATGTCAGCACACAGGTAAAAAAAGTAATTTTTATTTTTGTAATTATTTATTGCTAACTGGAAATTACAATTATTCCATTCCAGGAATAAAGATGAAAAATGGATGTCCAGGGCTTGGCTTGTTCTATACATTATTATCTGCCTTCCTGTTCTCTGTTGCTTCTCTATTTCTAAAGAAAATTGAAGATGTTCATTCAGTGGAAATCAGTGCTATTAGATGTGTTTTTCAAATAACATTTGTTCTTCCAGGATTAATATACTTCAAGTGAGTATTATCTTCCATTTGCGTGTGAAAAAAAACTTCATAGAAGATTAAAATGTATAAAAAAATATATGGGTGGATATATGTCTATGGAGATCTTCAATCATCCAGAGTACAGATCATGGTTGTCCAAAAGATGCTTTCAAAAAGGCAACTGGACTTCTTGCTTTTTTTCCTTCAAACGTTTCACTTCTCATCCAAGAAGCTTCTTAATTAGAATTGAGGAAATGTTTTCAAAGAAAAAAACTGTGAGAGTCTAGTTGCCTTTTGAGAAGGTCCTTTAGGATATATGGAGTGGGTAAATATAACCATATAGTATGTTGAGTTTTAATCAGAACATTACACGATTGTATACTTTTTGCAGCTAGTATGACTTAATTCCACAATATTTTAAATTGATACCGGGATGCATGACGTGTATTTTACAAATCTGGAGGAAAGCTAATGTGATGATAGCAGAGTTAAATCCAATTAAGGTGCTGTCAGATCTATGTAAAACAGGATTGGGGGAAAGGAAGATTAATACAATAACTTAAGCAGGCAGAACCAGAATCCTGACTTCTCCTAGGGTTGGCTTTTTTTCCTTTTTATATATTTATACATTATTTATATTATATGTTTATCTTGATGGGATTTCCCAGCCAGAGAAAAGAGCTGCATAGAAGGGACTTGAAGACAATCAACCATGAATAAAATAGGAGACCTCTGTTCTTTTGCTTTCAGGGTCCTTCTTTAGCAAAGGTTTAAAGAGTGCCTTATTACATTGCTTAATGTATGATGCGTTCACCTGAGCCCATATCCTAGACAAGTGCTCACGAATGTGTGAGATTGCCATTGAGTTTGATTTAGGAAATGAGGGTGCTAAATCAAGAGAACTGGTAGTTGTACAGATGTATGAAGGTGACAGCATCTGGCTCATCTCTTCCAAGATGTGACACTACCAGGGAATAAGGGATCCCATTTCATGGTTATTTTAATTATTGATCTTTGTTGTTATTTTTCCCTGTCTGATATTTACATTTTTTATAATTTTGTTATATTGTTTTTATTCTGTTTTTAAGTATTGTTAGCTGCCCGGCATTATATATTGGTGATGGGTAGCCATGTACATACATATATACCAAGGTTGTAGACCGGATTGGAAAATTAAAAAAAAAAAAGACAATGGAAAACCACTTCTGAACTATTGTTCACAAAATTGCACAGGCGTCCCCATGAGTCAAGTTCAATTTGAATGAGTCTTGTATAGTTTTCATAAGATGGCATTAATAGTTTGAACTTCCTAATTATAAGCTCAGTAGCAGATGAAGACAGAGGAGAATGACAAAATGTAGACTAGTCTGTGTGAAAAAAATCTAGTGAACAAAAGCATATGTGAAATACTGAAAATGTTTTGGGGCCATCCTTTGATAGTGGATTGATGCCAGTGAGGGATCTGTTCTTCATGGTTGATTTAAAAAAAAAGTTATATTAGTTGAGAACTATGACATGGATGAGTGAGGATCTCCGCAGGCATTCTATTAGTTGAATTGAATAGCTTCAATAAATGCCCTATAGTAGTGGTGGGATTCAAAATTTGTTACTACTGGTTCTGTAGGCATGGCTTGGTGGGTGTGGCAGGGGAAGGATACTGTAAAATCTCCAGTCAGAGGTGGGATTTGCCAGTTTTCCGAACTACTCAAAATTTCCGCTACCAATTCTCCAGAACTAGTCAGAACCTGCTGAATTCCACTTCTGCCTGCAGGCTGCTTATTTGAGATAGGGAATATTTATTTCATTTTGTTTATTTATCAAATTTATTTGCTACCTGTCTCACAGTTAACTTTAAAAAAAACAACTTGTAAGCATATTTATAAGTTCGATGAACTTCAGAACCTTGAAGAAAGTGCATTTGATATAAGGGTTAAAAATATGGGTTATATGATGGAGTTAGCAGAGATGCCTAAATTGACTTTTGATTAAAGAAAAAAAAAAAACAAATACCTTTATTTCTACTTGGAAACCCCTTCTGGACTTTGTGCTTGAGGTGGAAAAGAATGAAACGTTGATATTGGGTTTTACCAATCAGATAGATTTCTTGTTATAGGAATGGCTAGTTTCTATTCTGAAAAAGTAAAAAGTTGAGGGTAGATGGTAATGCCTTATTTTACTGCACCAAAGGAGTCGGACGTCAATGCCTTTTTTTTTCTTTTCCCTTGCTTTCCCTCATTATCCACTTCCCTTTTTCCTTCCCTAATTTCCCTAATATTTACTTCTGTATTCTCACTGTATGTCATACTATAAATTAATAAAAATGATAGGTAGGTAAGTAGGTAGGTCGAATGAATCTATATCTATATTTATATCTATATAGATATAGGGACATGGTGGCTCAGTGGCTAAGATGCTGAGCTTGTCAATCAAAAAGTTCAGCAGTTCGAATCCCTAGTGCTGCGTAACGGAATGAGCTCCCATTACTTGTCCCAGCTTCTGCCAACCTAGTAGTTAGAAAGCATGTAAAAATGCAAGTAGAAAAATAGGGACCACCTTTGGTGGGAAGGTAACAGCATTCTGTGCGCTTTCGGTGTTTAATCATGCCAACCACATGACCACAGAGACATCTTTGGACACCGCAGGCTCTTCAGCTTTGAAACAGAGATGAAAATAGAGCTGGAAACAACTGGCATATATGTGCGAGGGGAACCTTTACCTTTTTATCGATATAGATACAGATAGATATCTATAGATAGATAGAATATGGGTTATAAAAGGTACTAAAGTTAGTTATTCAGAGAATTTACATGAAACCATTGTAACACTATTGTATTTGAATTTGAATTTCTATTGCTTGTTCTAAAATTCATATTGTGATGTTAGAGGTATTGAAGTATGCTTGACTCTCAAGCATAAGGTCCATATGATGTATCTCTCTCTCTTCTCTGTGTTTCATTTCAGAACAGGATTCCTAGGACCAAAGGACAAGCGAATCGTTCTTTTCCTCCGAGGATTCCTTGGCTCTAGTGCAATGATTCTTATTTATTATTCTTTCCAAGTGATGCCACTTGCTGACGCTACCGTCATTACATTCAGCAGCCCAGTTTTTACGTCCTTCTTTGCCTGGATCTTCCTCAAAGAGAAATACAGTCTCTGGGACCTTCTTTTCACCCTGCTTACAATCACGGGAGTAGTGTTTATAGCAAGACCCCCTTTTATATTTGGATCCAATGTCCTTGACATGGAAGAAAGTTACACAGATCACCTTAAAGGAACCATAGCAGCCATTGCAAGTGCAGTCGCCGCTGCCTTAACTTTTGTGATCCTAAGGAAAGTGGGGAAATCCGTCCATTACTTTTTGTCTGTTTGGTATTATGCAATAATTGGGTTAATTGTGTGTATAATCACACTTTTTATAATGGATGCATGGAGTTTGCCCAGTTGTGGAATGGACAGATTTCTTCTAATCTTAATTGGATTGCTAGGACTTGGTGGTCAGATATTTCTTACAAAAGCATTACAGATTGAAAAAGCTGGCCCTGTTGCTATAATGAAAACCATGGATGTGGTTTTTGCTTTTATTTTTCAAGTCCTTTTTCTTAATCATATACCAAGATGGTGGACAGTGGGAGGTGCTCTTTGTGTGGTAGCCAGTAGTTCTGGAACAGTTTTCCGCAAGTGGTATCAAAATTCCAAAAGAAGCACAGAACAGAAAATTTAAACCACTAGATGTTCTGCCTTTGTCAAATAGAACAAAGTATTATGATACTTATTTTAAACAATTCATCAATTGGTCAGTTCTCTCGAATCCATATTCATTAGCTAGATAGGAATCCTAACCAGAACCAACTTGTTTTATATCAGGGATGATTCTAAACAAGAAGAAAGATTGTTTTTGTGTGCCAAATTTGCCTTGTTTAGCAGCCTTTGTGCCTTGCAAATACAGCAATTTTATGATAGGTTATGAGTATTTATTCTTTAGGTTAAAGAAATGTTGCAAAACCAAAATCCCACAAGATTTACCTACTTGTTTAGAAAATAGGTTTTGCAACCTAACTGTAATTTCTTATGTAGTGTATCCCTGTTATATGTTTTCATAAAACTGACCCCTTGGCACCAATGTATGCACTATAAAATCTATGAAAAAGGAAGCACTATGAAGTTGCATGTCCTCCTCCTCCACCTCTCTTATAATCTGAAAAGTGTAACCAAACTCTTAACTTCTAAATCATTCCATAAGTGGGATTTGTGAAGCATAGAATTATATCTTATTTCACAATTTAAATTGAAATTGATGCAATTTTGGTTTCACGGTGGAACTGGGGGAAAGGTCAGTTATTTGTGCTGTGATTTTCCAATTTTCATTCAACTTGAAATGCTGCTTACAACATCTGAACATTGTTTTTAGTCCATTGACTTCTACAGGGTAAATATAATTGGCTATAATATGCCAATTGCAGTAGATAATGTTCTGTAAATGCTTTTGATATAAACATGAGGTGCTTCCACTGTGCCCACACTTTGAATTTTAATTTAGGTAACTTTACACTAATTTGACTGCATATGATATTGTATGACAAAATCATGCAGATTGCATGATTTGAAATTACACTGCATTACAGCCTCATAAACTTTTAAAACATAAAAGTAAAATAACATACTGTACAAAACTTCCTTTTACAATACTCAAAGCATCAGTTTTATTATTTTAGTGTAGCACATTAACTAAATTCAGATGGGTCTCTTTTCAGCTGCAAAATTCTTGTTTCTTTTTGTCCACTAAGTCTCTAAAGAACAGATTGTTTTTATTTAAAAAAATTATGAATACTACTTTTGATATAATTATGTCTTGTGTTTTCTTTAAACAGGTTTTTATTGTATATGAAGAAATGTAAACTATTTGTGTGTCTTAAATACATTCTTTCTGAGTGGAAGGTGAAAGCCATATTGTGCTAGAGTTGTATGCAATGTTCTATGCATGGAACAGTTGCTTTTCAGAGGCTTATGCCTGAGCTGACCCATTTTGAGTAACCCATTGTGAGGTCTGTACATGAAAGGAAAAAAAGGCAATTTTGATCCTGGGAAAAGGAATTTTGGGTGGGGAGGCCTGGGTAGAAAAGCAACTAAACAACAGGAAACAGGAAGCACAAATTGGAACATGGAGACACTGTTCTGGATATGGACCAGCTGAGAAGAAAGACAAGACTCTTGATAGGGCAGGTGAGCTAATCAGATGTGCTATGCCAGAAGCTAATGAAAAAGGGAGTGAGGAAAGTACACCACCTTCCCTATTTATCTTTAACTTCACCTAAATCAATCAAAGTGGTCCAGGGTTTGGTTCTATTCATGTATCATGTATGGTTCAGAATAGTTCAGTGTAAATTCCAGAATGTGGGGGTTTGTTCTGAGTTTGAAAACAAGCATTTTCTTCTTTTCATGCATACCTTCCTACTAGTATTCAACTACTGAAATTCAAGTAAAGGAATAAATTGAATGAAATTCCTCCACTATCTGTCTGCCAACAGAAGGGTCATCCTTACTAGAACATTTTCCTGACCTACTACAGCTCCCTCTTGCATTCCCCAAAGCTGCATTATGGATAGGTACTGCATGGGGAGAAAATATAGGAGAAATTACTTGGTCAGGAAGATGTCTGCTTGCTCAGTGCACAGTGGAATCCAACAATTACACTTGCATAGGGCCATTTCTTTTCAGAGAAACAGGCTGTAGCTGCTGCCTTCTGCAATACTATGCATTTTAGCAAACAGTAGTATTCCTGTATAATTAAAGCATTATTTGTTTATGAAATGTTCCATTTAAGATGGTAATTTTGTTACATATTAAAAATAAATATAAATAAAATATCAAAAATAATATGAACTAAAAGTGTGCAGCCTGAAAAAAAAAAGTCATTACCCTCAAATTATATGAACACTGCTGCATGATATTGCATGCAGATATGCTATTGAATATTATCAGGATTGGTGTATGTGTCAACTGAAATCCATTTATTTTAATTGATTGGTTAATGATTGATTTAGGCTCAGTTTATGTCTCTGATAATTCCAGGAGAGTAATTGTAATCTAGTAGTAAAAGTGTTTCAGTTATTATTCTGAAGACATAAGTTTGTACAAGGATCCCTTTCAAAAAGAAGAAAACATTCATAAAAGGGTTGTTCAGACTATTTTGTATACATATAACCAGTGGTGGGCTGCAAATTTCTTAACAACTGGTTCTCTGATTGAGTAGGTGTGGCCAGTTGGTCATGTGACTGAGTGGGTGATGTCACTCATCACACCCCGCCCCGCCACCCAGCTACTTGTCTCAAAGGAACAGGTAAGATACAGCTAGTTGGAGCTAATCTCACCACTGGCTGGTCACGCCCCACCCATTTTTTGGTCTGATTTTGTGCCACTTTCAGGCCCTTTGGGGGGCCATTTTCAGGTCCTTTTACCAGCCAAAATCAGTCTGAAAATGGGTGGAAAAATGGCCTGAAAACAGCCTGAAAAATAGGCTGTTTTGAGGCTGATTTTTGGGCCTTTTCAGGCCATTTTTTGGCCTGAAAATGACCAGAAAAACAAGTAGGGACAGGGCTAACCGGTGGTCCAATTTTCTGGTTCTCCAAACAGCGCAGAATTGGAACAAGGCAAACCCATCCAAACCTGCAGCAGCCTCTGCATATGACTAATAAACTAAGACCTGGGCAAATATTACATGGGGCATATCCGCAGACAACCAAGAAGTTACACTGAACTTTTTTGCAAAAGACAGTCCTTACTGTGGAGCTCTCTTCCATGACCAGTCCACATCTGAGGAGGGCTGAAGCTGCATCCTGATGGTGTTTTCCATGTACCATATTTTTCCATCTATAAGATGCACCCATGTATAGGACACACACACACTTTTTTCACCCAAAATTCAGAAATCAAAACTATTTAAACATTAAATAGAAGACATTTATTTTGCAGAGTAAGACATTGGACTTACCAGTACCAGGATTTATTTTTTTTTTGTTTTCTGACATTTTTATGGACTCAGAATGGGCCGACATTAACACTCCCTATCACATGTGGGCTGTGGCTACATGCTCTCTGCAGTATCAGATGATGTCAGTTACATAAGGCTCATGATTTGGAGGAAACCTGTTAGCTTGTCTCTGCAATCGGAAATTTGGCTTGTGAGGCTGGTGAGCAGAGATAAGATGTTATCCGTCTCGCAACCGCGGTTTTCCTCTCAGCCCCCCCCCCCCCCCCTGCGTATAAGATGCCCCTCCATTTTTAGGTAAATATTTTAAAGAAAAAGTATAATCTTATACATGGAAAGATACGGTAACTCTATGTTCCATGGAGGAGTTTTCAGAGGATTGGCAACCTGCTAGGCCCCATCTGGCTTACTTCAAGAGCATCTGGCCTCCATGGACAATTTTGCTTTGGCTGCCAGAAGGATGGGTCATCTCATCAGCAAAGCCTATCTCTCTTGCAGGTAGTCCTTCTTTAGTGCCTGCAATGGGTCATGGCAAAATGGTTGCTAAGCAAATCACATGATACAGAGAACTGAAGAAGCTTGAATGAGAACAGAAACATTTTCAAAAGGAAAAAAAAACAAAAAGTCCAATCATATTTTGGAAAAAGCACCTTTGGGACAACCATGATTTGGATGATTGAGAATCTCTATAGACATTCTGTCTCATTCAGCTAAAGTTCTCCCCTACGGTACCCTGTGCCTGACCTGGGAATCCCCCCCTTTTTTTTTTTTTGCCCTATTGGAGGGCAAATTAATTATTCAAATAATCTCTTCCTGAGCTGCTTTTTTTCACAATGCCTCCCTCCCTCCCTAAAACTTGGAAGTTAATAAGTTCAGCCTTGTGACCTTGTTCAGTTGAGTAGAATCTACTCCACAGCTAGCAATGCCTGAAACTGAGCAAAATCGGTTTCACATGATGCCTTTTGTTGTGCTAAATGCCTGCATTGGTTGTATTTGTACTTTACTTTTTTGTACTTGTTGGTTTGTTCATTTCCTTGCTTGCTTACTGACTGTTCATGGAACGGTGACTGCACATGTATCAGGAAGCCAATATTTCAATTAGTGCACAAAATGGCACTCCTGCTAAAGAAATTACAGGCTTTTCAGTAAAGAAATTGAAGTTGGCTGAGGAAGTGCACATAAAAAAGAAAAAAAAAACTTTCTTTTTAGTTTAGGAATATGAGATACCGTCAGAAGAATATAAATACCTCTCAGTTCTTGTGCGTTCTTTCCCAGTTTTGTCCAATTCTTCCCCAGTTTTGAGGGTCGCAGGAAGGAAAGCAGGAAGTTTTCTGGCCTTTTATGCTGTAATTGCAGAAGAGCTGGTTTGTTTTGCCCACCATTTTCTCTCAACTGATATTTGACAGAGTTACTTCATCCATTTGCTCTAAAAAATAAGAGACAATTCATGCGCAGGGATTTCATATTTCAGTTCTTATTCTACATAGGTTGATTGTACAGGTAGGCCTCGACTTCACCAAATGAACAATTGTTATAACAGCAATGAAATAAAATTATTTATGATGGTTTTATGACTCTGGTAATATTCCCATGGTGAGGTAAGAATTTTTAAAGAATTTTCTCTTAATGGTTTTCTTATACTGGTTTAATTCCCAGATGGAGAATTCTGGGAATTGAAGTCCACACATCTTAAAAGTCACCAAGGTTAAGGAACACAGACGTAGAAGACTGCTGCTCAGGTGAATTGAATAGAAAGTGAGTTTTTTGTAAATGTTTCTTCCCAGAGGTAAATAGCCAGCTAGAAATTATTTTCCAGAACTTGTTTTACTGGACTCTAGTTTGCTATATCCATATGTAGTGATTGGGTCTTGTAGTCTGACTCTACTGCTGAAGGAGAATAATTAGCATTACATATGGCAGCATAACCAAACAATTAGCTATTTCATTGAAAAAGGAACATGGCGGATAATTAGTGAAGAATTTGTCACAATGTTGAATAAAATTTTCTGTGATACAATAAATCTATTAACTGACAGATTGGAATATCTTGAAGTTGTATTTGATCTACCCAATATTTAACAGATTAACAAAGTTGGGAGAGACTTTGTAGGTCATCTAGTGCACCACCACCCAAGCAGTGGACCCTACATCATTTCTGATGGATGGCAGTCCAGTCTCTTCTTGGAAACTTTCAGTAATGAAACTCCCACAACCTCTAAAGTCAAGCTATTCCATTAGTTGATTGTTCTCACTGTCAGAAAATTTCTCCTTATTTCCAGGTTGAATCTCTGCTTGTTCAGTTTCCATCCATTATTCCTTGTCTGGCTTTCAGGTGCTTTGGAAAATAGCTTGACCTGTTCCTTTCTGTGGCAGCCCCTCAAATATTGGAACAGTGCTATCATATCTCCCCTGGTCCTTCTCTTCACTTTTCATTTCCATTTGTGTGTCATTGTATTGCCAGCTGTATTGTTTTATGTGCTGAAGTCAACAGCTAGTAAATTGCTACCTATCTCTGAAGATATATTGCATTAGACACCTCAAATGGAAGTCATTTGAGTATCTGAGATTTTGCAATATATCAGGAAATTAAATAAGGCATTCCTTGCCCTAGTTTCAGAATCTTTCGTGCATATTGTCAACTACTATTTTTGTAGTTCCAGGACTTTAAAATAGATCTGTTTTTAAAATAAACATTAATTCTTGAACCTTAGAAATGGGATGAATATTTTCATATCAGATTTATATGAAATAAAATAGGTATATAGAAACACAAACTTATTTCTTTTCATTAATACTGCAGAATATTCTCAACAACTTGATGAAAATATTGACTTGCACTCAGATCATAACTACCTTGTTTCTCAAATAATAAGGCTGGGTCTTATTTTTTTTTTGAGCCCCCAAAAAAGGCTAGGCCGTCTTTTTGGGGGTGACTTAATTCCCTCCCTTGCATCTGCGGGTGGCAACGGCTTGGATGTTGACCTCAGCGTTGGTGGGGCACTTCGTATTGGGATCAATGCAGGTGTGCAACAATCCAGTTGTGCAACAAAAGTACTTCCTACCGGCAAGCCCCCCCCCACCATTCCCCCGCATTTCGCATGTTTTAATATAGGCCTTAATTTGGGGGGGGAGACTTAATTTCATTTCATGCTGATAAAACATGCTGGGCCTTCCTATTGGGGGAGGCTGTATTGTTGGAGAAATAAGGTATGTCTCGGATTTCTGTCATGGAGCAGGTACTGTTAAGAAAAACAAAATTCATTCTCAGTGAATTTGGTACTTTTTTTTTCAGGTTTGAGCAAGTTGTTCAAGATTTGTGGGAACAGTCTCAGCTGACTACACGGGAATCTGCCATAATATATCAGGATGCAGCTTGAGGGTGAAGCTGTTCATATTTATTCCAGATATGATGTTAACATTATAATACTTTATATAAGATTCTCTTTGGCTTTTGATCATATGGTCTCTTGGAGATCCAATCTGTCAATCTATTAATCTATCCATCCATCCATCTATCTATCTATCATGGTGTTATCTATTTATTCATTTCAATCAGGAGAAATTGTGCAATTGACAACAGATATCCGTTGAAGAAATAGACAGAGTGAGAAAGAACTAAAGTTGAATTCCAATCAGAATAATGTGGTTAGTTTGTATCAAGAATTAAGACAACCCATTTAGGGATGGTTTTTACTTCCTGAAGGAACAAGTTACTAGACAGAGAATGTATACCCAGTTTTAGCGCATTCCTCAGTTGTGGATGTTTCTTGAAAATGTAGCTTGGCTTTAATCATTCAGCCTTCAATGATTTCAGTTGGATTTGTGTGGTGTTTTCATTGAACAAAGGACAGCAGATGATCAAATGAAAGCAGCTAAGTGAAATCCCTGTTCCCTGCTTTTAAGCTTGTGGCCAGAGTGAGTCACATTTCACTGATGTATAAAGCCCTAGGTCTATGATAGTGAACCTATGGCACGTGTGCCAAAAGTGGCACGCAAAGCCATCTCTGCGGGCATGCAAGCATGTGGTGCATGTGGTGCACAGGAGTGCCATGCATACATGCACAGGGGAGAGGGGTCATGCGCGCATTACATTATGGGTGTAGGAATGCATGCATGCACATATGTGCACTTTTGGCATGCGACGACCAAAGGTTAGCCATCACTGCCCTAGATATATTGTGAACCAAATACTTAGCGAAGTGTACCAGAGCTGATCCATGATTGAAAAGCCTGTGGAAAACCCTGCTTTTTTTAAAATAAACTTTATTGAATTTTATGACATTAAAACATAAAAAATGTATAATTCAAAAACAGCTGTTGGGGATGTTTATCGTGTAACAATCATTTGTGCGGCATTTACAAATATTAATTTGTGCATAATTATATTCTTATTCTATCTATATTCTATATTTAATAACAACTTATCCTTAATCTGTCTCCAATCTATCCAGCTATACCATTGTTCCCATATCTTATAAAATATTGAAGCTTCCTTATCTTTTAAACTCAGCGTTAATTTATCCATTTCAGTACAATTCATAACTTTTTGCATAACCAGTTCCTCTACAGGTGTATATGGCTGTTTCCAACATTGGGCAAAGGTGATCCTGGCAGCAGTCAGTATGTGTAAAACCCTGCTTATGGACTATTCATGGGAATGGCGCACAGCAGAAAGATCCCAGGTGAACTTAATTGAAATGGCAGCACCCTGATTGTATAATTATGATCAGTTATGCTTTAGAACTTTAATCTGTTTCAAATATTTTTCTCACTGGGGGATTATTCATGCAAATCTTATGCATGTGTCTCAATGGTGGGATTCAAAAATTTTTTACTATCGGTTCTGTGGGTGTGACATGGCTTTGTGGGCCTGACAGGGGAAGGTTACTGCAAAATCCCATTTCCTCCCCACCCACTAACCTGCTTTCCAGGTCCCTTCTCCTGTGCAGGGCAACAAAAGAAGACCCAGCTGATGGGAGACAGAGAATAGATGGGGACAGGGCCAGTCGGTGGTATTTGCTGGTTTTCCGAACTACTCAAAATTTCTGCTACTGGTTCTCCAGAACTGGTCAGAACCTGCTGAATACCACTTCTGATGTGTCTGTAAAACACTGCCCTTTGTTCTTTTTGGAAGTAATTGTGATAGAAGATCATCAGCATCATCTAAAAACATAATTTGGCGTCAGAAAACTCAAATTTGTTAGAATAAAAGTGGAATCCACCTTATGACCTAAGTTCTCTTAGGTTCTGCCAATTATCTTAAAATGTGCTGCTTTGCATTTTTATGTCGAGTCATAAAAATGTGGAGACATATTAAAACAATTTCTGAGTTCCTATACAGCCAAGGACTTTTCTTATCTCAACTGCTGATAAGAACTTCAATTTCTCCTATCTTAAGGACAGAGGTCAAAGCTTAGGGAACAGTCCTACTGGAATGGAAGGAAAAATTGAATTAGGAGAAGGGTTTTTACTGTTTTATTGGGTTATCTTATATGGCCCAGAGTCACTTTCTGTGAGATGGGCTGCTATATAAATCTGATTAATAAATAAGGGACACTGTACAGAGGCAGATAATTCCAAATTCTCCTGCTATGATGTTGCTTTCATCTCTTCCCCAGCCTATGAGTGAGCAACACTTAAATTGCTCTTAGATGTCAAAAGTAGCATTTTCTTCTTTCACCATCATCCAAGTGCAACCTCAACAGATGTATAAAATCACTGAAGGCTTCAGCACTCACTGTCTTGGATGAAATTCGGATGAATGCATTGACCTGAAATGGAGACAATAAAAGTAAAATGGGTTTGACAATGAGAACAATAAATTTGGTACTGCCATATTTTTCTAGCAACTTAAGAATAAGTGAAAATGCTAAGTTGGTATTGGGGAAAGGCTTGTGGGAAGGCTCAGTCTCACTGACTTCATAAAAATATCTCAGAGTTTCAGGCTAAGCCAGAGGTCTCTAAACTTGGCAACTTGAAGACTTGTGAACTTCCAACTCCCAGAAATTCTGGGAGTTGGAAGTTCACAAGTCTTCAAGTTGCCAAGTTTAGGAACCCCTGGGCTAGGCAGTATTCAAGCAGAGGCACAATTCATGATAATGCTATTCTGTATGGGTCCAAGCCATGAAGCCGAGATTGCTGTGGTCCTTTGAATCATAGTATCCACCAAAAAGATACAAACTCAAGGTAAACCGCTCCAAACTCGATTGCAGAAAAAACGACTCCAGCCACAGAGTGGTCAACGCCCGGAACGCCCTACCCGACTCCGTTGTTACAGCTTCAACCCCTCACAGCTTCAACCTCAAACTATCTACTATGGACCTCACCCCATTCCTAAGAGGTCCTTAAAGGGGGCGTGCATAAGCACACCAGCATGCCTACTGTCCCTGTCTTACCGTCCCCGTTTATCTGTATTTACTTCCTTTGTTCTTGTTTATGTTCCTACCTATACTTTTTATCTTGTACATGTTTGACAAACAAACAAACAAATAAATAAACAAACAAATAAATAAGTAAATAAGCAAATAAATAAATAAATAATAGAGTTTTCATGTACCCCCAAAGCCACTTCATGCTGGCTGCAGAATTCTGGGAGTTGAAGTCCACATCTTTTGAAGTTGTCAAGTTTGAAAAACACTGCTTTAGTGCCATCCAGTGGTGTAAGTAAACAAGTTGAGAATTTAGAAGATGCTTTTATAGAAGTGATTGTATTGTAAGTGATTATACTAGTTTTTCTTTTTCTCTTCTTCCATTCTCTCTCTCTCTCTCTTTCTCTCTCTCTCTCTCCCTCCCTCCCTCCCTCTCTCCCTCCCTCCCTCCCTCTCTCCCTCTCTCCCTTCCTCTGACCCCCTCTCAACATGCACTTAGTAGACTTGCTAGAAATTACTTTGGGAGGATCACATGGCATAAAACATACTGTTGCAATTACTGGACTTTAAAAAGCCCAAATCACTTCTGTTTCCTAAGACCATCATAAGCTGAGAGACCCATGTTAGTCTATGATGGGGGAAAAAACCAGAAGTCTGCTAGGACCTTCTCCAACCTCCAGATTTTATTAAAAGGCATAAACTGCAACTTGTTTAAAAGTTAATACCTTTAAATAAATTTTGTTAGTCAGAAAAAGGTCCAGACACATATCTCATTTGTAGATACTTCGATAATAGCTTGAAGGGTATATACTTTTCCTGTGGATAGATGAATAATTATTGCCTTGAATGATTTTTTCCAAATTACAACTGATATGTACATATATACTACAATAATATCATTCATTTATATATAATGTTGATTTTAATATGGATAATCTGTACAATAATATCATTCAGTTATATATAATGTTGATTTTAATATGAATAATCTGTATTACATCAGATGTATGAATGTACATAATCCTTTATTTTATGTATATTCTGCATTTATTATTTTTATACATAACTCAAGGTGGCGAACATATCCAATACTCCTTTCTACAATTTTCCCCACAACAATAACCCTGTGAGATGGATTTGGTTAACTGGCCCAAAGTCACCCAATTGGCTTTTGTGCCTAAGGTGAGAGTAGAATTCATGGTGTCTTGGTTTCTAGCCTGGTGTTGTAATCACTAGACCATATCGTTGTTGTTTCGCTTATCAAAAGATAACAAGATTAACACTGAAATTACTTTGTTTTTCTACTGTATAGATTTTGCCTACTCTTGCTATATCCAGAATAGATCTTTGTTACAGTTTTTATCATTTTCAAAAAGATAAAACAGACACTATCTTTTCTTGATCCCAGATCTATTAGATAATAAAGCCTGCCTTAGAATGTAGTTGGGAAAATTCAAAATAGCTACCTGATTTAAGTTCTGCACTCTGCCACATAACTTTTTAAATTATTTGTACTTTCAAAGAGTGTATGTTTGGATTTAAAAAAAAAAAAGCCTTAGAAAAATTGAAGTTTACATTCTAAAACAATAAATGAATAAAATGTTCAATCTCTTTTTAAACATTGTTAATTTTTGGAATTATGAATTCCGAAAATATAGTTAACACAGCTCCAAACATTGACAATAGCAAATTTAATATCTTTGATTAAATTTTTAAATGTACTGTGCAATTCTATGTCTATGTGTGCATCTCTTTTACCTTTTACCTATAAATAACAAAACAGTTCTCCCCAATCTGATGTCTTTCAGTGAGTAAACAAGTCAGCAAATAAACCTTTATTATGGCCTCTGACCACCTATGTACACATACACACATAGTTACTTAGTATACACATATTCAATATATATTCATGTATCATACTATACATATTATAAGAGAAATTATGAGAGTTCAGGGTGAAAATGTTTGGGAAGTACAAGTCTGAGAAAAAATGCAGTTGATTACCCATAATTTATAAGAGAAAACTAATATTGTAGCCCATTTGTATTTCTTTTTTATGGCATATATTCATTTACATTTTTAAAAAACCATACATGTACTTTGCCCAAATATCCTTCATATCTATACCCATCATATTAGACAGTTAGATACAGGAGACTGCAGGACTACTTAACCTTTAATAAGTAGGTAAAAAAGGAAATTGAAACCCTCATTTATATCTGGCCTTCCAGAGGTATGGACACTACATTGTTTTTTGGATTTCTCATATCTTGTAAAACATAGGCATGTATACTCAGGGATGGTGAAGATCAGTTTCTTTTGGTTGGCAAGAATGATAAGACCTATTCATGTTTTCCAAAGACAATATGTCAACCCTGAAAGATCAGATCCACAGTTGAAGGTTCAATTAAACTGATTTATTGATACTCTGCATAGGAATCTTCTCTACTAATGGTTGGCACTTACTTGGAATCCGATACGAACCAATGAAATTCAACAGGGGGTTGGACTTAGTCCACTTGTCCAATAGTCCACTGGTTACATAGGGGTTTAGAATGATTCCTCTTTTAACTCCTCCCCCTTGTTCTACCACTCCTTCTCCTACAGAATATCCCATGGAGGAAATTTTTCCTCTTGACTTTCTGAAACATGATTAGGGAAGGGCGATGCCCGTAAATAAAAAGTAGCATTAACCTGACTTTGATTTTAGTTAACCAGATAATTTTTGGACTCCCAGGTTTTTGAAAATTACTTGGGATACTAAAAATGATTTAATAGCACAAGTACTTTAAATGCTTTTCAGGAATAAAAGCTCTACATTTTATTGGAAAGTCCAATGTTTGTTCAGTTCTTCCAGGAAGAAACACTGGTTTATATTTGCAGCGTAAAAGTCCTGCTTGTTCCAGTTTTAAGTAATTTCAGTTTTTTATATTCAAAAATAAATTATTGTTTAAATGATGAAATAAAATGTCTGTGGAACAGAAATGATAGCAATAGCACTTAGACTTATATACCTCCCCATAGTGCTTTATTGAACTCTCTGAGTGGTTTACAATGTCAGCATGTTGACCCCAACAATCTGGGTCATCCATCTCAGAAGAATGGAAGGCTGAGTCAACCTTGAGCTGGTCAGGATCAAACTCCAGGCTGTGGGCAGAGTTTAGCCTACAATGCTGCTTCCTAACCACTACACCACCACAACTACTATTAATGCTATTAACGTATTTGAATGGACAAAATTACCTCATCTGCTGCCAATGCTTCTACCAATTATTTTTCTTGTCAAGAAATAAAATGTGTTTCAACAAAGATTATTTCCCAGAGTTTTTAAATTTTTGAGCATGGGCATTGGCAGAGAGGAGAAAGTATGACAAATATTGAAATGTCCACTATGGTGTTGGGACTACCCCTTTTGTTTTGTGTTGTGATGGAACTTTCATTGTGCTATCACAACACAGTTCATCACTTGTTCCGTTTTGAAAGGGTAACTGTTATCTTTGTTAGAATAGTTTGTCTTTTGCTTCAATATATGAATATTGTACTTTAACATTTGACTAAGGTAATGATAATTAGATCACCTTCCTTTCAGATATTTAGGTTCCACAGGCCCGTAATCCTGACAATTGCAATGAATGTCTTGGATTACAGGAAGAACAAATAATTCAAGGTGGATGAAGTAAAGACAGCTAGTTTCGTGTCATGGTTAAGGCCTCAGGTTGAAACCAGGAGACTGTAAGTTCTAATTCTGCCTTTGTTGTAGAGCCAGCTGGTTGATCTTGCACCAGTAATTCTATCTCAGACCTAGGAAGAAGGCAATGACAGACAATTCCTGAAATCTTGTCGGGACATATTCAGGCAGTCACCAACACTGATTCAAAGGAACAACAACATCAACAAGAAGTGTCTGTGTATAAGTGTGTAGGGGTAATTTTAAACCTGATGCTTGGAAAAACCAGAGGCAATTGCAAAGGCAGTCCATTTGGCTAGATACAGTACATAGATGACAGAAGAATGAGTTCTCAAAAACTGAAAGGAGTAGTTGCCAATAGATAATTCTGGTGAAATTACGTCCATTACAAAAACTGAAGTTTTGCCCCAAAATGTCATACATTCTAAACACAGACACAAAGAAGACAAACAGTAGAGGCAAATAATGGCAGGTATAAACATGAACCTGGCTCAAATTTCCCTACTATGGACCAGTGATGGGATTCAAAAATTCTTACTATTGGTTTTGTGGGCATGGCTTGGTGGGCATACTGTAAAATCTCCATTCCCTCCCCACTCCTGGGGGAAGGTTACTGCAAAATCTCCATTCTCTCCCCACCCTACTGACCTGCTTTCCAGCTCCGTTCTCGTGTGCAGGGCAACCAAAGAAGACCCAACCAATTAGCTGGGACTTGGAGGGCAGAGAATAGATGGGGGCGGGGCCAGTCAAAGGTGATATTTGCCAATTCTCCGAACTACTCAAAATTTCCGCTACCAGTTTTCCAGAACTGGTCAGAACCTGCTGAATACCACCTCTGCTATGGACACATTATGCAAAGACCTAGCTCTCTGGGACAAAATCTCAAATGCTGGGAAAGTTTGAAGAGCAGAGAAGAAGAGAACAACTAGGGGCATGATGGATGGATGGACTTGGTTACAGTGGTGGGGGGTGCATTGTTGAGCCAAGTTGGGGACAAATCCTCCTGGAGAAAAATCCTTACATGGTTGCTAAGAGTCAACACTGACTTGATGACAATCAAACTATGAACAAGTACAATGGCACGCTGTGCAGGCAAACATCTTACACAAGGCCTGAAATTAAAGATTAGCTTGGCACACCGATTCGTTTATTTTACCTTTACTTTGCACAACCCAGGGTAAGTGTGTATGGCACTTCCTGCTTCTGTTTTCCCACAGCAACAATCTTGTGAGATGGGTTGGGCTGAACCCAAGGTCACTCAACTGACTTCTATGCCTGAGGGAGGACTAGAAATCAAGCTCTCCCAGTTTTCTAGTCCAGCACTTTGAACTCTGCACCAATGCCCACATATTCAGCCAGTTTATTCTCACTCTTTTATGGGAAAATTTTATCAGGGCTTCTATTTAAACATGGGTGAAGTTTTGTGACCAACTGCGGCACTGATAAAGCAGGATTTTCTACTCACATTCAAATGTGAAGGAGGAGAATCAATTTTTAATCATAATTTCCCATAATGCTGATGGAGATTTACTGTGCTCTTTTATTCCAACATTTTTTTTAACCTTTCAGATAAACTACTTGTGGTTTCAACACAGGAAACTAGTTTGTACGCAAATACTTTTAAAAGGTTGGAAACTGTACCCTCAAGCTGCATAAAACAGGTTAACTACACATAATAACTTTTTGGTTTACTTTACTTTTGCAAAATAGGGGAAAGAATTATTAATTTGAAAAAGATTGAAAGAAAGGTTGCATTTTTATTCTAAATCCATACAGGCAATATAGTTACTAAAGCTAAAGGCTAGGTCACATTGGCCGACGTATGCAAAACGTATGCAAAAAGGACACAGCGGATGAGCAAAATTTCGGGGGTGGCTCTATCCGTTGTTATCTGCTCTCAAAAGTGGCCCAAATTTTCATAAATAGAACGGAAAAGAACGGAAAGGAACGGACGTGGGGAGGATGTAGCGGGGATGTAAAGCGGATGTTCATAGGAAGCCTAGAGGATGGAAGCGGATGACACATCCGCAGGGGTTCCGGGGGAGAATAGCGAAGTGGACACGTAGCGGAAGGGGCGGATGCGTAGCAGATGACGCGGATGCATCACGGACGCCTATAGGAAGCAAAGCGGATGCATAGCAGATGTATAGCGGATGCAAAGCGTTCACTGCACATGTGAGGAGGATGAATTGCATAAGCTCCATAGATATAAAAGGATGCAGCTCGCAAGCAGTCAGAATTCAGAGGAAAGACCTGCTGCCAGAGACATCTTGAGAGAACACCATGGGGAAGAAGAGGAAGCCTGTGCCTACTCCTGCCAGCCCTGGCAAGAAGGACAGAACCACCATCCCACCCCCTGGCGCTGACTCTGAAGCTGCTGCTGCTGGTGCTTCTGCTGCTGCTGCTGCTCCTGGTGTTGCTGCTGCTGGTGCTTCTCCTGCTGGTGCTGCTGGTGCTGCTGGTCCTTCTCCTGCTGTTGGTGCTGCTGGTGCTTCTCCTGCTGCTGCTGGTGCTTCTCCTGCTGCTGCTGGTGCTTCTCCTGCTGCTGTTGCTGTGGTGGACCAGCCCCAAGGCCCTCAAAGCCCTGCTGCTGAAGGTCCTGAAGGCCCTCCCAGAGGGAGGAAGAGGCAAGGGAAGGAGAAGGGAGAGAGGAAACAGTACTCCATTTCCGAGGACCATGAGGAGGAGGTGCTGGAATGGCTGAGGGAGAACGAGTACCTGTGGAGGAAGGGCCACAGGCTCTATCGCAACACCAAGAGAAAGTAGGCAGCTTGGAGAGAGAAGGCGGAGAGCCTGGTCTGATGTTCTCCTGGGTGGTGGAAGCACATGCACACCTGGTATGGCAAGCTGCACCTGAAGAAATCCGGGCAGGCCGCTGTCAAGCTCACTGACCGGGAGACCTACGTCATGGCCAAGTGCAGCTTCCTGGAGGTTGAGGTCTGCCACCAAGGAGCAGCCCCTCTGACAACCCTCTCCCTCAGACAGCCCACAGACAGCCACTCCTCTTCCAGCCAGGAGACAGCTACCGTGTCCAGGCAGGTGTCTTTGGAGGGCCCCATGACAGAGACCCCCCTGACAGCTGCACTCCCCGTGCCAGAGGACATGGATGATGCCCTGTCTCAGATGGAGCAAGAAGAAGCACCAACCCACACCCACCCTCAGCTCCACCTCCACAGAAAGCAGGCAGAGAGGCAGACCGGAGGGACAGAGCCACATTGTCCTCTTGGAGATCAGGTACACAAAGCCAGCACAGATCTTCTCTCCCAGCTGGTCCACTTCAACATACCATCCTCGAACCGCAAGCCCTTCCTCACCTACGTGAGCCAGACCCTCATGGACATGCCCAAGGTCCAGTACCAGGTGATTAAACAGAAGATCACAGCTCTTCTGCACCATCCTCCAGGCCCAGCTGAACCTGCTCCTACCCACTCCAGGTCTGCTCCTCCACCCCAGGCGATGTCACAGCCCTTCCACGGATTTCAACAGTCCCTCACCTACCAAGGCTACCACGACCAGGACTTCCCACAGCAGAGGCAGCCCTTCCCAGTCCAGGCCCAGAGTGCCAGAAACTGAGTTGTTACCTGTTCACTTTATCTTTGCTTAAGAAACTTTACTTGGTTCATTTTGCTTTCATACAGTTTGTTATTAATAAAGGTTATCTTTGCTTCACGCACTTGGTTCATTTTTTTTACTTAATAAAGTATTGGTCAAAACTTTGAAAAAATGGTGAAGCCTTTGCATGCTTGTGGGATAGGTAAGAATATCTGTGGGACAGGTAAGGATAGCCATGCGATAGATAAACCTCCAGCGCAAGCATAGTGGGACTGTATGGTCCACCCTTCCAGCTGCCACACATATGGCCCTTTTTTATCAATAACAATTTAATCATTGATCAACACATTTCAACATAAACAAAGCTCTTTATTAATGCTATATTCATTGTAAGACCACTCAACATACATGGCACAATTTCAGCAGTGTTATGAGACAGGCTCAAGGAAGCATCCATTAACTATCATCCTGTCTTGCCACTCCACTGCTCCAGCTGGGGAGTTGCGCCAGTGTTTCAGGAGGTTGCGCTGCTTCTTCCCTTCACATGAAGCTCTGTTGGGGCCTTGCACATCCACAGTGTCTATCAGGTTTACTCCTTGCCTCCATTCACCAGGCTCCATGTCCCCATTGCCTTGTTGATGGTCCACAAGCCTGTTCTGCAACACTGGGTAGCGGGTGTGCATTAGATTGTGCAGGACGCAGCAAGCTTCCACGATGCTCCTCACAGTCTGTGGGCAATGCTGCATGGTGGTGAGAAGTACCTGGAACCTGTTGGCCAGGATGCCAAAGGCGTTCTCCATCACCCGTATTGCCCTGGACAGCCTGTAGTTGAAGATCCTCTCTTCATGGGTGAGATCTGGAACTGTAGGGCTTCATGAGGTAGGTTCTGAGGGAGAAGGCGTCACCAGCCATGATGAAGTAGGGTACATCTTGTGTGTCGTTGGGTAGGGCGTCTGGATCTGGAAAACCCATGATCATTCCAGCCCATCCTTGAGGTCACTGGCATTGTATATCTGAGCATCTGAAGCTGACCCGTTGCCTGAAGCATTGATGTTGATGAACTTGTAGTCAACATCAACCATGGCAAAGAGGATGATGCTGAAGAAGCCCTTGTAGTTGTGATAAGAGGACCCTTAGTTGGCTGGAGCTTTGCAGGCCATGTGCTTCCCATCTATGGCTCCAACGGTGTGGGGAAAGTTCCACCTCTGATACCACTGCTCTGCAACTTTCCTCCAGCCTTCTTCAGTGGTGGGACACTGGAGGAGCTCATCCACGTATTCTTCGATGATGGCCTGCACCACTTCTCTGACCACAATGCTGATGGTGTTGTGTGGCACCCTCCAGGCATACTGCATGTTTCTGTATGTGGCCCCAGAGGCCAGGTGCCGCAGAGTCAGTGCCACCTTCAGTCCAAGGTCCAGGCTGGGACGGAAGTTGGTGTTTGCCTTGGTCAACCTGGGTCTCAGACGCTCCACAACTTCATCAAACATGGCTGGTGGCCTCCTCATGAAGTGCTGGAATGCACGAGTGTCTTCATTCCTCAGCTCCACCATCAGCTTGTCATACAGTCCAAACTCCGCTCTTCTCCCGATCCATCATTGGATCCACACAGCTCTTGGACATCGCCTTCTTCTCTTTGCGTAGAAAAGGTGAAACAGTCTGAAGAGGGCTTGGTTCTGGTGTTGAATGATGGCGGCTACCAAAAGGAGTGTGTGATGATCCATGGTGGAGATCAAGGGATGATGTGGAAGAGCAAGACCAAGGCTGAAGAGGTCTGCACACCAGGGCTGCTGGACTGATACTGAGATCCAGGTGATTTCCTCCCCCTTTTTACAGGAAATGTCGGTTTTCCACTAGGTGTCCTTCCACATACTCTAGACATCCTCCAGACATCCTAAATATCCGAGATACGTCCCATATACAAATGTTTTGTCCATTTTAATGCTTTATATCCAAGCTGTATCCGCTTTCATCCTTTCTATGTCCATGCTACTAACGCTGTGTGGACTTTCCACGTACCTTTCGCTTCCTCCCTCTTTCCGCTTTCTGCTGGAGCGGATGTGAGTTGCGTGGATGTCCAGAGGATGCCGAGAGGATACAGCGGACGTTTAACAGATGACAACGGACGTAGAACGTTTGTTGCCAGTATGTGTCGCGGATGTAGATTGTATGCGGTGGAAAGTTCATCCGCTCAAAAAGTTTTGTGCAGCTCAAACCTTTTTGAGCAGATGAAATAGCAGTAGACGGATGCTCGATGGATAGAGCATATGAAAGACGTACGCAGTGAGTACACAACGGATGCATCGCGTTTTCCAACAGATGGCAAATGTTTTACTCTGTTTTACATCCTCTTTGCATCCGTTGGTGCAGTGTGACATGGGCTTAATAAAGGTAATATGCCTCTGGATTTTGGAACCGTTTTCTCTCATAGTTCTTACAAGTATTATTTTTTTCATCCAATAGGTGTCACTAATATTCAGTGATCAGGAACCGTGGCTCAGCATTTTTAAAGACCAAATACTTTAAGCCTGGTGATGGATGATGCCGATATGTATTTACTGGTGTATTGATTAAACATACTCTGTAAGTTCTTCATGATATTTACCAATGTCACTTTTTCTGATCTTTGAAGTACAGGGATGAAACTGTAACATCCTTTTTGCCCTCTTGACAGAAGTTTATCCTTCAATCCTCCACCACTCTAAGGCAGAAATTGTTTATGTTTATAGCATTGTGGCTGTATGTTTCCTCCTCTGAACTCTTCAAATACCTAATAAGGTTTGTCCTTTGTTGCCTTAAATGATTAATTCATCATTTAACCTCACACAAATCCCCACACAAGGTGCTCCTAAATTTCCTTAGTATCAACAATCAGAATGACAATTGGGCCTTTACATTTTTAAAAAAGTAAAAATGTATTTTTTGTGTGTGCTTTAAAAAAAATCTAATTATTAAGTTATATCAGGAAAAATGTTAGATACTATTATAGGTGCTCTGTTAGGTTTGTGCTATTCGCTTATTATTATATTATTATCGTTGCACAGTCAGCCAAATGCTAAGACTGGATCTGGCATTTTTGTCCACCTAAGCAATTCCTTCCAAGACTTGGGAATGTTGATATTTGATAGTGTTCAAGGTGTCATCGCAGGATATAAACTGTTCCAAGTAAAGCTGGCTTTTTCAAATTGACTGATGATGAGTCTATCAATGCCAGTGGTGTTGAAGGTGGTGCTCCAGTTGTTTTGGGACTGTACCCGAGACATTTATTATCATTGGTACTCGTAATTATACTAATTATTATATAAAGAACAGTTGCTGGAATTGGGTATGTATAGTTTAAAGAAAAGAAGGACTAGGGGAGTACATGATAGCAGTGTTCCAATATCTCAGGGGTTGCCACAAAGAAGAGGCAGTCAAGCTATTCTCCAAAGCACCTGAAGGCAGGACAAGAAACTGTGGATGGAAATTAATCAAGGAGAGAAGCAACCAGAACTAAGGAGAAATTTCCTGATAGTTAGAACAATTAATCAGTGAAACATTTTGCCTCCAGAAGTTGTGAATACTTCAACACTGGAAGTTTTTAAGAAGAGATTGGTCAACCATTTATCTGAAATAGTACAAGGTTTTCTGCCTGAGGAGGGGATTGGATTAAAAGACCTCCAAGTTGACTTCCAACTCTTGTTATTCTATTATACCAGTAGTAGTTCAGCGGCTGGCCCTGGTTGTTCAACCAACAATCCTGAACCTTGTAACCTGTTTGTAACCAGATGTTCAGGAACTCCAACACCTTGTGCAACCCTTGTTGATCCAGGCAATGACTGAACCAGTATGGATTTCTGTAAATTACATCTTACCATATGGTTTATGGGGGAGACACTCTTCATCTGACTCCTCTGGTGATCCTAGAATGGCTATACACCTAGCATAACTCTCATCTTCCTAAAAACATTCCATAACCATGTCAAGGAGTGCCTCACTGGGGGATCATCATCATCATCATCTAATATTGATTGCTTCATGGGATGGCCTCTCCATGGCTTGCACTTACAGATAGACCCCAACTTACAACCACAACTGAACCCAAAATGTATGTTGCTAAGTGAGAAATTTGTTAAGTGAGTTTTACAATTTATCTTGCCACAGTGGTTAAGTGAATCACTGCACTTGTTAAATTAGTAACATGGTGAATCTGGTTCCCCCATTGACTTGGTTTGTCAGAAAGTTGCAAAAAGTATTCTCATGACCCTGGGACACTTCAACCATCATAAATGTGAGTCAGTTGTCAAGCATCCAAATGTAAATCATGTAATCATGGGGATGCTGCAACGATCATAATTGTAAAAAATGGTAATAAGTCACTTTTTTCAGTGCTGTTGTAACTTTGAGCAGTCACTAAATGAATTATTGTAAATCGAGGACTTCCTGTATTCTTTTCTCCACTTTGTCCTTCCTGCTTCCTTCCCATTCTGAAGTTTCATTTTTCTTTTCCTAGACAAGAGAAGGAATAATACCAAGGGATTGTTAAGCCTTTTAATTTTACAATTAAAGACATGGCAGAGCAAAAGATGCCACTATACTTAGAGTGCCTTTGTTGGCACTCCTCAGTAGTGAGGAGAACACTACTAGCACATAGTAAGTGTAACTGGAAGCTCTGTGGATGATTGTCTGTAATATGTCCCTAGCAGCATCTAGGGATAAACCATTGTATGAAAATATCAAAGCTTCAGTGAAGATGGCTTGCACTTATTCAGCTATACCTAATCTGCCTATGGAAGATGAACTTAGAGGCTGGGTTTCCCTCACACATCCCTTGTGGTTAATCAGTAATCCCCTTTTAACATAATATAAAAACACAAATATGTAATGGCTTGTCTTATCTGCCATTCACAGAAAATTGCTCTGACTAGTCACGAATAGGTTTGTTTGTTTTTTATATATGAGGGAATGAAATTCATAAATCCATGTGACCCGGTTAATTCTCAAGGCCACATACTTCTTTGTTGCTAGACATGTTTTTGTGAGCCCTCATTCTTTCCCAAGAAATGTAACCATCTTTTTGTGGTCAGGCTTAGCTTGCTCCACAAGAAAAGCAGGTTGCTGTATTCTGCACAGGGAACCTATTCCTTCTTGAAAGGCTAAATATTTCCACAAAGTCTTTGGGGCGCTTCCGGGTCTCCTAAAAGAGGTGCTGGTCCCCGGAGAGGAGAGCAGTTTTTTTTTGTTTTTTTTTAAAGATAAATAATTCAAAAATGTGACAAGCTGCCTGTCCCACACCCACTTCTCCAGTCCAATCTGGGGTCAAACATAGCAACCCTGTGAGGAAAAGGGAGAGTAATTTTGAGTATGTGACAGGATTTTTAATCTGGATCGAGTCAAAGCTGAGGCACTGAATTTGCTATTGATACATCTTTCCAGCCTGTTTATTCATTGTATATATACTATAGAGTCGGAAGCATGCCCTAATGTTCTTTAAAATTAAATTAGCCATTAAGCCAATAAAGCTATGACCTAAAACTCACAAGACCTATGACCATAGAAAGAAAGCAGACATAAAGCATCAATCAATTCACCTCACATCAGTACACTTGTCCAGTTTCCTGACTCCTGGAAACCTCCTAGACTAGTCCTTGCAGTTTAATTGACTTTTTTTTCTTTTTTGCAAAATGGATTGCTCTTGCCTCCTTTCTAGGGCTGGGAGAGAGTGACTGGCCCAAGATCACCCTACTGACTTCATACCTAAGGTGGGACTAAAATTCACAGTCTCCCATTTTCTAGCCTGATATGTTTAATCACTACACCAAACTGGCTCTAGATTGCCTACATTGCAAGGTAGGATATAAATTAAAAAGTAAATAGCACATGTAAAAACATGAACTTAATTTTATATGTCCTTGTGGGGGAAAAATACCCATATGGTTCAGTTCCAAGCTGGGAGAAAGGCACTGGAAACAAAATGGAGGCTGGAGGCTGATCGGAAAGAAGATCCATTTATTGATGAAGCAGAACCAACAAGCACATGTGATTCTGGGCAGCTGATCACAGGGAGTTGAGGGGGGGGGGGTTATACCTTCTCTTGAGCTTTGCACTTGAGCTTCCTGTTATTGTGCAAGAACATGTATTCTATTGGCTGTTGTAGGGAGTCATAGCTAGTTCTATAGGCAAAGTACAAATTCTAGGTGTTTGTCTGAGCTCAGTTTGGTTGAAGTTTGGAGTTGAGATGATGCAATGAAGAGGCTTGTGTCCTGAAAAGGTATTGAGCAATTCTTATTATGACTTAATGGCTTTGTCCTGCTTTGGATCTTGGTTTGGAGCTATTTACTTATGAATAGAGCTACTTAGATACTTGGCTTCTTTCAATAAGCTCTTTATCTTTTAAGTGCTGACATCTGCTGAGTGCTCTTAAGGAAGATGGGGGCTGCTTTCCAAGAGCATGTTTCTCCATTTCTCATCCAGGGAAATATAATATTCTGCCTTTTTATTCTCTCAACATATTTCATTCTTTTAGGAGAGGGGTGTATGCTAACTTTCTACACACTCAAAAGGACAGCCTTGAGAATTCTAACAGCACGGCAGAAAACAAACCTGATCCTAAAATAAATAATATTCGGTACTTCTTGTTGGAGGAAGGAAGGAAGGAAGGAAGGAAGGAAGGAAGGACTTTGTTTGGGAATGTTTTTATGATCTGTGATGCAAAGATTAACCAAAAGAAAGCTCATATTTTGTACTATTGTGCTATTGTAAGTGTGATTTCTAGTCTTTTCCACCAACATTAAAATGAGTATTTCTTATGCTTTTATGTGGGTCTTAACAGTAGCAAATCAGGGAAGTGCTAATAGGCAATGCAGGTGAGCAACCTCAACCACATTTCTGGTAACCCAACTTTTGAAAATCTGCATAATTGGTAACTAAAATAACCAGTGATATGTTGGTTTCAGTTAGAAATACAAAGTACCATTACCGAAGCATTTCTCAAAACATTTAGTAGGGCATATCTTTCTGGAAGGAGCAAATCTTTCTTTTCAGAGTTTTATTTTCTTCACAAACACAGGGCATGTTGTTCTGCAAGATTTTTAAAAAAGATTTGTTTTCATTTGTGTCCTTCTCCTTCCTATCAGATTTATCCAGATATATGGATCCGTTAATAAAAGTTATTCTATAATCCCTATTAACTTTTCCTGAGGGTAGACTTGCCTCACAAATTTTATTATTCCAATTTCCAAATCACCTGGGTTGAATTCAGCTTAATACATTTGTCAGAAAACAAATAGGTATTTAATAGGGATTTTCTGCAGACCAAAGGCTTTTAAATGTTCAGCAGAAGTTTGAATTACTGTAATGGGGAAGCAGGAACATTTTGTGGATTTTTTTTGTTATTGTCCACATACATTGTCACTGCGCAAAAACATTTCCAGGAGGTAGGAGAAGCTGTATTGGAGCTTGTAATAGGGAAGGGTATTATCCTAAGAAAACCTCCACCAGATCAACCAACCTTCCAGTATTGAAACGTTTTATTAAAACACACTCATTCCAAAATGCTTATTGAACTGGCTTTCAGAAGGAGAGGCAACATGGATTCTGAGCTACAATGCATGGCAGTCCCAATCAATGTATTCAGTGGTAAGGGATGCTGGGAGCTGTAGTTCAGCAATAAAGATGGGATACAACTTTAATAAATAGATATGTAG
>BLBF01000016.1:29656748-29703000 GCA_015471245.1 Laticauda colubrina | reverse complement strand
TATTGGTTCACTTAATGACCACCCAAAAAGTCATAAAATTGGGACAATGACATGGACTCACTTAAGACCATCACAATTTGCAACCGTAATGGGCAGGCTGCGTTTCAGTCACAAGTCAAAGACTATCTATAGTCTGCTATTACCTGCTAATATTTCCATTATGTTTATTTTAGCTAAACTTTTTTGACTTTTTAAAAATATTAAATGTATATTTGAAATATCACTGGTGTATACCTGTACTATAATATTAATTAAATTTGTTCAACTCTCTGAAATTGCTTTTTCAATTCTCCCCCCCCCCCCCATTTCTCTTCAGTTGAAATGCTCAACTGCAAGCTGAAAAGCTACAACTTGATAGCTATAGTTGACTAAACTTTAACCTTATATATTGGCTCATAGAAGAAGGTTTGTTATTTGATGTGGGTTTTTTTTTTTAGTGAAATAGGTTTTAAAGAAATCAGTTATAGTAATTAAATTCTCAGAAATGTTGTAAAAGATTCCATTAATATAAATATGGGGTATGCCTATTTTATTTCTCAAGCCTTTTCTTAAGTCATGAATGATTACCTGCTGCAAATATTTGCAAGATACTTATTGTATCAAACATCAGGCATTGGAAATGAGTCAGTCAGTGGCCTGTTCCAAGTTTCTGCTCAGTAAACAGAAATGCAAACAGGTGTTTTTAGCTTACAATGCAACTGACTGAAAACTGTATATATTGATTTACAGTATCATGTGTGTACAGTAGGAACACAAAACCTACTATACACCAAATATGAAATATAAAAGCAAATGCTCCTAACAAACCTGCAAAGTAGAACATCAAGCCAAACTTCATGCAATGTACCATGCCCACAGAACCAGTAGTAAAAAAATTTGAATCCTACCACTGGTCTCGCTGTAGTGTGCATGTACAGGTCGGAATGGGACTATTTGCCGTGGACAACTCAGCATGGCCAGTTCACTGTCGGACAGCTCATCACAGCCAACTCTCCATGGGACAACTCATTGTGGACAATTTAACAATTGTATTTAATTATTTAAAATATTTTTAATTTTTTTTGCCATTGACATTTTATTCTGTCCTTCCTTTTGTATCCTTTCTTTAATGATTCTATTTTATCATTTATTTGATATTAGTATAACTCATCCCACGGCAAATTGTCCTGTGGTGAGTTGGCCACAGTGTGTTGTTCTGTAATGATTTGGCCATGGCAAGTTGGTTGCAGTGAGTTGGCCATGGTGAGTTGGCTGTGGCAGATTGGCTGTGGCCAGTTGGCCATGAGTTGGCCATTGCAGGTTGGCTGTGCTGAGTTGGCTATGGTGAGTTGGCTGTGGCAGGTTGACTGCGGCAAGATGGTCATGGTGAATTGGCTGTGGCAGGTTGGCCATTAGTTGGCCCTGGCAGGTTGGCTGTGCTGAGTTGGCCATGGTAAGCTGGCTGAGGCAGGTTGGCTGTGGCTAATTGACCATGAGTTGGCCATGGCAGGTTCGCTATGCTGTTGGCCATGGTGAGTTGACTGTGGCAGGTTGGCTATGTCGAGATGGCCATGGTGCATTGGCTGTGGCAAGTTGGCCATGGTGAGTTGTCTATGGCCAGTTGGCCAAGGTAATTGTCATAGATTCTGTACAGGTAATCCTTGAGTTAACAATGACAATTAGGGCCAAAATTGCAATCACTACGTGATGCAGTTGTAAAATGCAATATCACATGACCATATTGCTTAGCAATGGCAAATTCAGCAATTCTGGTTGCATTCGCTAATTGCAGGTCATGTAGATCATTAAAACTAGGACTCATGTAGGACCACATGTGATTGCAACTTCTGACTTTTTGCCAGCTTCCTGTGGAAAGCCAGCAGGGAATGTCAGAAATTGCAATGTGTTTGTGGCTCACTGTGATATCATAATCATGGGCCAGGCACCAAGTACCCAGATCACAAACATGCTGCAAGAGGAACATCTAGCTTGCTACTTCACTCTCACCAGGAGTTCAGCAAAATAACAGAAGACTTAATGACTTTGTCGGTTATAAATATTCACTCTGAGCTAACCCAGTGAAACTGATGGGATTACAGTACTTCTTGGTTCATGAAGCTATGGGGCTCCATCTGTTTAAAAATATCATCTGACAGGGCCCAGGAAGTGTGACTTTTCTGTTGCTGAACTTGTCTTTAACACATCATGCTCCCTAACATTTCATTGGTCCCAACCCCAAGACATTTCATAAAGGTTTAAAAATGTGGATGTTTATCTGGACCAAACAAGCTGGATGGTTAATTCAGCCTGTGAGATAGATGGTCATTTACTAATGGTTGTGTTATTCCCAATTGCCATTATGTGTTTTTGTATTATTATTGTTGATGAGTATTGAATAAAAATTCATGCCCTATGTTAGCTACTGAGAGTCACCCTTGCAAAGACAATAAGTAAATTGACTGAAAAGGAAAATACAGTGCCTTTCTCATATCATGCTAGCCCATATAAGCCCATATATATCATACATAGTGCAACTAATCTTTGCGACATGAAATTGTTCAATTGACTGCCCATCTCCAGCTTCAAAGAAGCAATAATGTGTGCAGTAAATTCTCAGATGTTCTTGAAATAGAGATTTCTTTCATCTGCTCTGAGCTACCATTAGGTGTTAATTTTAATTTTTCCTGAACCTGTGGGTGCCTTTTTTTTTTGATAAGACAGATTGCCTACGTTTTCCACCTCTCAGCTCACATTCCTCAAGCTAAATCTGGACAGAGTCTTCATGTGCTACAATGCCAATACAAAAGTCAGCAAACATGTAACACTTGGAAGCTATGTAGAGTCAACACATTTTGCCAGCAATATTGATACACCACAATTGAAATGCAGTAATCGTAATTCCAACAAGGAATTCGCTGATTCACCCAAATTCATGAATATACAGAGGAGCCCAGTGAGTAGGGAAGTGGGATTGAAACTGCTCGAAAGCTATTTCCCTTTTATTGTGCTTTTTTTTTGCATTATGAATTCACAGAGAAGCAGAGGAGGGGAGTACATTCAAAGGCCTTCCTCAATTGCACCTAAAAATAGCACAGAGATGCCCAGGAAACATTCTTGGGGGTTTGTTTCTGTTCATTGTGATGTTATCTTCAACAGTGAGAACAACTATTCAGTGAAATTTCAGAGGCTGGAGGCTTTTAAGAAGAGGGATACTACATCCACATGGAGAAAAGAAAGTAGTGGGGTACCACAAGGCTCCGTCTTAGGCCCAGTACACTTCAATATCTTCATAAATGACTTAGATGAGGGAATAGAAAGGGAACTCATCAAATTTGCAGGTGACTAGTAGGAATACTCAACATCCCAGAAGACAAGCTCAAAAAGATCTTGACAAACTTGAACAATGGGCCCTATCCAACCAAAGGAATTTTAATGTGGAGAAAAGTAAAAGTTTTACATTTAGGCAGGGAAAAACAAAAGTACAGATTAGGTGAAATCTGGCTCAGAAACAGTAACTGTGAGAGAAACCTTGGAGTCCTAGTGGATGATCACTTGAATATTAGCCAGCAGTGTGCAGCCGCCGCCAAAAAAAGCTAATATAATCCTAAATTGTATAAACAGAGGCAGGGGTGGAATTCTACCAGTTCGCACCTATTCTCTAGAACCGGTTGTTAACATTCTAAGCAGTTCGGAGAACCGGTTGTTAGAGAAGAAATTATTGGCTTAATCCTGTAAGGAAGGCAGGAAGGAAACATTCTGGTGTTGCTTACAGAAACTGCCTCTCTGTTAACCCTTATTACATTCTTGGCAGGACTAGACTTCCTTTCTCAGGAACTTCTCTGGTTTTTTTTTACCTCCTTTGCTGATACTTTGCTTGTGTGGAGTGACCATTCAAAATTACAATGGCACTGAAAACAGTGACTAATGACCCTTTTTCTCACTTACTACTGTTGTAGCATCGCCACAGTCCTGAGAGGCCAGGCGAGGAGATTCGTGTCATGATGGAGTGATAGTGAGTTGTCCACACCCAGCCAATAACATGACCACCAAGCCATGTCCACCCAGTCACATGACCACCAAGCCACACCTATCACCTAAGCCACACCCACATAACCGGCTGTGAAAAAATTTGAATCCTACCCCTGAACAGAGGCATAGAATCAAGATCATGTGAAGTATCAGTATTGCTTTATAAAGCCCTAGTTAGTCCACCCCTGGAATACTGCAACCAATTTTGGTCACCATACTACAAAAATGATGTTGAGATCTTGAAAAAAGTTCAGAGAAGAGCAACAACAATGATCAAAGGCCTGGAAACTAAAAAATATGAAGAATGACTGCAGGCTTTGGGTTTGGCTAAAGAAAAGAAGAATTAGGGACAACATGATAGCAGTATTCCAGTATTCCAGGCTACCACAAATAAGAGGGGGTCAAATTATTCTACCAGAGGGCAGGACAAGAAACAATGGTTGGAAACTAATCAAAGAGAGAAGCAAACTGGAATTAAGATAAATTTCCTAACAGTGAGGACAATTAACCAGTGGAAGAGCTTGCCTTCAGAAATCATGGGTGCTTCATCACTGGAGGTTTTTAAGAAGAGTCTAGACAGTCACTTATCTGAAACAGTATAGGTCCTGCTTGAGGAAAGGGCTGAAGACCTCCAAGGTCCCTTCCAGCTCTATTCTATTCTCTACTTTGAAAGAGATTGGACAGCTACTTGTCTGAAATGGTTGAGCAAGAATTTGGATTAGAAGATATCCAAGGTCCCTTCCAACTCTTTTATTCTGTTAATCATCCTCAACCTATGACTGATATAGAGTTAAGTCATCCTTACTGTACCATTCTTCATCTTTCCCCCCTTAACTAATAAGTATCCAGTGAGATGCATCCATCAAGGGTAGAGTTAAAAAGAAGACTGAGTCCTGGTCTTTTCTAGAGCGTCATCTTTGTCTCAAAAGCGAGAAAGGATGGTGAACAATCTGGCAAATAGTTTGCATTTAGTGGCTAAATTGGTTGCAGATTCTCAATAGTTGGATCCCTGTCAAACAGTATGGCACCCAGAATCTATATCTGTGATAGAATAGAATAGAATAGAATAGAATAGAATAGAATAGAATAGAATAGAATAGAATAGAATAGAATAGAATAGAATTCTTTATTGGCCAAGTGTGATTGGATACACATGGAATTTGTCTTGGTGTAAATGCTCTCAGTATACATAAAGAAAAGATACATTCGTTAAGAATCAAGAATCATAAGGTACAACACTTAATGATACTCATAGGGTACAATAAGCAATCAAATCACACTGGGAAACAGTCAATATAAATCATAAGGATACAAGCGACAAAGTTACAGTCCTACAATCACAAGTGGGAGGGGATGGGTGATGAGTGATGAGAAGATTAACAGTAATATTGGTGCAGACCTTGTAAATAGTTGGACAGTGTTGAGGGAATTATTTGTTTAGCAGAGTGATGGCTTTTGGGGAAAAACTGTTCTTGTGTCTGGTTGTTCTGGTGTGCAGTGCTCTTGTTTTGAGGGAAGGAGTTGAAACAGTTTATGTCTGGGATGTGAGGGGTCTGTAAATATTTTCACAGCCCTCTTTTTGACTCATCCTCAATTGAAGGCAGGTGGATAGTAATTGTTTTTTCTACAGTCCTAATTATCCTTGAAGTCTCTGTCTGTCCTGTTGGGTTGCAGAACCAAACCAGACAGTTATAGAGGAGTAGAAGACAGACCCAATCATTCCCCTGTAGAACTGGATCAGCAGCTCCTTGGGCAGTTTGAGCTGTCTGAGTTGGCACAGAAAGGACATTCTTTGTTGTGCTTTTTTGATGACGTTTTTGATGTTAGGTGTCCATTTTAGGTCACGTGATATAGTAGAACCTAGAAATTTGAAGCTCTCTACTGTTGATACTGTGTTGTCTAGTATTGTAAGGGGTGGTAGTATGGGAGGATTTCTCCTAAAGTCTACCACCATTTCTATGGTTTTGAGTGTGATGGCGAACCTATGGCTCGTGTGCCAGAAGTGGCTCGCAGAGCCAGCTCTGCAGGCACACGAGCCTTTGCCCCAGTTCCATTGAGCTCAGTTCCATTGAGCATGCGTGCGCCTCCTACCATCCAGCTGATTTTTGGGGATCTGCCATGCATGTTCTGGGGGTACATGTGAGAAACGTGCGTGCATGCTCAGGGGGGCAGAGGGAGCAAGGGGGGTGCACATACATTGCATTTTATCTTTCAGCATGGGACAACAAAAAGATTAGCCATCACTGATCTATATCATTCACAAGGCTTCTTTGATTCTAGTTCCTGATCCCCTATGATCCAATTTATATATTCTTTCTATTTTATTCCAAACAGAATCCTCAGTACTCTTCATCTCCTTTATAGGTCTTCATTTTCCATT
The DNA here is from genome assembly GCA_015471245.1 of Laticauda colubrina. NCBI lineage: Eukaryota > Metazoa > Chordata > Lepidosauria > Squamata > Elapidae > Laticauda > Laticauda colubrina. The sequence goes on along the minus strand of BLBF01000016.1, from coordinate 29,696,612 downwards.
TTCCATCTTTGTTCTGAAAGTGCTGTCTGACAAGAATGCTGCATTATCTATCCTACCTTTTCAGTAAATTAGATAAAACACAGCAATTACTGTGTCAGTGCAGGTGTGTTTGTGGATTTTTTGATTAATAACTGTAGGAAATAGATCACTGGTTGTGTAGTTTCAAAACCTTCCCTACAAAAATAAAATTCCTTTCTGACGCACCAAGTTATATTTTATGATTCCTATAATTATCCTGATCACTTAGAATGGGTTTCTTATTGTAAAAATGGAATATGTGAATTTTCTGTTTTTTAACACATTGAACACATTACAGGTAGTCCTCAACTTATAATGCTTCACCTCGTGACCATTCAAAGTTACAACACTGAAAAAAGTTACAAACACTGAAAAAAGTGAAATGACAATTTTTTACACTTATGACCATTGCTGCATCCTTATGGTCACTGGCAACTGACTCACATTTATGACAATTGCTGTGTCCCAGGGTTACATGATCCCTTTTTGTGACAATGAAAGTCAATGGGGAAACCAGATTCACTAAACAACCGTGTTACTAATTTAACAGCTGCAGTGTTCCAAACAACTGAGGCAAGCAAAGTCGTAAAACAGGACAAATTCACTTAACAAATGTTTCACTTAGCAACATAAATTTCGGACTGAGTTGAGGACTACCTGTGTTGCACTGCGTCAGCACATTCAGATATTTTTTTCTCATATATTTTCATTGTTTCTGCGACTGTAACAGATTTGGTTATACTATAATTTATTCCACACAACTCTGAAGAGATTCTTTGCTGCTATCATTTTGAGAGGCATTTGTGGTTGTGGGAACACCCTAAAGAATCGTTACTTGTTGGTGCCAGGCTTCTCTGAGTCCTGTTTACTAGTCATTTTGATTTTAGGTGCTCAGGTGACATTGGCACAATGACTTTTATTTACTGTCACTGTTACATCATTCTGGAGTTGATTATTAATGTGTTGACATGTTTTTAAATGTTTGCATATGTTTTATAGTTTCATTCATAAAAATCTCTTTTGGGAATGTCACTTTTTATCCATTATAACACACTCTGGTCTTCCTTTGGAAGAGGCAGAGGCGTCCTGACCTAGGCTGCACTCCTGAATTTCTGATGAGTCATTCTTGTTTTGAGCTTCTCCTAATCTGGTTGCTATAAACTGGTGGAAAATGCTAACCATTTCTCCGTGTTTTGGTACAATAGTAAATCTTTTAAACCGTTTTGAATTTTGGCTTAAATTGAACCATTGTTTGTTGCCAGATATTCCTGATGGTAAAGTTTTCTCAGTGAAAAACCAAAGATAGAAATACTATATATGCACAGGCAATATGTGAACATCTTATATGCAGGTAGCTCTCAATATACGACAATGGAGTCCAGAATTTTGGTTGTAGGTTGTGGTTGTACATCAAGGCACCCTGGATCTGATTTTTCAATCATTTTTAAAGCAGTTGTTAAACAAATCACAATCATTAAGTGAATCCATTCTGCCAAATGTTTATTATTATTATTGTTGTTGTTGTTATTATTATTTTACCAGAGTTAGGTTACAAGGCTATAAAGTAAATTCAAAATGGAATACACTAGGACAGTGATGGCAAACCTTTTTGTTGTTGTGTGCCAAAAGTACATGCGTGCGTGACAGCACCCATAAGGTAATGCATGCGCAACCCCACCCACTACTTCCATCTCCAGCACATGCGTGGATGACCCCCTTCCATGCATGCACGTGTGACTGCCCTGTGCTCCCCCCGCCCCCCAGTGCATGTACGCGCAAATGCCATGTGCCCTGTTTTGGTCCTAGTAGGCTTCCCTGCAGCCTCCTGGGAGCAAAAACGAGCAGTGGGAGGGCTGCACCGCAACCCACCCTGCGCTCCTCCTGCCTCCACACTCATGCGCACATGACCCCATACACACACTCCCCATACACACACCCCTGCCATGCGCATGCACAGCAGAGACCCAAAAATCAGCTGGTTGGCGGGAGGCACGTGCACATGGAGCTGAGTTGGGACAACAGCTTGTATGCCTGCAGAGAATGAAATATGTTGGGAAATATTAAAAAGGCAGGATAGACTATTTCCCCTAAAGGAGAGATGGGAAAAAATCTTAAGGGAGGCAGAAATGAGGAGGCCAGCTTTTAGAAGACTGGGTTAGACGAATACTCTAGAGAAGCAATACTATTAGGCAAGCCAAGGTTGACAAGATTAGCTCAGACAAACACTTAGGATTTGCATTTCTGCTTATAGAGCCAACCAGGGGTGGGATTCAAAAATTTTAATAACCAGTTCTGTGGGCATGGCTTAGGCGGTGGGCGTGGCTTGGTGGTCATGTGACTGGGTGGACATGGCTTGGTGGTCATGTTATTGACTGGTGTGGCCAACTCAGTATCATTCACATCGAGGCACGCATCTCCTCGCCTGGCCTCTCATGACTGGGGGGATGCTGCAACAGTCATAAATGTGAAAAAGGGTCATAACTCACTTTTTTCAGTGCCTTTGTAACATTGAATGGTCACTCCACACAAGCAAAGTACCAGCAAAGGAGGGGAATAAAACTCCAGAGAAGTTCCTGAGATAGGAAGTCTAGTCCTGCCAAGAATGTAATAAGGGTTAACGGAGAGGCAGTTTCTGTGAGCAACACCAGAATGTTTCCTTTCTGCCTTCCTTACAGGATTAGGCCAGTAATTTCCTCTAACAACCGGTTCTAGTGAATAGGTGCGAACTGGTAGAATCCCAGCCGTGGAGTCAGCCATGATCCCATAGGAATCTGACAACAGTCATCATTAGAATATTAAAGGATATGTTCTTGCCCAGGAACAGGTATCTCAAATACAAAGCCCAAAGAAGATATAAAACCCACCCACTCTCAACTCCATTTTGTCAGCTGTCCCAGAACCGTATGCTTTGTGTGCATGTTGGTTCTGTTCACCGATAAACAAAATCTTTCTTTCCAATCAGCCTCCATTTTATTCCCAGCTGGGAACTGGACCTGGATTTTTCTTCCAACAGATCAAAAGAAAAAATCTAATTCAAACATTAGGTGAATGGGACTGAAGCCGATTGTGACAAAGCTGGAAAACATGGTCATACCTGCAGCAATTATTTAAAACAGGAGTTCTTTCATAAAAATTGTTATGGTAGCATTTGCTAACCTAGCATTGCCCCATGACTCTACCATGGATTTACAATCCACAATCAAGTCATTTTATGAGGCAATCAAGCAAGTTATTTTGTTCACAGGAAGACAGCCAACCATGCACAGCACTGATACCTGAAGAACAACAGCAGGTATTCACAGAAAAGGATACACTTGATATACATATCATAAATGGGGCTTGTTAGGAAACAGTAACAAGCTTTCCTTAAAGGGATAATATCCTTATCCCACAGTTTCAAAACAAATTGGAAACAGAACAAACAATAAGGGATTATTCAACATTTAAGTTCTGATTGGCTGAGTGGGCTAAAGCTGAACTGATGTGATAAAAAAAATTGTTTGAAAAAATGTAATTCCTAACAGATACTGTATATAACATATGTGATGCATTATTGTTGTATTATTAGAAGTAGCAGCAGTAATAATAGCATTACAATTAGCCAAATTCAGCAGAGCTAAATTCTTTTTCCTTTTCTTGAATAGCAATTTTTTGGGAAGTTTTATTGAAAGCAGTGCAAATATTTTTACCTCAAATCAACTGATCAGTTGGCCTGAATTTGAGAAAAGCAATAATGTCTCTGAATCTAAATGAAATATGGCACTTACTGGGGGAGGTGGGGGGAACCAATACATGTGCATGCACACCACACACACAACCCCATTTGAATGATACTTTTACTTTTTATATAGATTTTGAAACACAAGATGGAATGAACTACATATTAGGATTAAATCCTGTAATAGATTTCCATAATCAACATGTTATTATATTGTCAGAATCCGGGTTTCTGGTGGCATTCTCATAGCCTAGTAATATCTGTGAAATCTACCGTGTTGTAACTATGTATCATTTATGTGTTTGCAACTGTATATCAATGCAACTATGGATCATTCAGACATTGCAACATTGTATCATTTCACGTGTAATCATTAAGCTTCTGTCTTCTCAGTGACCTTTTACAGGGCACGTACAGAGACAAGGAGTCAAACATTTGCAGAAATGGTTTATTCACTTGGGATTACATTGTCTGGCATGCAGCTTTGTGAAGAAGTAATATCCTGATCGGATATAATTCTTGCCATCCTGTCTGTCCTGATATCTTGCTGTTGTTTGAGCCATTGTTAAATCTGTATATTCCATCTGACCTAGGCTTAACCTAGGTTCTGAGTAAACAATCACCCCCTTTTGAATGAGCATAATAAAAGAGCTTGTACCCAGCCATTCGGGGCGCACTCATCGCGAGGAACTTCGTCTCCTGTCGTTTCTCTCTCCTTCGCTCCCTATCATGAGACGCCCATCTGATGCGGGATAGCAGATACCGCACTACCGATTGCCTTAAATTATTTACCTAGTGAAAGTAGAACACACACTCACTCACGACTCGTGTTTCATCTGCAGTCATGGGTAGGAGATATAATCAGGTACCCTTTGCATAGATGTTGCCACTGTACAATAGAACATATCTTGCAGAGAAAAAGGTTTTACAATGAATGGCACTCCCCACACATATTTAAATGGGGTGAACTTGTGGGATGCATGGAAAAGCTTTACTGTGGTGCCAGATTTTTTCTGTTTTAATGTATTTGTTTTATTGTAGATATTTGGATTGTGAACCATTGAGTTTGATTCAAGATGGTTGGCCATAGAAATGTTTTAGGGAGAATGGGAGAAATGGATAGATAGATAGATAGATAGATAGATAGATAGATAGATAGATAGACAGACAGATCATTCAATGGAGTTTAAGATTTTTCTTTAAAAAGTGCCATGAAATCATTTATACAATACCTAAATCCTGTACTCTAATATGTAAGACTAAATCTTATATATACCTAAATCCTGTACTCTAATATGTAAGATCCATCCACTGAATGTGATGATTTACTCAATGAATGAGATTTGATTTTATTTTGTTTTAAGTTATATTTATTTCATGATCAGGTATTGGATTGTAATAATCAATGTTCAAATGATGGAAAGATCCCTGAATTTTATACTTTATTGTATATAAGTATTATTTTGGAATAACTTGTTCTTGACAATCTGTTTAAGCTCATGTATTCAATGTATTCATATCATCACACTCAGCTTTCATTCCCCAGTTTTTAATTTTGCCCTGTTAATGATGCTCTAATCTAGTCGGAGCTCTACTATAGTGTCAAGTACACAAACTTACCAGGACATGTGTGCAACTATATGCAGATTTTACACTATATGCAGTCTACACTATATGCAGATTTTAATGTGTAATAATAAAAGCTGGTGAAAGTGGATTTTCTTTAGCTTTACTGAGAAATGGCATTGGCAGTTATATGTTTCCTTGGCAGCCTGAATGTATATTGCTAATTTGTAATAACACCACACTTACAAATTTGGAAACCACATCATTTCAGCTGTTTTAATGTGATGCATATGATTCTTACTCATCTGTGCAATGATATAACTCAGATGTTCTTGCATTCATTTGAAAAAAAAATCTACTGAACTTTTCCAGCTTACATTTCCCACTTCAGAACAAGTCTATTTTAAAAGTTGTATGCATGTTTTCTTGTTTGAGTAATATATATATTTTGCAGAATATGTTCCAGAGCTCTATACTGTACAGTTTTGTCAAAAACTATATATGAACCAGGAGTATGAATTTTAGTTTTTCTTATTGAGCTTATGTTGAATTCAAGGATATTTACAAATTAGTTTTATTATTTAATAGGAATTTTTTTCAGCTTCAGGTAAGATATATTATCAAAGCTCAATTTCCCCTATTCAGTTCCATACCTTAATCTTTAACAGCCTAATTATCATTAAATAGAAATAAAAAATAATACCAACAATTATAGCTTTGTGCTGCCATTTATTGACTCATTTTAAATGTATTTTTGGCTTTTAATAACATATTATGGAGAAGTACTCAAAAAAGAGAACTGGAACCAAAATTATATAATATTTAGAATGAAGCTGGTTAAAAATAAATCCATTGAATATATTTCTAATGATACCTCCCCAGATACATTCTAATATAATAGCAGACAATATTAGAAATTTCAATTGGTTGCAATTTTTAGAGGGGATCAAAAGGGATTCAATTAATTTTGGAAACTGCTATACAGTATGGCTTGAGGCTGCCAGTTGCATGTCCTTGAAATGATTTATGGCAATGGGTATTGTCCTGAATTTGTAGCAGTGTTTACCACCAGATAAAATTGGTGATACTATTTCTTTAAAAAATTGCAGTGGTGCAATTGTTTTAAATAAATAATTCTTTGCTTGGTAGAGAAATTCAGCTTCCTTGTTTGCAAAACAGTAGGACAGTGTTCTGCTTGGAAGGTAGAAATGTTCCTTTAGTCCAATTTAGAGACAGCAACCTGCTACACGTAGTCCTCAATTTACAACCATTCATTTGGTGACTGTTCCAAGTTACAAGGGCAGTGAAAAGTGACTTATGATCATTTTTCACACTTAGGACTGTTGTGTCTCCAGAGTCACATAATCAAAATTTGAATGCTTGGCAACTGGCTCATATTTATGGCAGTTGCAGAGTCCCAGAATCATGGAATTAACTTTTGTGACTTTCTGACAAGCAAAGTCCATGAGGAAGCTAGATTTACTTAACAATCATGTCACTTACCAGCTGCGGTGATTCACTTAACAACTGTGGCAAGAAAGAGCATAAAATGGGGCAAAAGTCACTGCACAAATGTCTCACTTAGCAATATAAATTTTGGGCTCAGTTGTGGTCATAATTCAAGGACTGCCTATATTATATGTTTGGATTCAAGTATATATGCATTCAAATTCACCATTACTGTGCTTGCTCAGGGACTTTTAAACATTAACATTTGGCTATGATAATAGATAATCAGAGTTGGAAAGGACTTGTAGGTCATCTAGTCCAACCCCCTGCCCAAGCAGGAGACCCTACACCATTTCTGACAAATGGCAGTCCAATTTCTTCTTGAAAGACTCAAATGATGGCATACCACAACTTCTGAGGGCAAGCTGTTCCATCGGTTGATTGTTCTCAGTCAGAATGTTTCTCCTTATTACCAGGTTAAATCTGTTCCATCCATTATTCCTTGTCTGGCCTATAGGAGCTTTAGAAAATAGCTTGACCCCTTCCTCTCTATGGCAGCCCCTGAAATATTGGAACACTTCTATCATGTATCCCCTGCTCCTTCTCTTCGATGCATGCACATGTATCTCCTCCATTTCCTCAAATTATCATGCTGTTATCAAGTTAATATAAAATGTGTCTGAATTCACTTTATCAAAAAACGTATTCATGTTGCCGCAGACATATTGATAAGCTGAAATTTCAAGGATATATCTGCTTTATGTTTAGCCAGTCTTTAATTTTAAACAAAGTTTGAAATATCTGGAAAAAATGAAAATAGTTGCTTCATTTCTTTAGAATTTTCAACTAAATATTAGTCCCATTTGTTGATTTTAATACATATTTGTACAAAACAAGTGTGAATGTACCTTTTATTAGACCAGTTAGAAATGTTTAATTTACATAGATTTATGCTATAAATAAATATAGAATATAATATAGAATAGGGGATATGGTAACTTAATGGTTAAGGAACTGGGCTTGTTGACCAGAAGGTTGACAATTCCAGACCCAAGCACTGTTCTTACCCCAGCTCATGCCAATCTAGTTGTTTGAAAACATGCAAATGCAAGTAGATAAATAGGTACCACTTTTGTGGGATGGCAACAGCGTTCTGTGTCTCTCTGGCATATAACTATGCCAGCTACCTGAGGATGGAAGTCATGTCTTCAGACAATGCTGGCTCTCTCAGCTGTGAAATGAGCACCACCCCTTACGGGAAATATTTATTTTATTCTATTGGAAAGCTTGGAAAGCTTTCAAGATCCATAGATTTATTCTTCTGAGAAAGTGATATGGTTATAATACAAACAACAATTTGTATGTATTAATACAGATATGTAATTAATTTTGACTGTAGTATTATTTTAAGAATGAAGTTAATCCAATGAATTATTTTATTCATTGGATTCATAAGACCACTCAACTCCAACAGTTGTAAAATGTAAATAATTAACAAGAGATATGCCATATTTTTTGGTGCAGAATATCTTATTACATTGACTCTGGAAACAGATACTACATAACCATGGGTGGGATTCCATTTTCTTAACAAGCAGTTCTGTGGGCATGGCTTAGGTGGTAGGTGTGGCTTGGTGGTCATGTGACTGGGTAGACATGGCTTGGTGGTCATGGTATTGGTTGGGTGTGGCCAACTCAATATCACTCACATCGAGGCACGCATCTCCTTGCCTGGTCTCTCGTGACTGTGGGGATGCTGCAACAGTAGTAAGTGAAAAATGGTCATAAGTCACTTTTTCAGTGCAGTTGTAACTTTGAATGGTCACTCCACACAAGCAAAGTACCAGCAAAGGAGGGGGAAAAAACTCCAGAGAAGTTCCAGAGACAGGAATCTAGACCTGCCAAGAATGTAATAAGGGTTAACAGAGAAGCAGTTTCTGTAAGCAACACCGGAATGTTTCCTTCCCACCTTCCTTACAGGATTAGACCAGTAATTTCTTCTAACAACTGGTTCTCCGAACTGCTCAGAATGTTAACAACTGGCTCTACCGAATAGGTGCGAACCTGTAGAATCCCACCCTGTATGTAACAGATAGTACACAACTGTTTGTGTTTTGACTAGCATTCACAATAAGGTGACGTACGCTATGAAAACTATTTAGAAAATGACATGCTTAAGATCTCAAGTAAACAGAATATCCAATGAATGAGTCTAAAAACATAATGGTTAAATTTAAATGTTTGACTAATTTATTTATTTATATTCTGCCTGTATTATTCTTATAAATAACTCAAGGTGGGGAACATATCCAATACATCTCACTCCTCTTATTTTTCCCACAACAATAATGCTGTGAAATGAATTGGGCTGTGCGAAAGTGATTGGCCCAAGTTCGCCCAGTTGGTTTTCATATCTAAAGACTAGGTCACACTGGCCAACGGATGCAAAACGTATGTAAAAAGGATACAGCGGATGAGCAAATTTTCCATCCGTTGTTATCCGCTCTCAAAAGTGGCCCAAATTTGCATAAATAGAACGGAAAGGAACGGAAAGGAATGGACGTGGGGAGGATGTAGCGGGGATGTAAAGCGGATGTTCGTAGGAAGCCTAGCGGATGAAAGCGGTTGGAAGCGGATGACACATCCACAGGGGTTCTGGGGAAGAATAGCAAAGCGGACGCGTAGCAGAAGGGGCGGATGCGTAGCGGATGACACGGATGCATCACGGACGCCTATAGGAAGCAAAGCGGATGCATAGCGGATGTATAGTGGATGCAAAGCGTTCACTGCACATGCGGGGAGGATGAATTGCGTAAGCTCCACGGATATAAAAGGATGCAGCTCGCAAGCATTCAGAGGAAAGACCTGCTGCTAGAGACATCTTGAGAGAACACCATGGGGAAGAAGAGGAAGCCTGTGCCTACTCCTGCCAGCCCTGGCAAGGACAGAACCACCATCCCACCCCCAGGCACTGACTCTGAAGCTGCTGGTGCTTCTCCTGCTGGTGCTGCTGGTGCTTCTCCTGCTGCTGTTGGTGCTTCTCCTGCTGCTGCTGCTGTGGTGGACCAGCCCCAAGGCCCTCAAAGTCCCTCAAAGCCCTGCTGCTGAAGACCCTGAAGCCCCTGCCAGAGGGAGGAAGAAGCAAGGCAAGGAGAAGGGAGAGAGGAAACAGTACTCCATTTCCGAGGACCATGAGGAGGAGGTGCTGGAATGGCTGAGGGAGAATGAGGCTCTATCGTGACACCAAGTGGAAGCAGGCAGCGTGGAGACAGAAGGCGGAGAGCCTGGGCTACACTTCAGATGTCCTCCTGGGGTGGTGGAAGCATATGCACACCTGGTATGGCAAGCTGCACCTGAAGAGATCTGGGCAGGCTGCTGTCAAGCTAACTGACCGGGAGACCTATATCATGGCCAGGTGCAGCTTCCTGGAGGGTGAGATCCGCCACCGAGGAGCAGCCCCTCTGTCAACCCTCTCCCTCAGACAGCCCACAGAGAGCCACTCCTCTTCCAGCCAGGAGACAGCTACCGTGTCCAGGCAGGTTTCTTTGGAGGGCCCCACGACAGAGACCCCCCCAACAGCTGCACTCCCCATGCCGGAGGACGTGGAGGATCCCCTGTCTCAGATGGAGCAAGAAGAGGCAGCCACCAGAGACCAACCCACCCCCACCCCCAGCTCCACCTCCACAGAAAGCAGGCAGAGAGGCAGACTGGAGGGACAGAGCCACACTGTCCTCTTGGAGATCAGGGACACAATCAAAGCCAGCACAGATCTCTCCCAGCTGGTCCACTTTGACATACCATCTTCCAACCGCAAGCCCTTCATCACGTACGTGGGCCAGACCCTCATGGACATGCCCGAGGCCCAGTACCAGGAGATGAAGGAGAGGATCACAGCTCTTCTGCACCACCCTCCAGGCCCAGCTGAACCTGCTGCTACCCACTCCAGGTCTGCTCCTCCACCCCAGGCGATGTCACAGCCCTTCCACGGATTTCAACAGCCCCTCGCCTATCACTACCAGGACTTCCCACAGCAGAGGCAGCCCTTCCCAGTCCAGACCCAGGTTCCTTGGATGCCACAGACGTCACAGACACCTCACCTGACCCAGCTGCAGACCAGACAGCCCCACTACACTCCTCCTTCCTCCACCCCACAGCCAAGCCCTTCCTCAGAACATCTGTCATCAGTGTTGGGCCTCACATCCCAGGTCCTTGAGGAAGTGCCTCTCAACCTCATGGGACTGAGTCAGCTCTCTGAGAGCTTCCTGCACACACCATCTCCTGTTGTACTCTCGGGGCCAGGCACCCAAATGGTGCCTCAGACCAGCACTCCAGCAACAGCCACCTCCACAGTCCCTGGCCCCTTTACATCTGAGACCATGGGCACACCTCAGGGTGATTGAAAAGAGTGCCAGAGACTGAGTTGTTACCTGTTCACTTTATATTTGCTTAAGAAACTTTACTTGGTTCATTTTGCTTTTTAATAAAGTCATACAGTTTGTTATTAATAAAGGTTATCTTTGCTTCACACACTTGGTTCATTTTTTTACTTAATAAAGTGTTGGGGAAAACTTTGAAAAAAGGGTTAAGCCTTTGTATGCTTATGGGATTGGTAAGGATAGCTGTGGGATGGGTAAGGATAGCTGTGGGATGGATAGCTGTGGGATGGGTAAGGATAGATGTGCAATAGATAAACCTCCAGTGCAAGCATAGTGGGACTGTATGGTCCACCCTCCCAGTTGCTACACATATGGCCCTTTATTATCAATAACAATGTAACCATTGATCCACACATCTCAACATAAACAAAGCTCTTTATTAATTCATCTCTATTCATTGTAAGGCCACTCAACATACATGGCACAATCTCATCAGTGTTATGAGACAGGCTCAAGGAAGCACCCATTAACTATCTATCATCCTGTCTTGCCACTCCACTGCTCCAGCTGGGGAATTGCGCCAGTGTTTCAGGAGGTTACACTGATTCTTCCCTCCACGTGAAGCTCTGTTGGGGCCTTGCACATCCATAGTGTCTATCAGGTTTAGTCCTTGCCTCCATTCACCAGGCTCCATGTCCCCATTGCCTTGTTGACGGTCCACAAGCCTGTTCTGCAACACTGGGTAGCGGGTACACATGAGATTGTGCAGGACGCAGCAAGCTTCCACGATGCTCCTCACGGTCTGTGGGCGATGCTGCATGGTGGTGAGAAGTACCTGGAACCTGTTGGCCAGGATGCCAAAGTTGTTCTCCACCACCCGTCTTGCCCTGGACATCCTGTAGTTGAAGATCCTCTCTTCACGGGTGGGGTATCTGGAAGTGTAGGGCTTCATGAGGTAGGTTCTGAGGGAGACGGCGTCATCCCCCACAATGAAGTAGGGCACATCTTGTGTGTCGTTGGGTAGGGGGTCTGGATCTGGGAAACCCAAGATGAGGTTGCGTTCCAGCCCATCCTTGAGGTCACTGGCTTATATCTGGGCATCTGAAGCTGACCCGTTGCCTGAAGCATCGATGTACATGAACCTGTAGTCAGCATCAAAGCTGACTTCTTCAGCATGGCAAAGAGGATGATGCTGAAGAAGCCCTTGTAGTTGAAATAATTGGACCCTGAGTTGGCTGGAGCTTTGCAGGCCACGTGCTTCCCATCTATGGCTCCAACGGTGTGGGGAAAGTTCCACCTCTGATACTACTGCTCTGCAACTTTCCTACAGCCTTCTTCAGTGGTGAGACACTGGAGGAGCTCATCCACGTATTCTTCGATGATGGTCTGCACCACTTCTCTGACCACAATGCTGATGGTGTTGTGTGGCACCCTCCAGGCATACTGCATGTTTCTGTACGTGGTCCCAGAGGCCAGGTGGCGCAGAGTCAGTGCCACCTTCAGTCCAAGGTCCAGGCTGGGACGGAAGTTGGTGTTTGCCTTGGTCAACCTGGGTCTCAGACGCTCCACAACTTCATCAAACATGGCTGGTGGCCTCCTCATGAAGTGCTGGAATGCACGAGTGTCTTCATTCCTCAGCTCCACCATCAGCTTGTCATACAGTCCAAACTCCGCTCTTCTCCTGATCCATCTTCGGACCCACACAGCTCTTGGACATCTCCTTCTTCTCTTTGCGTAGAAAAGGTGAAACAGTCTGAAGAGGGCTTGGTTCTGGTGTTGAATGATGGCGGCTACCAAAAGGAGTGTGTGATGATCCATGGTGGAGATCAAGGGATGATGTGGAAGAGCAAGACCAAGGCTGAAGAGGTCTGCACACCAGGGCTGCTGGACTGATACTGAGATCCAGGTGATTTCCTCCCCCTTTTTACAGGAAATGTCGGTTTTCCGCTAGGTGTCCTTCCACATACTCTAGACATCCTTCAGACATCCTAAATATCCGAGATACGTCCCATATACGAACGTTTTGTCCGTTTTAATGCTTTATATACGAGATGCATCCGCTTACATCCTTTCTATGTCCGTGCTACTAACGCTGTGTGGACGTTCCACATATCTTTCGCTTCCTCCCTCTTTCCGCTTTCCGCTGGAGTGGATGTGAGTTGCGCGGATGTCCAGAGGATGCAGAGAGGATACATCGGACGTGTAACGGATGACAACGGACATAGAAAGTTTGTTGCCCGTATGTGTCGCAGATGTAGATCGTACGCAACGGAAAGTTCATCCACTCAAAAATTTTTGTGCAGCTCAAAACTTTTTGAGCGGATGAAATAGCAGTAGACGGATGTTTGACGGATAGAGAGTATGAAACATGTACACAGTGAGTACACAACGGATGCATCGCGTTTTCCAATGGATGGCAAGCTTTTTTGTCCATTTTACATCCTCTTTGCATCCGTTGGTTCAGTGTGACAGGGGCTTAAGATGCAACTCGGTCTCCCAATGTCTAGCGTGGGGCTTTAACCACTAGACCAAACTGGCTCTAATTAATTAATTAATTAATTAATTCAAGTTAGTGAGTCTTAAAGCAACATCACCTTTTTTCCTCATTTTTCTTTCTTTCCTTCCACTTTCATTTTACTCTTTTTGCTTTAAAAATATTGACAGTTCATGCAATCTAGTCAGTGTATATCCCTTTATGATTCTTGAAAAGGGAACAGCAGTTTCTTGATGTTCTGTTAAAAAAAGCAATCAGAAACAGTTTGTTACACTGGTTCATGCATACATCAATTTTGCTTGTGTTTCTCAACCTCATCAATTTTGAGATGCGTGAACTTTAACTCCCAAAATGATAGCTAGGGAATTCTGGGAGTTGAAGTCCACACATCTTAACATTGCTGTGATTGAAAAACTCTGTTATAAGAAACCTTCAGCATACAGCAAATTCTCCCAATTTACATTTTGGGAAATGAAATGGGTGATTATCACAGGTTTTTCTAAAACCCCACAAGATACCAAGCTAATTAGAGTAATTGGAAGTTGCTGCTAAATGATGCCAAACCGCAATGTGAAATCAGATTGGTCACTCGGGGTTTGACATTGCAAGATCCGAAATGGATGTAGCTGAAGAGCTTAAAGGAGGCCAGCAAACATTCTGTCACATCCTGGCTACCCCATTGGTGACAGCTGTCAAACTGATCCTCATGCAGAAATGGAAAGCAGCAGTCCACTAGAAATAGCATGGTGGCATGTAAGCTTTTAGGCAATCAAAATGATGAGCCAATCAAAGCATAAGGTTAGAAATAAAGACTGCAATATTTTATACTTATCCCACCAGGTTTAATTTAAGAATTTGTGAGGCTGTGCAGTAAAATATTTAATCATCATCAAATCAGATGATTAAAGAGGAGTAATTCAGTAATGAAAATAATGAGGAAGGGGCAATATAATATTTTAATTAGTCAGTATGAACAACTTGCTTCAGCCTAACATATTTAAATATCTTGCCAGCTAGTAGCTCCTACTGAAATTAATTCAAGTGGGAAAATTAGGTGAGGTGTCACATTTTTTTAATTAGTAATATTTGAAAATGCTTCACTATAAAAAGGTCCAATTCTGTTCATTTTTTTTCAATTTACATTTTATTTGGTTCTTATATCTCACTGATTTGTAACCTGCCGATTCATCTAATCCTAAGGAACAGAAATGAAACTGCTTTCATAAAGCAGACAATAATTATCAGCCGTAGACTGATGCAATCTCACTTCTCAATTACTTAATATTTGTTAATCAACTACATTGTAGAAATACTCTTTGCGTTTAACAATGAAGTAGAACTTTACAAATTCATACTTTTTTTTATATTGGTGGACAATATCATGAATTAATTTATGATTAATTTATCACAATTTATATGATTATAAATTATATACAGTCCAAAGGCAGCGAAGGAGGCTATGCTAGGGCATAATCAGGACAAAACAGCGTTTGTAGCTATCCGTAAAATATTCCGAATTCAATATTTATCAAAATAAAATGACTTTTTTTTTTGGGGGGGGGGGGGGGGGGTTTGCCTGCAGCCAGCGTTAACATTTCTGAAATCCCAAGTTCTCAAACCGCTACGCAAAATCTCGCCCTCTCCCTCCTTTTATTTAACTGGGGAGGGGGGGGGCGGCCTTTTCAATGCAAAGATGCTGCGTTCCGCCAACTCCTCGTTTTCCATGAAACAAATGGAAACTTGACAATATCCCCTTCGCTCTGCCCCCCACCCCCGTGTTCGTGCGGCTCACACAAGCCTTTCTTCCCCTGCTTGGCAAGGGCGCACCATCGTGGCGCGCTTGTGCGTGCTCCACTTTTCAACCCGGTTCTCTGAATCGAGCCATTGTTTTCCGTTGCGATAGCCGGGGTTGTTTTTTTTTTTTTTCTTTTTGTGTGTGTGTGTGTGTGTGTTTTCTCCTCAAGAGAAAACAGGGTGTGTAAAAGAGGCACCTTGTGTAAAAAGTTGCTGGCAAGGCTCGGAAGGGAAGGGAAAGAAGCCCCACCAAAGCCGCCGCGCAGCCCTGCAGCCCCGCTCGGTCGCTGGGCGCGCAGGACGCCGGGTTGAAGTTAGCTCAGACATTCCAATGGCGTGAGGCAGCCGCTGCCGCCACCGGGCCAAGGGAGGCAGGAGGCAGGAGGCAGCCCGCTCTGGTTCCGCAGCGCCGGTGGCGGCAGGTCAGTCTAACGGATCTCCCTTCGCCGCCCCAACTCCCACGCGCGAGGGTGGGATGCGCCGCCTTGGGGAGCAGCTGCTTTTCTGAGGAAGAACGGGGGGGGGGGGGGGGGGGGGGGAGTGGGAGAATCCAAGGATGCCACTGAGGCCCACCGACCCCTTCAAAGCTTCAGGCGGGCGGCGCCAAGAGGACGCGAAGTTTGAGTTCGTCACCCGTGGGGGTCCCCCCCCAAATAAATAAATAAATAAATAAATAAATAAATAAATAAATAGATTAATTGATTAATTGATTAATTAATTATCCTTCCTGGATCCTTTCCGCGCCTTTTCAGCCGTGAGGAAAAATTGCTCCTCTTCGAATGAAAGCGCCTCCCGGCGTCTTTTGCATTTGGTCGGCGGCTGTTCCTGAGAGGAGGGGGGGGGGGGCGCGGTGGCAGGGAAGGGGCGACGAGGCGCTTGCGAGCAAGACCCTCCGACCTTTGCGAGATGCAACTTCAGGATCGCGGCTGATGTTTGCAAGATGTGGCGTCGGAATGCCAAAAGGGGCGGGGGAGGTGTGCGTGGAAAGCAGGGGGGGGGGGGGGGGGACGCCTGGGCGGGCCCGCATTTGGCCGGGGGGGGGGGGGGGGGGGGTTAACTCCCGAAGGAACGCTACGTAATAACCAGGCCCGCTGTAACTTTTTAGGATTTCCACCATCTTGCAGGTGCCTAGCCTAGAGTACACAGATCCCTCCCTCTTCGCTGTTTTGAAGAGTAAATTAGGGGCTGTATTAGGGGCGGGGTCTGATGGGCTTCAGGACAGTTAAGGGCGAGATCTTTTCACAGTTTCTGCTTCCCTGCCGCTGAGGTAGAAGTGTGCTTAGAAAACTGCCCCTCCCTTCGCCTCTTGGAGGATTTGCTCAGTCGATGCGGAGAAAGAAAATGGGTTTTTTGGGGGGTCCGGACACGTAATGCGGGGGATGACGCAGGGTCTGCCTAAGGACAATGGGCACTTCCCGAAGAGGTAGGCGTTTGTGAACTTACTATGTGGATTTAGCGTCTGGCAGTCTAATGCTCATGTCCTGTGATGGGGTTGTTTTTTTTTTTTTTTTTGAAGGGAAAGCATTTCTTGGACAGGTTTCTCCCTCCCCCCCCCATAAATAAATAAATGTACTTTCTCTTGCCTGAGAGAAAAGCTAAGGCAGGAGGGATATTGATCATGAGGGGTTTTTTTTTTTCTCAGAAGTAGTTTGCACAGGGGCACTGTTCCCATGTCTTTACATCTCTGCTTTACAATTGCTGTTTCTCTGCAGTGTGGGGTCTCTCTTTTTAAGTGGGCAATTTGAGGCATCTTGGCATCCTTTTCCCAGTACGATGCATTTGTTGGTTTTCAGATTGAGGGTGGAAAAATAGTGTGGATGTGATCTATGATCTATCATTGGTGATGAATGGTCTACAGCTCTCCCCCATCTTCGGTCCTTTGCCTGTGCCGGTAAATATTCAGCCAGGATCAGCTCACCAAAATATTCTGGTCTGCTGATAAATTAAAATCAAAGTACATGACAGAATATTGATTTATAATGAACTGCACAGTGTTCTTGCTTGGATAGTCAAGAAAAGAAGAATAATCCATCGAATTGGAATTTCTGCGCTGATGGAGAATTTGGGGAGAAGTTATGTTTTAAGAGGTCCAGGCTAGGGCAGGCTGTAGGGCAGACTATTGCTTGTAAAATTCTGTTTTGTTTTCTTGTTTTTAACTATTTTAGTCTTAATAAGAATGGGCTGAAAAAAATGTTTACAGCTGTGTGGCCTGTTTGCCCTGCTGTGAGAGCCATTTTTTTTCTAACTGAAAGATAACAAATGTTGAAGCTTCAGCTGATATCACTGTAAATATAAATTGCGGACAATCCTTCTCACTCAGAGGAAATGTACTGTGACTAAAACTGCTGCTTGTGCAATCCAGATAATCCTCATAGAGAAAAGAATGTCTGTGTGCTTGAATTATAGGGAGCTGAAGGGAATTGGAGTTCTTATGAATTATGCTGCAGTCCCGCTAACTGGCATAAACATGCTCTGGTAATCATTTGTTTTGTGACATCATGTGCTCATGCGCTGGCCTTCATCAAAATGATCTAGGACTGTTCCAGGGCTTTCCCTTTTCTACTGATATAATGTTTGGGATGGGTGTGATCTAGCACCCTTCAGAGACAATGTGATTGCTGACATGGTAACATGAGAGTCTACCCTGCTTCTGTTGCCCCTATAGAACTCTTTGGGCACAGCCTCTTCGGTCCAGTTATTGTGATCTGACTCACAGGGCTTGGGTTAGAAAACACCAAATCTCTAATTTCTCTAGGGACATTAGAAAGTGCTAGCCAGCATTACTTAGGCTCCTTAATTTCCAACTACATACTCAGCACTGTTTAGAGGAAAGGTCTCCAAACTTGGCAACTTTAAGATTTGTGGACTTTTAACTCCCACAATTCTTGGAGTTGAAGTCCATAAGTCTTAAGGTTGCCAAGTTGGGAGACCTCTGGTTTAGAGGTTTTTTTTCCTCTCCCGTTTTATTGTGTTTTTGAAAGAAATAAGCAATAAATGATAGAAGAAAAGAAGAATCAAATACAGGTAACGAAATATGAACAGATAAACAACCAAACTAAAATCACAAAGAATTGATATTATTGGGAGCTTATGTTGTTACAAGAACCTTTATATCCATTTTATATTGTTAAATGTGAATTTGAATGTTTGGCTTATATCATTCAAGACTACAAATAGTAAACTGTAAATTGTACATAGAATTAAAATATAAAATCCAACTTTTGGACTTGCCATGCTTTCTATATAAAATTATAATCCAAGAATAGTTTCCAATTAGAATTACATTCTGTGTCCGATTTACTTTTAAATACATAGTTAATCTAGCCATTGAGTGCATCCTTCTGAGGGTTTTTTTTTTTCCTAATAAAAGACATATAAAATCCCTGCAGCTATTAAGTACATACAAGACTAATTCACTGGATGTTAAATTTAGTAAGACTATCTCAGGTTGCAGTGGGATTTCAAAATGTGTTCCTTCTAGAAATGAATCACTGTTTAGCAGGAGTACTGAACTTTGCCGCTACTGTGCATAAGAAAAAAGAAAGAAAAAGCACCAGACTTGTGCTTCAAAAATCAGGACAAAAAGCAAACAGATTCTAAATCTGGAAAGAGAAGTGGGTTTTTTCTCAGACGTGGGTTGTAGCCTCTGCCAACAAGGGGTCTTACATGGCTGTACTTTTCAGTGTCTTTAAAACGGGAGGAAGTGTACCATTTGCCTGCTCCAGACACACTGTCCACAGTCAATAGCTGACAGTGGAACTTCCTTGTTATTGAAGATTTCTCTCATTTCGCCCTGTTCCCTCCCTTTGTACCTGCGAGCCATCAGGTGGGCTATTTTGAGATAAGAGCTTAGCATTCCTTTGGAAGAATGCTAGTGCAAGAGGCAGTGTTCAGAAATAGCCCAACTGAATAGAGGTCATACAACAGGTGGCCAAACACCCCATTCCAAGCACCCACCCACTCATCTCTGCTCCACAAAAGGCATATAGTGATGGATGGTTGTTTGCCTGCTGGGAGGCAACCCTTGATGAGAAAGGGAAATGAAGCCAGAGAAATCTGCTAATTGTTTCCCCTCATTTGTCCTGCCATGAAGCATTAAAGAGTATGAGTTACTGACTTGTTATAGTGCCCAGGGTAGGTCTCTGCAATCAAGGCATCAAGGAGTGGTGTGGGGATTGCACACTTCAAAATACCATCTGGCTGTGCTTTTACTGTAGCTACCATCCTTTGAAAAGTTTTGGGACAACTTGTTTTGATTAAAAACTGGGTTGACAAGGAATGGGCTTGTTTATTGAAGGGCTTTCTTTACATCCTTCCTCCTAACTTTAACATAATCAGATCAAACCAAATCAAATCTTTATTATGATCAAAGTCCAGTATGAAGTGGGTGAGGTACAAGAAATTAAAAAGCATAAAAGGTAGGACAGAACAAAAGTACATACAATTTTTTTTTAATCCAAAAATATATTTCATTTATTTTATTTTAGGAAATTTATATTGCTACCTACTCACACATGGTGATGAAAATAGTCTAAAAGGAGGCATCAAAGCAATCGATGTGCGTAGGGGAGCATGCAAACTAAACCAACTTAATACAGAGCACTCTACATGACATATGTTGTAGCAGGATTGGTATCTGAGAGCAACAGGGAGGTGTATAGTTGTCTTATGTATCCTGGGGATCTATGCAATAGTGGTGAAATGAGGCTAGTATGAATGTCTTTGTAGTGCAGGCACTGAAAAAGTACATGTTCTATTGCTTCTATGTGTCCAGAGTCACAGGTGCATTGTCTTTAAGGATAGGGGGGTCTTCTTGTATCAGCCTTCAAACAGGGGGACAGGGCATGATATTGTGCCAGAGTAAAGTCATCCAATGGTTTGGCCCTTCAAGATTAATTAAATATGCCATCGTCTTTTAATTGCTGGCTGAATATAAAGACAGAACAGGCAAACTCTACAAAGGCTTCCATACAAAGTTTCTTTGTTGGATCACAAGGCATTCTCAAGGAATAACTCACAGTTATGTTGAGATCCATCTAATGTCCAATTCTTTGCATAGCTGACTTCATAGTGTAAAATTATAGTGATCTTCATCCCATAATGATGGAGCAAAGGGTGAGACACCAGCACGGTACTGGGGTCCAGGCAGGAGTAAAGGAAACTCCCCCAACCCGACCAAAGGTCAACTCTGACCAATCAGGATTACAGATGTGACCACATGACATGAACTACATTTCCCATGATGCATTAACTACATTTACCATGAAGCATTCCCTTAAGGGGACAGTGCCCAATTCCCAATTAACTATCCCAGTTCCCAATTAACTATATACTGTCTGGACAGCACAGGCAGAGTGTCTATTGGATCACTGCCAATAAATGTTGAGGACCTGGCTGGTTCCAATTGGTGCTCTGTCTGCTACACACTGTTTAATGAACGCTTTAGCCTGATTGCATCCCATGCTGAGTAGAAGACCTGAGGAGAATCCCAAAAGTTTTAGTTGTCACATTTCATTCCCATGTTGACTGAAAATTGTCCCTCATAGTTAGTGGGGCACGGCCAGAGGGAAAACAGGATAGTCTGAGCCAGTAATTGAGTATGGACGTTCACATTCTACCCTGTATTTTTCATGAGGCCTGTCTCTAATCTCAAAAGAGTATTAGATAGATATTTTGGCATTTGAAGGCCAATCTTAGAATTTGAACAAATTTTAATAGTACAAAATTGGAGTAGGGGAGCAGCTGGGTGCCATAGAGAAGTTGTGCTATTGTCCCGGCTTCAAATAATTGCAGTGCTGCCTCAATATCGTGGTCACCTCTCACCTTGAGGAATTTAAGGATGGCAGTGATCTTCTTTGTGAATTTTCAACAGCCTAGTTCTCCTGGGGTTGCCTATTGTTGGCAGATTATGGGACTATTCCCAGATATTTGAAATGGGAAACTTGATTGATGTTGTTTTTCTGATAATCGAGCTCTTGCTGGTCATCCTTGCAATACTGTGTTAATGCTTCCAATGCTCTTTTAAGGCCAAGAAGTGGTGTTCTTGCATTGTCTGAATAGAGTACAATAGAGATATGTCTTCCAGCTAGTTTTGGGGAGTGAAAGTTCGTGTTGAGGAGATGGGTCACCATGGAGTTTATATAAAAACTGAATGATGAGGCCAGTATGCAGCCTTGCTTTAGATCTTTCTCAGTTCCAGTGGCACTAGTGAGAAGACGGGGTTGCATCTTACTTGGAGTGATGTCTCTTTGTACATATTGAATGAAGTAAATATTGGTCAGTCGAAGAGTTCTCCCATAGTTTGGCTCATGTAGGATATCAAACATTTATTTGAAGTCTATGAAGGCAATGTATAGGAAAGTAGTGTTTATAGAAGGAATATTTTTCAATGAGAAGTTATAGTACTAAGTTTAACGATGGATTGGTCTCTTCTAAATCTGGTTTGCTCTTTTGTAAATATTTTTTCTTGTTCCAGCTAGTCCTGTGTTTCTGTTATTGATCTTGCATAAAGTTTGCTGATATTATTGAGGAGGCTGATCAGTCATAATTGGCAGGGTTATCTTTCCCCGTTTTGTATAGTGGGTCAGTGATCACAAGTCCCTATTCCTTGGGTACTCAGCCTTAGGTGTCAAAGTAGGTAAAGATTGCAGCCAAGGTGAAGTAACTGTAACTTAGGATGAATAGGTGATAATACCTTAATTAGAATATTTCAGATGTATCACACCACTATGTGATTTACATCTATTGGGCTAATTTGTAACTAGTGTTTATATGTCAACTGCAGAGATTTTCATCCTTGAAGATGGAAACCTGCTCTTGTGTAAAACATTAAACCTGGTGTTATTTTTTGGCACCCATGGCATATATATTATCTGAAAGGGATGTTCTTTCAGGGCAAAATTCTGATTGATTGATTTTGTGCCATCAGGTTGGTATCAATTCTTAAGTGGCCATGTATATTTCTCCAGAATGAACTGTTCCCAAACTAGTCATCCAGCTCGTCTAACAATGCACCCATCATTGCTATAATTGAAACCATCTACCTTGCTATTAGTCATCCTCTTCTTCTTTTTCCAAGTACTATAAAACTTCTCCAGAGAGCTGGGTCTTCCCATACTGTGTCCAAAATATTATGCTTTGAGCCTGCTCATTTATACTTCAGTTGGTTGACTTAGGATCCCTTTCTTTGTGGGTCTTTTTGGTTATCCATGTTATTCTCAGGATTCTTTTCCAAACAACAAAATTTGAAAGCATCAATATTCTTTCTATCCTAATTCTATCTACCACTACCCTTTTCAAAGGATGAGAGATTTCAAATTTTATTTAATATCCATGTTTATGCACTTCTAAGTACATATATATTCTCAGATGTATGTTTTAGTTGAGCCTAGCTCAGCTTGCATTCTTAGTACTTCTAAAAGGAAGACCTATTGCATCCCACGGGACCTCATACTAATGACCCTGTTCTGAAGTTAGGATGGCTGCCCCCATCATGTCTGCATTTGCCATTTGCAGCAACCCATGGTCAAATGTCTATAATTTATGACATATTTGCCAGAAACTATTTACTTCTGATTTTTGATAAAAATGCTCCATAGTGAACAATGGCTTTGCTTAATGACGCAGATTTACTTAACAACCATGGAAACTCAATGATCTGCAACAAAAAACCCAGGTTGGTCACATGATGACCCATCCTTATACCATCCTTATGGTATAAGGATGGTATAACCATAGTGAGCAGGCTCTATTACGTTCCTAATAAAGGCCCGGTCCCACTGCACTTACGGATGCAAAGAGGATGTAAAACTTTAAAAAAAGCTTGCCATCCGTTGGAAAACGCTATGCATCTGTTGTGTACTCATTGCATATGTGTTTCATACGCTCTATCCATCGAGTATCCATCCACTGAGATTTCATCTGCGCAAAAAGTTTTGAGCTGCACAAAACTTTGTGAACGGATGAACTTTCCGCCGCATACAATGTACATCCGCGACATATACGGGCAACAAACGGTCTATGTCCATTATCATCCGTTAAACATCCGCTGTATCCTTTCTGCATCCTCTGGCCATCCCCTCAATTCACATCCGCTGCAGCTGAAAACAGGAAGAGGGAGGAAACAAAAGGTATATGGAATGTCTATACAGTGTTAGTAGCACGTAAATAGAAAGGATGTAAGCATATGCATCTCGTATATAAAGTATTCAAAACGGACAAAACGTTTGTATCTGGAATGTATCTCGTATATTTAGGATGTCTGCAGTATGTCTAGAGTATTTAGAAGGCCCCATAGTGGACAACCGATATTTTCTATAAAAAGGGGGAGAAAATCATCTGGATCGCTGGGATGGTGGACCATATAGTCCCACTATGGTTGCACTGGAGGTTTATCTATCCCACAACTATCCTTATCTATCCCACAAGCATGCAAAGGCTTAACCATTTTTTCAAAGTTTTCATCAACACTTTATTAAGTAAAAAAAATGAACCAAGTAAACTAAGTGTCTTAAGCAAAGATAACCTTTATTAACTTTCTTAGGTAAACTTTATGACTTTATTAAATAGGCAAAATGAACCAAGTAAAGTGTCTTAAGCAAAGATAAACTTAACAAGTACAACTCAGTCTCTGACACTATTCTCAGTCACTCTGAGTCATGTCCCTGGTCTCAGCTGTTAAGTGGGCAGGGACTGTGGAGGTGGCTGTGGCTTGAGTGCTGGTCTGAGGCACCATTGGGGTGCTTGGCCCCGAGGGTATAACGGGATGGTGTGTTCAGGAAGCTATCCGAGAGCTGACTCAGTCCCGTGAGGTTGAGAGGCCCTTCATCAAGGACTTGAGATATCAGGCCCAATACTGATGACAGATTGTCCATTGACGGGCTTGGCTGTGGGGTGGAGGAAGGAGGAGTGTAGTGGGGCTGTCTGGTCTGCTGCAGCTGGGTGAGGAGTGGCATCTGTGGCATGTGATGGACCTGGGCCTGGACTGGGAAGTTCTGCTTCTGCTGTGGGAAGTCCTGGTAGTCATAGCCTTTGTAGGTGAGGGGCTGTTGAAAGCTGTGGAAGGGCTGTGACATCGCCTGGGGTGGAGGAGCAGACCTGGACTGGGTAGGAGCAGGTTCATCTGGGCCTTGAGGGTTGTGCAGAAGTGCTGTGATCTTCTGCTTCATCACCTGGTACTGGGCCTCTAAGGTAAAAAATCTCCTGGTCCCTAGCCTTACCACCCCACCAAACTAGAATCTATATCGATTAGGTATTGTTTTATCTTGTTTTCTTCTGCATTTCACGTGTCTGAACAATAAAATAAATGACAGTGGATGAGGATTTGCTTCTATTTTTTTTTTAACAGGAATGGTCCCACTTCCTTTCCCAACTATCTTGTCTCTTCCTCCCAAAGATTTATTAATTTATTTTGAAGAACAAAGATCTGGTCATCCTGGGAATGGAGACTTCAGGCTGATTCTTCCTCCCGGACGGGAAGGGGAAAAAAACCCTTGCCATATAGCCTTAATCTTTCTTCCCACACCCTCTCATGTTCTCATATATATATTTTTTGTCCTTTTTTCCGCCCAGCGAGGCCTTGTTAGGTCGACCCGTCGCCTCCTCCTGGGTCAGCCTCGACTGGCGTGCAACCTTTTTTCTTCCTCCTCCTCCTCCTCCTCCTCTCCACGGAGTCCTGGGGAACTTAGGAGACCCTCCCCCCATTTGCCAAGGAGGGCAGCGATGTGATTTTTAGGGCCTCTCCTTCTAATGATGAATGGCGGCCAGCACCAAATGGAGGAGCTGAGGTGTTTACTGGGGTGAGATTTAATTTTATTTTATTCTGGGGGGGGAAGAGCCCCAGGCTTGGAGTCTCCGCTCAGTTAGTAGGACTTCCTAGGCGGTGGCTGCGGTGTTGCGTTTGTGCAAAGACGGAGCATCCCGGAGAGTTCGCCTGGCGCTCAGCTTGAAGGCGGGAAAAAAGTCCCCTGTTTTAGCGGAGCTCTCGCTGCCCGGCATGAGGGACGCCCAGTTTGAGGGTGGACTATATGAGAGCACTAAAAGGGCTCCCTTTGTGACTCAGCTCTGCTCTTCGGGGTTGGCTCCGACACTTAAGCCTAGCCCTGAAAAACTACGAATTTGTAACTTCATGCAACCCTCGTTTTGTGATAAACCGGTGAATCTAAACTTCGAAATTGGCATATATCTACCATGGTAACGTTTTAAGAGACCTGCATTTCAACTGCCAGGATTCCCCGGCCGTTGTCAGCGTTGACTGGGAAATTGTGGGACTTGAAGTCCACATCGCTTAAAAATGGCCAAGGCTGAGAAATACTGTTCTTAAATGTAAATATATATTTTGCTGATTTCACAATTAGAAAACTATCGTGGAAAAGTAGGATGTGTTTCATAGTATTTCAGAAGGGCTGCTTTGCATAAAGCTGTTAAAATATCTTTAATACTTACGGGCATCAAATTAAAGTCCATTTATTTCCTGTGAACATTGTGTGTGAATTAGGTTTCATAGTTTAGCAGCAGGGATCCAGGTTTATCCAACCAACCAGGGTCAAAATAGTTCATGGCATAGTAGGAATTAGCCTGGTCATAAATATTTGCTGTGCTACTAATGCTTCAGAAAAAAAAACCCAACACATTCCCATTAAGTTTATCTTTATTTGGCTGTTGAGGATATTTAATTCTCAATGATTTTTACATTGTTCCCTTTGTTTCTCTAATGAGTAAACAGCTTTGTATTTTTCATGTCTGTGATAAAATCTAACCTGGGAGGATGAAAGCAATTTTGTATGTCATGTCATCAGGAAAGAGATTTCCCTAAAAAAGGTGCTTTGACATAAAACTTTTATTGTGAAATTGGCCAATCTGTGGGATATATGGAATGGCTGGACCCTTCTCTCATTGTTTTATTTAAATTAAATGAGTAATTTATTTAATCATAATGACATTTCATTTTATCTCAAACATCTGATAAAGAAAGATGAAATAACTGCACAATACATTCCAATTGATACTTTTGTTTGGAAGGTCCCTTAGTTATTTTAAGTACAGGCAGTCCTTGACTTACAACGGTTCATTTAGTGACTGTTCAAAGTTATGGCAGTGAAAAAAGTGACATGATAGTTTTTCACACTTATGACCATTGCAACATCCCCATGGTCACATGATCAAAATTTGGATGCCTGGCAACTGGTTCATATTTATGATTATTACAATGCCTCATGGTCCTGTGATCCTCTTTTAATGACCTTTTGACAAGCAAAGTCAATGGGGAAGCCTGATTCACTTAACAACCAGGTTAATAACTTAGATGATTCATTTAACAACTGTGGCAAGAAAAGTCAAAATGGGGCAAAACTCACTAAACAAATGTCTCACCAACATAAATTTTGGACTCCATTGTGGTCATAAGTCGAGGACTTACCTGTGTTGGCTTTGCTTCCTTTTTTTTGGAAAAAAGTTTTTTATTTTTTAATATACATCTTTTCATGTGAGCAATTTGTTTCCAGATTGTAACACTTGTACATAGTCATATTTTCATTTCAATTAATCTTATATAATATTAACTGATATTATCCATTTTACTCCTCTTTAAATAAATTTGCAATTCATATTTCAATTCATTAATTCAATATCATTTCATCCATACATAAGTTTTCAATTCTTTATCCCCTATTATTTCCATTTTCAGCTTACCACATATTTTATTTTACATTACACATCATTATTGTCCTTAATTTTCTCTAAGCCAATATATAATAAACAATCTAAAAAGAGTAAAAATATAATAAAACCAATATATTTCGGATCCACATGATATTTTCCATTCCCCTACTTTAATCATAATAAAAGACTCTTGTTGTACAATTCTAATATCCATTAAATAATCAACTGTATATATAGTCAGCTGTATATATCCCCTCCAGTAAATCACTGAAATAACTTCTTAATATCTCTCATTTTATCTTCACTTTACTTATAATCATTAATAATCATGTTTTTAATTCATTTCCATTACCTTATTTTAATCCTCGAAGAAAGAAAAGGGTTCATAACAACACATTTTCTATACAGTTCATATTCATATATATATGTAATTATACATTCCTAAGGTATTTCCCAACAAGTTTTAAACGAAATACCAATATGTATCTCCCTTATAGAATCCCTAACCCTTATCTCTGAATTTTTCAGCTTTATTGTTTCTTTTAATTTTAGCCAACTTTCCCTTTTCTAAATTTCCCTGATCTTCCTTCTTTCCTTCTAACATTTTCCCCTTCTTCTCCCCCCTCCTTTCCTGTTCTCCTTTTTGAAGTTTCTTCTTGTATAATTTTTTCTTCTTTTGGTTAATCCTGAGAGCGTTTTCCCTTTTATTTATTGACTCTGTCATCAATGTCATAGTTTTAATTTCTTTAGTGTCTTTTGGCAGTGTTTCTTGTTCTCCATGTCTATCTGAACCTTTCTTCTTCCTTTAACTCTGCCTCACTGGAATTTCTTTGTTCTTCTGCCATCGCCATTATTTTCTTTTCCAATATTTCCAAAAATTCCTTTCTTTCTTTCGGCATTCCTCTTACAGTTTGCAATTCCAACTTAAAATCTTTGCTTTTTTCTTCCATTTTTTATAATCAGTTAAGTTATTAATATTCAGAGACTTTTATTGCAATCCTTACCAAAAGTTTTTTATCTTTGTTTCTCTTGTTAATCCTTCTTTCCCTTTCACCCAATAGTCCCAGGAAATTGCATTTGTATATCCTCTTAGTAGAGTTTTTCCCTCTTTTTTTTTTAAATTTCCAGGGTTCTTATTTTATTTATCTTTTGTTTCATAACAGTTATGAGTCCAGTAAATTTCCATAAGGTTTTATAGGAAAAAAAGTCTTTGACCATTAGATGGCGCTCTATATCACTTTCCACTTCTCAAATTTCTTTTCTTTTGAATTATGTTAAACATTAATTTCCAACCATTTCCATGATTAATTTTCTTAATAATAACTAATTCCAGGCAAATCCAGCATTTTATCCAATGCCTAATTAATGCCAATTTATATTATTCAAAATTTAGTCTCTAATTTCGTTGTAACTTTTTATACTCCAATTTTGTTTACCTTATATTTTCCTCTTATTTTCTGTTTGCCGCTGTGATACTCTTGCGTGAGGGTACTTTCTTTCTACTTCTTGGAAATGTTAAGAAAAAATTCAGTTCTTTTATCTGGTTACACGTTATCCACCATTTCACCGCTCCAGCACAAAAGAGTCCCGCCAGCTTTCCATCTTCAGGGCAGTCATTTTAGACTGCCATTTCTCCCTGTCTTGTAGGGAAGTAATACCAAGCTAGGGAGGGGAGATGTGTCTCCCCTTGACCCAGCTGGCAGTCTCCCCCTTTTGTCCCACCCCTCCAAGGTGGGTCAGATGACTCTGGTCCCGTGGGGACTCTTCCAAAAAGGGAAACACAGCTCAAAGCCATGCACGACTGCGGTCTCTGATCTGCTGTCGACGGAAACGCCACCGGAAGTCGGCTTTGCTTCTTTTTATAAGAGAACTAAAATACAGTTTTGGTATACAGTTTCTTAAAAAGCAGTCAAAATAATTAGAAATATTGAGACAAAATAACAGCTTAGGTAAATAGACATGCTTTTTATGAGCCTGGCTATTTTACCAGCTGTGATCCCATCTAGTGGAAAAAGTTTGTGACATTCACACATATTTGCTTGCCTCAGAGTAGACTCTTATGCTTCTCATGTGCTTCATGTGGGCCTGTCTTTAAAGATAGGTTGGTATGTTCAACAGGTGCAGAATTCAGCAGCCTGGATGCTTATGGCAAGAGAAAATGATCAAAGCATGAACAGCTATTTCACATCAGCTGCAGAAGCTGCCACTTTGCTTCTAAATTCAGTTTAAAGTGCTGGTGATTTCTTTTAAAGTCCTAAATGATTTGAGACACTGGGATTTGAAGGTTTGATGGCACCTGTATAAACCTATCTAAATCTTAAGTTGTGTCTGCTATTACAGTATAAACCATTGGGTTTATTTTATTAATGCAGTTATTTTTATACTGTCATTTTTCTCAATGGGCCCTTTCCTGTTACAGTATAAAAGAGAACAGTGAGGTAAAAAATAATTTAGTTTATAAGAAATTGTGTCCAAGTTTTACCCAATTTACAGTGTTAGCTGTCAATACCAGCCATGTCATTCATTAAAATCAGAGGGGGAAATCCAAATTAATGTAATTCTAACTTGTTATTTTTGTGCTTATTATTTTGAAATATTGATTGTTAATTTGGTTTAATACCCCACCCCTTTTGGTCAGGAGCTCAAAGCTTTATGTAGAAAATTCTTCTTCCTGGTTTTCTCCACAACAAGTAGATTGAGCTGAGAATGGGGTAGAACCAGAATCCTTTTCCAAATCTAGTGCCTTAACTCTAACTATACCACACTGCTTTTGACACATTTTTTTTGTAATTTTGTTTTCAAATTGCAGTGGTTGTAAATAAGATAGTATTTTTTAAAACTAAAAGCTAAAGTCTGTTGAACATCTAACTGCTGGGAATCAGACAGCCAACAAATTCCTGTTACTCTTGCTGACAATTTTGTTGGTCAGATTGTGGGAAAAAGAACAGGGTTTCTGGACTTGAAGTCCTACTAGGAGGACAAAATAGGCTGAAAGTGCAAAGGTGACTGGAATCTTGTGAAGAAATAACCTTGTTGTAACCATTATATCTAAAGGATGAGAAACAGAAGAATCTGACACTGATTCAGCTGCTACCAGCTTAAATGCTATTTTGGGATGTAGTATATTAATAGGAGCATAGGATCTAGATTACAGTTCTATTCTATTTGTTGAGGACTTGTAATATAGGTGGTCCTTGGCTTACAACAGTTCATTTAGTGACTGTTCAAAATGACAACAGCACTGAAAAAAAATGACTTAGGACTGTTTTTCACATGTGAAAAACGATGACCATTGCAGTATCCTCATGGTCAAAGGATCAAAATTCAGATAATTGGCCCCTGGCTCATATTTATGACAGTTGTAGTGTCCTGGGGCCATGCAATCCTTTTTTTGGGACTTTTTTGACAAGCAAAGTCAATGGGGAAGCCAGATTTTGTTACCGAGCATGTTACTAACTTAACATTTGCAGCGATTCACTGAACAACTGTGGCAAGAAAGATTGTAAAATGAGGCAAAGCTCACTTAACCAACAGCTTGCTTAGCAACAGAAATGTTGGGCTCAGTTGTGGTCGTAAGTCAAGGGCCACATATACTGTGCCCTCTACATGTCATCATTTACTTATGACCAGATGCTTAGTGATTGTTCAAAGTTACGATGAACATACCCTAAAAGCTATTTAAGACCCAGATTTCAAATTATGATGGCCACTTCCTACCTTGGCCAAATGTCTGATTGTGGCTGTTTGCCAATAGCTCTCATTTATGTCAGTTTGCAGCATTCTACAGTTCTGTGATCATGATATAACCACACTGTCAGGTTTGAAATCTATTTAAAAAGAAAAATAAATAAATAAATCTTTCCAAAAGATTTATTTAGGAAAACATCAAATTGGCAAAGTCCATGGTAGTTCCGGATCTGACACAACCCGGAATTACCCCACAATATTACAAGTTAGAAACAACCCCCAAAAGTCACATTCTTCAATAGAAGTAATTCAACATTGCTTGGTATCATAAATCTGCACCTCAAGGGACCCAAGCAAGGACAGCTCATTTCCCACGGGAAGAAAGATCACTCAGCCAAAACAACTCTCTTTATCTCCACTCCTCCCCACTTAGGAATCTGGCGAGCCTGAAATCCTTCCCCCATGACTACCCCAGAGAAAGAAAGAAAGAATGTATACTAAGACTAACTAAAATGGCTACACTTATATCAGTTTTGGACTTGACACACGCTTTGGTTGGAAACTGGTGTTTGCTTCCACTTCAAGCAAAAAATTACCCCCATACACAGCAAACATCCCCATCCACAATGGGGAAGCTGGATTCTGTTACCGACCGTGTTACTAACTTAACAATTGCAGCAATTCACTTAACAACTGTGGCAAGAAAGGTTGTAAAATGAGACAAAGCTCACTTAACCAACAGATCACAACAGGAATTTTGGGCTCAATTGTGGTCGTAAACCAAGGACTACCTATATTGTGCCCTCTACAGGTTAATGACCGTGTCTGCATTCACTTACAACCACCATGTTTGCTTTATGATCAACATGTTCACTTAACCACCGCAACAATGCTTGTAAAATTTGGCATGGTCAAATGGTGAGCTACTTAATGACCATCACACCTTACAACTATAATTGTCAGCTCAATTATGTCCTTAAGTTGAGGATGACTTGTACTGTGCAGTCTAAAAAGGACGGCAGGAATTGAGTTCAGTGAAGGCGTAACACAAGTTGGTGAGGAGAGGTGGAAGCCAGGTCCTGTGAAATACGCCTAAATGACCTGAGTGCATTTAATATGTAGAAGAAGAGACTTCAGATACATAAAACATTGCTCTATAGAAGAAGGTGTGGACTTTTCCCCTGTCATCTCAGAGAACCAGAGCAGGCTCCAAAGGTGCTTTTTCAACAGGTAACTTTCTGGTTTTTCTCTGAAGACATTTTACTTCTCATCCAAGAAGTTGCTTCAGCTCTTTACCCTTTCATCACAACAAATATAAACAAAGTTAGTAACTTATCGATAGGCCTTGACTTATAGCCATTCATTTAGTAATTATTCAAAATTACAGTGGCACTGGAAAAAAATAATACATTTCAGTGTATCCATAATTAGTAAAGTATGGCTCAGGAATTCTGGGAGATGGAGTCCATAAGTCTTAAAGTTGCCAAGTTTGGAGACCCTTGATCTACACATATGTGCTTGTAGTGTTTTTAAATTACAGCAGCAGAAATAATACTTGCAAATGCTTTGAGGTTCTCAAAATACTTCATCAGAATTATCTAGCTATACTTTTATGTCAGGGGTCTCCAACCCCCAGTCCCTGGACCAGTCCACAGCATGACAGCAGTTGGTCAGCACAACAGGCAGAGCCCCACCCACAGAATGCAAGCAGCACACAAAACCATGCCCCCTCTGGTCCATGGAAAAATCTTTCTCCATGGAACCAGTTCCTGGTGCCCAAAAGGTTTGGGGCCTCTGCTTTATGTAACCCATCTAAAAGGTAAGCTTGAATTGTCCTCAATGTTGCAGAAGGGAGTGCTTCAATGGGAAGAAAAGCAGAGTAGAGATAGGATAGGATAGAATTTTATTGTCACTTTAAATGTGACAATTAGTGACAACTAATCAGCATACATTAAAGGAAATTTCATTGCATTCAGCTCTCAAAAGATAACCATTATGCTATACCCACAAACAATCATATATGACATAGAGAAACATCAGTTTAGTTCGAATGTATACATATATATGGTGAAAACATCTTTCTTAATATGGTGTTTAGAGTAGGGATGTAATGCAGTTAGAAATTTAGATCTTACAAAGAAGAAAAGAGCCTACCCTGAAAAATAAATACCAAATAAACAAGCAACAAACAGTGCCAAACTGGACACTATGAATGAATGAAAGAAGTTACAATCAATCAGTCTTTGATAATTAAAGAAATTATAATCACATGTGTTGGCAAGATGATTGATAAGCTATCAAACTTGTAACACTTGGGAAGATTAAGGGACATAGAAGAAAGGGAAAGCAGTGGATAGGATGAAAGAGATTGGAGGAATGTCTGGCTGCTCAGGCTCTTAAGTAAGGCTTATTTTTGGGGTAGGGCTTATATTAAGCACTTCAGTTGCCCTGGGGTATAATGGAAGCCTACTTAGAATTAAGTCCCAGATTATATTCTTGATATATCTATCCACATTTCTCTGAAAATAAGACCAGGTCTTATTTTCTTTTGGCCCCACAATAAGCACCAGGGCTTATTTTTCATTAGGGCTTTATTTTTTTCCATGTACGGGAGGTCCATTTCTTCTGCTTGTGGTGGGGGCCAAAGGTTGCATAGGGTTAGGGTGTTGTGTTGCTGCCATGAGGGGGGGTGGAGCTACCCCACACTGGCTTACCTCAGGGCCCCTGCAGCCAGGCCGCCCATGCTCCAACATTTGCCTCGCTTCACAGCGGTGGCTCTGACAGCCCTGTCCAGCAGGACCCCAGCCCACTTCCACTTGCTCACAGCCACAAAGCAGGAGACAGAGTGACACACCAGTGCCAAGTGCAGGAGACGGAAGGGTGGAGCTTCCCCATGAACCCCGCACCGGCTTATCTCAAAGCCCCTGCAGCCAGGCAATCAATACCCCAACACCTGCCTCGTCTCGCGGTCGTGGCACTAAACAGTGGTTGGTCTCCTCTCCATTACCGCCATGAGGAAACAGAAGTAACGGGCCAGCGAGCACATGGTCTCCTGCTGCACATGGATGTTAGTCCTGCTACCTTGAGGCAGGTGTCGGGACGTGGACAGCCCAACTATGGAAGCCCTGAGATAAGCTGGTGCGGGGCACGTGGGGCAGCTCTACTGCCCCTCACCTTGCTTTGTGGCTGCAGCACTGCAAGCAACCAGACAGAAATGGTTGCTGGCTGACTGATCAGGCTCTTCAGTAGGACTTATATTAGGTGCACATGTAAAAAACATATTAGGTCTTATATGGAGGATAAGGATTATTAGGATTATTTGGAGGATTTGTTTTTGGGGAAATGGTATATAGCATTGTAGCCTTGACCTTCAAATATAATTCTCAACATTCCCAGCCAAATAATTGGTGAATATTTGCCTAACATGAACACATCCTTGATGACAGGTATAATCTTTCTGATTCCTCCAAACAGTCATATTATATGACACAACTCATATAAGGAAACATTGAGAAACATGCACTAAGAAGTAGCCATTGCTGCTATTTTCAGAGAAAGAATATTATTTTCACAGCTGTTAAACCCTGGTAGGGGCTACAATCTTGCTTCAAGGCTTCCCAATTTTTCCTTCATCAAAACAGTAGTTGTAAGACAAAACTAATTCTGCTACTCATTTCTTTTCATACAAATCTGTCAGCATCTGGCTTGTAAATATTTTAATGGGACTTCATTTTTCTTTAGAAATTTACGTTAACAATTCTGTGTAGAAGTATCAACCTGTTTGCATAATTATGTATATCTTATTTACACTTCATTAGCAGTGATTTAATTGTGAAATATAATTTTCCTAAAGGCTTCACATTAGTCCTTGACTTATGATGACAATTAAGCCCAAAATTTATGTTGCTAAGTATGTCAACTCATAAAACATTCCAATGCCTGTTTTCGAATTGCTATAAACAAAAGTGAGGGGGATCTGAAGGAGCATTATGGCAGTTTAAAACCAGAAATATATTTCACTCTTATCTACAAAGATTGTAGCTAGACTACCGGATCTTCTGCCCTCAAAAATCCTTCATTGGATAACATGATTGATGACACCCAGCCTGTGAACCTTCATTGGAGAATCTGATTTATAATACACCCAGGAGGAGGGAGGAAGCAGCGAAGTCACAGGCAACTGTAAATTACATATGCCAGAGTTGGCTTCATTTAATGCTGACACGTTGTGCCTAATAAATCTTTTGAATTTTTTTGAAGCTTGGCTCGAGGCTCATGATTTAATTAGGGCAATCGCCGGAACCCTGACAAAGTGAGACAGTTGTTAATTGAGTTTTGCCCCATTTTACGTCCTTTCTTGCCATGGTTGTTAAGTGACTGCAATTGTTAAGCTAGTAACAGGGTTGTGAAGTGAATCTGGCCTTCCCATTGACTTTGCTTGTCAGAAGGGCACAAAAGGCATGACCCCTAGGACATTGAAGCTATCATAACTATAAATAAGCTGCCAAGTGTCCAAATTTTGATCACGTGACCATGGGGAATGCTGTAACAGTTGTGTGAAAAACAATCATGTCCCTTTTTTCTGTGCCGTTGTAACTTTAGATGGTCACTAAATGAATTGTTTTAAGTTGAGATCTACTTGTATTGTTTTTGTTCAAATATGATGTGATTTCTGAACAAATATGATCTGTTTGTGCTTGATCTGTTTCCTCCCCAATTTATGCTGCTGTTCATATGCCCAGAACATACCACAATTTTAATATAACGAAAAGAGGATTTTCCTTTTCTCTAATTGTACTGGATTAAAGATTTATCCATAATAACAATTTTTGCACAATGTTTTATTTCATCAAAATTGATAATTATCAACCTCATCAAAAACCATAGCCGTGATGGGGGTGGCATGCATCTGAACACCATAAAACCAGACTAGTGAAAATTAAAACAAGGGACATGGGAATGTTGTCTCTTCAAGGCCTTATGCCGTGCAGGCAGGAGAAAAAGGAACACAGATTTTTGTAGTTCAACCACAAATAAGCCTTCCATTTGATACATAGAAATGATCAAAATCTTTCATTAGGATGGTATTAGTTTTTCTGCAAAAAGTCTACTTAACACAACTTTTGTATTTCTGAATGTTGTCAGTTTTCAATCTAATGTTGGGAACAGACTGATACTGATATGTTTGTAGACTGCACAACTCAGATAAACAATAAATTTAATAGATGGTTGAAATAGCCATGAGTTTGTGGGGAAGAATAAAAGTGAACATGAATTTTAGTTTTAGATTGGTCGTGTTTCTTCAGACTTCGTTGGCTGACTAGTAAATATCTCCCAATCTGGGATTGGCATGGGACTGGTTCTGGGAAGTTGGGAATTTAGATAGATGGCTGGACTGGCAGGTTTAACCAAGTCTCAAAAATCATTCCATTGTGGTGTTCCCTCCCAGCCCAGTAAAGGCCCTGAAAATGACAAGGCAAAGTGTGGGTTGTAGATGGAGAGAAGGGATAAGTTAGGCAACTCCACCTAGTGCCTCTTAATGCAAATGGATTTCTAATAAAGCTCACTTCACCTATCCTATATCACAGGATATCGTTATGGATGAGACAACTGACCTGGCATACATCACCAAGCCCTGGCTAAACACTGAAAAGAGATGGATTCCCCTTTGTGCCCAGTCTGCTTTCAGATTTGACATCAACTAGGACCCCAAAAGCGAGGGGAGTTATTATTGTTTGGAGGGGGGGAGAGATTTGGGATTGTCAGGGGTGATGCCTTGTAATTAAGCAAATGTGAGACCATACTTCTGAGAAGGAATGAGATTCAACCCGTGTAACAATTGATTCGGTAAGTGCGTGCATTGCACACCGCACACATCAAATGCGCACTTTGCATGTGCGCAGCGTTTGAAAAACGCTGCTTTTTCAGCTTTCAAACTTACCTTCTGCTGCAGTCCCGGTGAGTAAACCAGCTGAGGAATGGCAGTCTGCTGTGCCGTGTCAAATAGCAGAGCTGAAAACCTCGGATTCAAAGGACAGAATAGGGCAGGGGCGGGTGAGCGGGGCCAAATTGTCGCCGTAACTGCCGATTCGCTTGAAACAGGCCGAACTGGTAGAATTCTGAGGCCAATCCTGAGAGGTCAGTTGCTGCTATTGTACCAGTTATCCTGTTGTGCCAGTGCTGCTTGATACCATCTTTGGGCTGATGGGTGAAGTTCCTTGGGGATGTCAGCTTACATGTTGATGACTATGTAATTTAATACCATTAATACTGTGGTTTTTTTTTTTTCTACAGAAAACATACTGGAAGCTGCTTGACTTAAGAAGCAATGGCCTTTTCCTGTTCTGTTCTTCTAAGAAATGTACAAGAGGGAAAACACCACTATATTCTAAGACAGAAGTATCTATTTTTGGGAGGAATCAAGTCTCAGTGCTGCTATGCTCCAAACAAATATTGACTATAATTTATATTTTGTGCCAACCAAGTGCTTGGAATTTTGGGGAGACTCTTAAAACTACATGTTTTGTAATGGTAGCATTCATTACACTGTAGCTTTGGAGGAAAAATAAATACACATTTAAATAATGTTATGGGGTCAGCTTGTTTTCCATAGAAAGTTTGCTTACAGTTGATTTGGAGCCAACATTTGCCATTCAGAAAGGAGATAATGGAGATAAGCTCTGTAAGTGCCAGTTATGAAATGACAAATCAGGTGTACAGATCTTTTTTATAACTTGAATAAGAAGACTTGCTGAGGAACATTGCTTGGCATTTTTATTTTGAGAGATACAAAAGAAATGACTGATAGAGAAAATGCCTGGCAGGGTGGCACATTTATTCCTGCTTCTTTGGAATTTCTTAATATAAATTATGATGTACAGAAAAACTGTAAGAGTAATGCCATACGTAACCAATTATATAAACCGTATGATTCTCTTTCAAAGAAAGAGAAATATTCAGAAACTGGAATTTCGTCTTCACTGCAAAGAGTCATGCATTCCGAAATTCAGTTAAACATGGATGAATCTCAAATGAAGTTGGAATCATTAAAAAGTGAGACCTCACTCAACAAAAAAGGAAGTGAAAATACAGATGCCAGTTTTGTCAAAGAGGCCAATAGTGTCTCAAAAAGCGTACATACTTTGCGTAATAATTTAATTTGGAATGACTGTGTGTCTTGCACTCAGGATTCCATAGCCTGCACTTATAATTATCTGGAACTGCCATCTTGTGGGAATAAAACTGGACACCTCCATAATTCTTCTGATACGTCAGTGGATAAATTGTTGTGTTTCAAAAAAGGAACTCCAAAATTTAGTGTGGGAGGCTCAGGTCACAGTTTCTCAAGTAGTAATTTTACTGGAAGGATGCCTTCAAAACCTCTTCTGAGCCATTTTGAAAACTGCACTGCCAACAACATTATGGAGGAAAATTTTTCCCAAAGTAAGAAGGAACGTTCCACCTTATTAATAAGAAGATTTTGCAAAAATGATAAGGAGGTTAAGAAATCAGTTTACACTGGAACCAGAGCGATTGTAAGGACTTTACCATCAGGGCACATAGGGGCTGTTGCTTGGAATTGTGTTGCTCACTGGAAGATTCATACTGAGTTAAGGAATACTGGAATTATATCAGAACAGCTAAAAATCCCTCAAGTTTCAATAAATCAAGCATTGTATTACAACCTTCTGCAATCTATATGGCATGGGGTAAGTGACTTTTTAAAATCCAATTTCAGAATATGGTGGCTGGAAGACAATTTAAGAACTTAAATTTTAAATTACTCTTTGTGGCAGTTAAAATTCAGTGATGTAGCCAAATAAAATAGGGAAATACAATGTTTTTTTTTAACCAGTTTATTAGAAATCAAACTAACACTTTCTTAATTCTGAAAAATCAATTTATGATGTTATTTTATCAAAGTCTACTGTTTTTATCAAAGTCTACTGTAACTTAAATGGTGTGTAAATGTAGTTTATTTTTGTGTCTGTTGAAGACTGATTTGTCTGAGTGCCGAGCTTCCTGGATTTCCCTAGTTAGTTTGGTCTAGGAAGTTTGGTCTAGGAAGCTCATGATTTCCCAATTGAAACTGGTTGCATTGTCCATGTGTTATGAGATTAAATAGTTATGTCTTACTTTTTTTGATTATCTTTGAAACTGCCAAAACCTTAACTTAGATCTCTTGTAACTAATACTGAAATAATCCTTGACAAGTGATTGACCAGAACATTATAATGTATGAAGAAACATTTATTGCTGAGGAATAGCCCAACAATGTTTGCTGTTGCTGGGAAGTAAAATGATTTTTCCCCATGACATTAGAAGCAAAATTAGAGAACAAATATATATAGTCTTCTATGAAAAATTTCATTTGTGAATGAATATATAATTTGTGAATGAACTTTTTCAGTTCACCGCCCTCTTGGTGCTACAAACTCATTCTCAATGCTCCAGGGGTGGGATTCAAATTTCTGTGGGTGTGGCCTAATTTGTGGGTGTGGTTTGCTGGTAATGTGATTGGGTGGGCATGGCTTGCTGGCCACATGACTGGGTGGGAGTGGCTTGTTGGTCATGTGACTGATGTCGTGGCTTGCTGGTCACATGACTGGGTGAGCATGGTTTAGTGACTGGCAAGCCAAATACAAGTGGTCCTCACTTAATGGCCGGTTACTTAGCAAGTGTTCTAATTTATGACTGGCCTCCTCAGAGCTACTTGACCTGTTTTTGGAGTTTTGACAGCCATGCACACACATATACACATACTTCCTTCCAACCTTGCTGGAGCAGGTCATTGGACTAGAATCGGCAAAGCATCTCTGACAGAATCTAATCAGAGATGTTTTAGCGATTTTTGTTGATTTTTATTTGCATTTCTTTATTTTATGTTGCTGAATTGCATTGACATGGATATTCCTTCTTATGCACAAACCAGAAGCTTTTGTGATTCTTTGCAGCAAAAATTACTGA
Source organism: Laticauda colubrina (assembly GCA_015471245.1). NCBI lineage: Eukaryota > Metazoa > Chordata > Lepidosauria > Squamata > Elapidae > Laticauda > Laticauda colubrina. The sequence continues at coordinate 29,656,885 of BLBF01000016.1, read as the reverse complement.
CCTCTGGCTTTGCTCTACTTTTCAAACGTGCCAGTACTGCCGGGTTCTAGGTGCCGGTCCCGCAGGTCCACTCCATTGAGCCTGCTGCATTAGAGGGACCTGCCCAAGCAAGTCCGAGTGGAGTGGTGCACCAAATC
>BLBF01000016.1:29623292-29656738 GCA_015471245.1 Laticauda colubrina | reverse complement strand
GGAGAGAGGGTGGTGGGAGAGAGAGGGAGAGAGGGAAGGGGGGAGAGAGAGGGAGAGAGAGAGAGAGGGAGAGGTGGGGGGGGAGACCTGATGCATCAGATTGAAATGAGGCCTAGTTCAGAGGACCTTTTCCACATTGAAACATCTTTGCCAGCATCTTTGCCAGCACATTGAAACATCTTTGGCTTCTATTAATTAAAGGTTTTATGGACGAAACATGGTCAAGACTATCAGGAAGCTCTCACATTTTGTTGAGGCTTTGAACAGGATCCATTGGACCAGATCTCCACCCTAAAAAACTACTTTTCCCCAATGAATTATAGTGCCAATTCTGAAGAAGGCAAAACCAAAATGTACTGGTAAATTACAAGGAGAACACAGACACATGCACACTCCCTTCTAACCCTGCTGGAGAAGGTGATTGGAGTAGAATAAATATCTCATTATCTTTTTCCTCCCTCCCTCCTTCTTTATTTCTTTTTCTTTCTATCCCTTCCTTCCATCCACCCCTTTGTCTTTGTCCCTTTTTCTTTCTTTCCCTTTTGTCTTTCTCTTCTCTCTTTCTCTCTCTCTCTCTTTTCTCTCTCTTTCCCTTTCTCAGGCTCACCCCATTGACTTTGTGCACAACTGTGTTCAGACTTGCTTGGGCAGGTGCTTCCGGTGCAAGGGGCTCAATGGGGTGGAAGGTGGTGGCAGCAGGATGTTTGAAGGGAGAGTAAAGCCACTCTGGCTTTACTCTCCTTTTCCTATGCTGCGTTCGCGGTGGAGCTCCTTGCACTAGAGCGTGCAAGTCAATGGGATGATCCTGTGGGGCCTTGCCTCGAACGCGGCGGCAGGATTTTTTTCTCACTCCTGAATTGTGCCCTGCCGCTCATCTCCAGCACCCTCCTGCCGTCTCTTAGCGCCCCCTGCCAGCCCCCTTGCCTCTCAGCACCCCCCTAAGGCATCCCACTGCTCCCAGCGGGCAGTACCGCCCACTTTGGGAACCACTGATATAAAGCATTGTCCCTCTTCAGTGTGGAGCTGTCCACCTATATTGAAATTCAAGGTTTGGCATTCTTCACAATTTCCTAACATATTGGAGAGAGTCCAGTTTGACAAAGCTAAATTAATGAAATTGAATAGTTGATTCTTTAGCCACAGAGAAACTTCTAGAACAATAATTGTACATATGTAGTTACCATCTATCAAATGGTATAGCAATAGCACTTAGACTTATATACTGTTTTACAGTGTTTTACAGCCTTCTCTAAGCAGTTTACAGAGTCAGCATATTGCCCCCAACAATTTGGGGCCTCATTTTACTGACTTTGGAAGGATGGAAGACTGAATCAACCTTGAGCCAGTGAGACCCAAACTACTAAACTGCTGGCAGCCAGTGATCAGCAGAAGTAGCTTGCAGTACTACATTCTAACCACTGCGCCACCGTGGCTCTATCACATGTATGTTCTTGAAGTTGATATAGCAATACAGTTTTGGAGTACTTCGACAGCACTCTCATTATGGTTAGAGATTTTAATATGTTCGGCTGAAATGATGCAGTTCCACATATCGTATCACTTTAACAATTATCAGAGTTTGATTAAAGGATCCCCATTTTAAACATTGGAGGTGCTAACCTTTTAGTTCACAGCAATTAGCCCATACTAGTAGTACAATGCAGCTGAAGATGTCTCTAAAGCAATTAACACTATTAACTCAAAATCCTTGCAAAGAAAGGTATCCTCTAGAGCAGTGGTCCCCAACCTTTTTTGTACCAGGGACCAGTTTCACGCAGAAACACTTCTTCAAGGACTGGCAAAATCAATTCTTCCCCAATAGTAAAGAGCTTCTTTACTATTTCTTTACTAAAAACATATTTATATGTATATATTAATCACAATTATTCATTCTTTGCGGCCCGGTACAAAATGATCCGGGGCCCGGTAGTTGGGGACCCCTGCTCTAGAGCACAAGTGTCAAACTGGTGGTCCATGGGCCGTCACACCTAGGCCATGCCTACCCCAGCTCCACACAGGGAAAGTCACAATATATCATGTGACAGCAACATGATACTGCAAGTTTGATACCTGTGCTCTAGAGGATACCTTTCTTTGCAAGGATTTTGAGTTAATAGTGTTAATTGTACTGTAGTTTCAGAAAAGTGACATATAAAATTAACCATTTTAAGTATTTCACTGAATTTATCTTATCTTCAGTGAGCAATTTCTTTGTCTATATTTCTCAGTGAACTTACTTAGAGAGAACTTACTTATTTATGAGTCACATAGAAGAAGAAAATAACATTATTATTCAACACAGTCTTCTAAATGTGTATCAATAAATAGTACACAGCAATGCTGGAGATACTATAGTGCTACTCCCAAATTAAAAAGAAAAGGGAATCCATTAATGTTGCAAAGCCAAGCCACTTGAATTGCATATTTAAAGCTAATTATTTACCTTTTTTTGGTCCAATGTGAACTGAACAAATCCTGTGAAGCTTTAAGAAAAAGAATACATTCAGAAACATTGATGACATTGTTTAATTTGGGCCATTACTACTAAGAACTCTGCTTTCTTTCTGTGTATAATAGCTAATTTTACCTAAGACATTTGATGGAATAAGAGTTCTAAATATATGGGAAGAATGTTAACAATTTTTTAGTAATGGATTCTGTTGATTCATTCACTTAACCAAGACGAGGCCATGCTCCAAATAGGTCTTAGTTTCCCACTTTACAAAATACTAAATTAATTTTATAGTTGAAGAATAGGAATGTGCCCCTGGGACAGCAATGCTGTTTTTGTTCATATGTAGAAAGTCAATATTGGTGATTTAACTTATCATACAGATTGTGGTTTTGCAGATTTCCAGGAAATGGGAGCTGATCTTTCCTAGTAGTAAACTATACGAATGGGGAGCAGAAATGGTCCAGCCAGTTAATGCCTAATCAGTTTACTGAATGCTGTATGTCAGGAGCATCAAAATCAAGACCCATAAGCCAAATCTGGCCCACGGGGTGCTTAGATTTGGCCTGCAAGGGCCACCATGGAAACAGCAAGGGACCAGCATGTGTGCCTCTGCCAATGAAAATGGAGCTTGGGAGGGCCACGTATGGTCCTCCTAAGCTCCATTTTTGCTGGCAGAGGGTTGCAGGAGGCCGTTGCAGCCAAAAACAGAGCTCAGGAGCCTGTTTTTGCTGGCAGAGCACTTGGGCCACCACCAGCACCCCCAACATGAGTGTCATGGAGCTGGCCATGCTCACCTTGGCCACGTACACCCCAGCTCCCAAGGTCAAACACAACTGTCATATGGCCCTCAATGAAATCAAGTTTGACATCCCTGCTGTATGTGGACATTTTTATTGGAAGTATGCAGAACACAATATGATAGTATCCTTTGGACGCAAGAGCGAAGAGACTCCTAGTTTGTTTATTTAATTTGTTTGCCACCCATCTCACCATAAGGCAATTCTGGGTGGCTGTCAACATTAAAAGCAATAAAACCATGCAAATATTTGTCTGTCTGTCTGTCTGTCTGTCTGTCTGTCTGTCTGTCTGTCTGTCTGTCTGTCTGTCTATCTATCTATCTAATAACAATAAAAATACAAATTATGACTAATAGATGCAGAGGAAGGGAGGGAGCAGGGGAGAGAGGGGATCTCTGTTATTGATCCATTAACCTCCAGTGTGAAACTTCCCAAGGAAAATGGCAGAGCCAAATCTTCAGGTCCTAATGGAAGGTCAGGTGGGTGGGAATATCAACTCCAAGTCCCAACTATCTCTCCCTTTCCCTTCCCTTTGACACATTCACACTTTCCTATATTTCTTTTACAGTTTAAACCTCATTCATTTGCTCTATATGAGTAAACCCATTTCAAGAGACTTCTGGACCTGTTCTCTTTTTTTGTATTCCAATTAACTTTCAGTCAACACTGCTCAATTCTGTTTCTTCTTTTTTTTTTAACCACACACTATTCCATTCCCATGGCATTCAACCTCTGCATTTTCTCTGACGTATTCAACTGTGACTTTCCAATAATAGAATGATCAGAAGCTCAGTCTTTTGAATCGCCGTTTTCATTCCTTTCAGCATTACAGGCAGTCCTTGACTTATGACCACAATTGAGCCCCACATTTATGTTGCTTAGTGAAACATTTGTTCAGTGAGCTTTGCTCTATTTTACAAACTTTCTTGCTACAGTTCTTAAGTGAATCACTGCAGTTGGTAAGTTAGTAAGTTGTTAAGTGAATCTGGCTTCCCGACTGACTTGTCAGAAGGTCACAAAAGGGGATCATATGACCCCCTTCAACCATCGTAAAAATGAGTCAGTTGCCAAATGTCTGAATTTTGATCACATGATCATGGGAATCCTGCAAACTAAAGTTACTTTTTTCATTGCTGTTGTAATTTTGAACAGTCACTAAATGTTGTAACTTGAGGACTACTTATGTTTTCCTCCCAAAAGGACATCTACTACCCACTTTTCTGCCAGCATTGGAAGATCTTAAAATTCGTTCATTAGTTTTCCTGTTCCCCAAGAAACAGAAATTGAGTTCCGACCTCTTGTTTTTCACCATTTATGAATAACTTCAAATCATTCATTTTATTCCCCAAGCAATATACTGTAACTTCTTCAGTACTTGAAACATTAATATTTTGGATCCATACTCCTTGCTGCATCATACAATATGTTGTAACATTCCTTGCAAATTATTTTCATATAAGAATACACGCTTTTATCAAGATGCAGTAAAAACAAACACAATAATTACAAATACAATAAAATTACCTCAGACTGTACCAGCAACTGGGGAATCCAATATTAACACTGAAATAGCATGGCATTCTCTGCACATAGAAATAAATAGATGTACTTTTACATTCCTAATCTCCCCTAATAACACTTTATATGTTTATCTAGAAATAACATGAAACAACTCTATGCTTAACAGTGAATAATCCACTGATTACTGAATTGATTTAACACATTTCCTATCTGGTATAAAGCAGTATTGCACTTCCTAGATTTTGCTCATTGCCAGAATTTTGATTGTAAGAGACTAGAAGGCCTGAACGCTTTCTCATATATAATTAACAAACTACAGTTGTCATTTTTCCTTTTGGCTACCTTTTTTTTTCTGTAGGGAACAATAATTGCATTTTCCTAAACATTTGGGACAGTTAAAATCTGTGCCTAATGCAAACACAACACAGTCATTCCACAACCCAATCTCATTTTAACACTTCTCCATTTATAAAATCTACATCTGCAGCCCTGCCATTTTTCAATATTCTCACATTTATGATTTCATCATTATCTGTCATTTTCCTTTTGTTTATCTTGGGCACTAATATTTATAGCATTGGTTTAAATTGTATTTGTCAATATATTACTACAATTGCCATTACAAATCTCTTCGGCTCACTTCAGCTTCATCACAGATCTTTTTAACATCTTTATTTTCAGTTTCATTTTAATTTGTTGGAAATTTCTTCATCCAAATCCAAAATGGCAATACAGATTTTATTTGCCTCTTTTAATCTCCACTGTTCCCTGCTTTATTTTGACCCCCATTCTTCCTAACTGTTGCATGTTATGTAATATTTTTTTGGGTTTTCTTTATTTGTGTATTCCCTTCCCCCCCAATCCACAGCTTCTCCATCATTCCACCAAGTGTCCCCCCCCCCAATTAGCTAACTTTGCACACTTTTATACCACCTGTAATATTTCTCATTCTGCCCAAGGAGCTTTCACATTTTTTCCCTTATGTACATTCTCATTTTTTTTCTGTTGGTAAATTGCTCTATTTCCTAATACCAGACTTTATTTGTTTATTCAAATGTCTTACAGCCACCCAATTCTGACAGATTCTGTGTGGCTTTTTCTTCCTGCAATGATTTCTTTCATTTCATTTCTTTTCTTTGACTTCCATTTTGTCCAAGATTCATTTTTCAAATGGTCTGTCCTGGATTCTGATCCCTCATCATGCTTATAACTTTCAGTCATTTCTTTATTTTCATCATCACAAATCAATCAAGCTCTTATATGTATAATTCTTCTTTGGGGGTATGTTTATGAATAGGCTTTTGCTTAAATGCAAAACAGACCGTTTTGTAAATAGATACTCAATAGACACTTTTGTTTTTTATTTTTGAGTCTCTGGATGGCCCAATTGCTTTGTCTCTGCCATGTTATTCTATTCCCACTGATCCATTAATTTTAACCTTTGTAATAATATTCCAGATTATTGTCTTCATTCAAGTTGCACAATTCTTCTCGAAATTCACATCTTTTCTTGCTGTCCCTGTGTTCCGTGGAATATAACAAGCAACTATCACCAATATATGGATTCTTATTTTCCTATATACCAACAAGAATGTAACTTATGTCAAGCACCGTATTGGTTTCCATTATACCTGCAGTATTCATTGCCATAGATATATTGGCATATTTTGGCTAGTATTACACAAAACACTAAAGTCCACTTTTTTCTTAAGCATATCCATCCTTTCCTATACAAGCTAAACACCATCTATTAGAAAATATATTCAATGTATTCATGTGTACTCGGGACACTTTTCTGTAAAATTATATATTGATATCATAGGCAAGTTTGATCTGTTGCTTACAAAAATGAATATATTTAGATCACTATAAGTTACATTACATTACAGTAATAAGATAGGACAATACAGAAATGTTACAGAGTCAGAATATGAATTTGGAGTGTGGACGTCCATCTGTACATTTCTTGCTTTCACTGCTTTTAAGAGTTGCAACAAAACAATTTCTGTTGTTTTGAGCCCAAGATCTTTCCTACACTATAAAACGAATGTGCAGAAAAAGTATCTTATCTAACAATTAGATTCAGTACTTCAAAGTGATTTCTAACATTCTAGAGTACAACAAATGTATTATCAAGACCATATTGTGGCTTTCTTCTTGAGAATAACAGAATACTGTAAAAGAATTGGAAGGGATCTTGGAGATCTTATAGTCCAAACCCCTATAACAGGGGTCCCCAACCACCAGGCCCTGGACTGGTACCGGTCCGTGGATCATTTTGTACTGGGCCGCAAAGAATGAATAATCGTGATTAAAATATATATAAAAATATGTTTTTAGTAAAGAAATAGTAAAGAAGCCCTTTACTATTGGGGAAGAACTGATTTTCCCGGTCCTTGAAAAAGTGTTTCTGTGTGAAACTGGTCCCTGGTACAAAAAAGGTTGGGGACCACTGCCCTATAAGATTGGGTGGATTATGTTTACCTGTACACAAATAGTGTAGCAGCTGTGAATTTCGAGGTACAGCATTATCTTAGGTATGTTACATGACAACATTAAGAGAAAATGCTCTTTGATAATATATCGATTGCAGAATTCTCCTCCATGCTGCATCGAGAGCCCAGGTTGGGTTGACTCCTTCCTATGACATCATTGAGTCTGCACTAAGATATAAAAGCCAGACCCCGGGAGAGACCCCAGCTTTTGATTCAGCTCCTTTCAGTCAGTAGTTGTGTCTCTGAAAGCTTCTGTTAGATAACACTCACTAGCAATCTTCAGTAACTTTTTTCCTTGTTTCAAGCAGCCCCCAGGATCTGGGCAGCTGCTCTTCCAGGAGAGCAGGGCTCTCTCTCTCTCTCCTGCAAGGTTGGGAGCGCTGTTCAGGCAAGTTGGGCAGCATCTGTAGATCTCCCCCACGCCTGCGGTTTGAGCGGTCATAAAAAGCGATCGGCAAATTGATACCAGCATCAGCCAGCTGATTGTGTGGCCAGAGGCTGCCCTTTCCTTTGCTGACTTCACTCAGGACTCTTTATACCCTAAGGAGAAATTCTTTGATCTCGGAGCCTATTTCCCATAGTCAGCGGCCATCTTGGATTGAAGCCTTTCACCATGAGATGAGCGGCCATTTTGCCTGGGGGCCAATTTATACCCTAAGGGGCTTAATACAAAAAAAATACAGTTTCTTTCCATCGTAACAGCCTTTATTCTTCAAATGGAGCAAGATAAGGTCAGGCATATTCCCCCCCCCCCCCAGTGGAACAGTCTCTTAAGCCAATAAGAGACAAAGTTGTAGGCAACGCACCCAATCAGTCCAGAGGGAGATGGCTGCTAAAATCAGAGCTAAGGCTCTAGCCCCAAAGAAGGCAATTCGGCTGAGTTGAGGGCAGAAAAGCGCAGACATGCAGCCCTCGAGAGGCAGTTCAACAGAACTATTCAACAGAAGGGAGTGCAACTACAGCATGTTTCAGGTGATACCTGTGGGCCCCAGCCAAGCCCTCTCAGGGGAGGAGAAGTTATCTCTGAGCCTTTCCATCCTCCATCCTGGTCTCCTGAGGCTTTTGCAGTGCAATGATCCTTAGGATCCCAGCAGATCTGGGCCTAATTTCCAACAGGCTTCTGGGCCCTATGCTCCTCCCCCTCCCTCCAGGCCTCGAACCTGTTCTAAATCTAGGCCTGAAGCCACCTTCACTTCCTCATCAGCAGGCCTTCTGACTCTACCTTTGAGCATAGACCAGGGGATATCCAAGATGTTGTCTCTTTGGCTATTAGACAGGGATTGACTGAAGGCTTCAAGTAAATCCTTCGACCTCTGGAAAGGGTTCAGGCCCTTCCCCCTTCTCAATCTATAAGTTGCCTCATCACCCTGATTTACACAGGCCCCAGGACCTCAGGGTCCATTCTTCTCTACCAGAATGGGAGGAGGTTGATGAGGAAGGAAGGGCTTCACCATCTGAACACAGTTACTCCTCTCATTCAGAGTGTGAAGAGGGTGAGACCTTTGACCAAAATCTTCAGAGAAAGAAGAATCTTGCCCAGAGCAGACATCCTCTGCATTGGTCTTCAATCCTCTCTTCAGGCCATTACTCAGCATGGCCTTGGTCACTGCCAAGCTGTCACCAGAGGAAGTGGCACCCGAGCCACAAGGAATTCCCTCTATCCAGGGAGACTCATTCTTCTCCAAGCCTGTAGTGCATGCAAGGGTTTTGCCTTCTTCCTCTTTGTTCCTGGACATGGTCAAGGAACAGTGCACTTCCCCTTCGGCAGGTCCTCGCCCATCTTCTCTGGATAAGCTTTTCTACTACATCATCCCTGGACAATTCCCTGGCAGTGCCTTATGTTGACATTCCGGTTCTGGCCTTGTTCGCATTTTCTGGCAGTCTCACGTGGGCATCCATACGGTGGTTGCACCAACTCCAGATTAGATTGCCTACATCTGACCTTCGGTCTCACCAAGGCCTTAATAAGATTATCGCAGCAGTGGAATTCACTGCAGATGCCACTCTCAATTCTGCCAAATATGCACCTAGGGCCATGGCATCTTCAATAGCAGCAAGAAGACTGTTATGGCTCAGAAATTGGCAGATGGAGTCACACCTTAAATGGAAGCTGGCTTCAGTTCCATTCGCAGGCGATAAGCTTTTTGGCAATGCTCTGGAACCGTATCAAAATCAGAGATAAACGTAAAATTCTCTCTTCCTCTGGGAAGAGAGCCAACTATCGCCCAGCTCCTTATACTGGTAAAACAGCCCTTTGGGAGGGTGGGGGGTCATTCCTGCCGTCGCTCTAAGTAATCTCTCATTCTCCTCACCCATTGGAGGTCGCCTAGTGTTTCTTGCCTCCAAATGGGAGGAGTCAACGGCGGATGCCTACGTCTCAGCACTATTAGGTCAGGATTACAATTGGATTTCCTTTTTTTTAATCTGTCCTGTCTCTCAGGACATTTCAAGCAAGACCTCATGAATCAGGCCATTCAACTCCTTCTTGAGATCCGAGCTATTCAAACCTTTCCCCCCCTCTCAACGGGGACATGGGCTTTATTCTCGCCTTTCATCGTTTCCAAAGCCTGCAAGGGGGTAGCGAACCATCCTGGATCTAAAATTTCTCAACCAATTTGTAAAATACAGGCTATTTAAAATTCTATTCTAAATAGAATTCTATTAAATAAAATAGAATCTGCATTCTATTTTAGAGAGTGTTCGGGAGGGCGATCTCTCTTCCACTGATCTCATGGAGGCTTACCACCACATCCCCATTGGGCCTCATCATCGCCAGTTTTTCCGTTTCTGTTATCAGAATACCCATTACCAGTATCGAGTACTTCTTTTCGCCCTCTCATCGGCTTCAAGGGTCTTCACAAAGGTTCTGGCAGCATTGATGGCATCTCTGCTTTCTGTTCCAGTGAGGATCCAATACTACTTGGACAACATTTTGATTCTGTCCTCCTTCATCCATGCAGCACATTGGGATCTGCAAATAACCCTGTCATATCTCCAGAGCCATGGAATTTTCCACTCCTGTCCACTCTCATGGTTCTTGCTTCCCTATTAACAAGCAGGAACCAGCCACTCATCCATCAAGGTCCCGCTCCTGCCACAAATCCGGAAATCTCTCAATTGGTGATGTTCTCTGTTAATCTGGAAGTGCCTCCTTTTTAGAGTCCCAGACCGGCCAGTGATAACCACCAATGCCAGCCTCCTGGGTTGGGGTTCCCATATGCAGGGCCAGATAGCTCAGGACCTTGGTCCAGGTCAGAGCAGGCCCTTCCCATAAATTGGCTAGAGGTCAGAGCCATTTTTCTAGCTCTCAAGCATTTCAGGCACTCATGACGGCTCTCATGTTCTTGTCCTTATGGATAACATGGCCGCCATGGCTCATGTCAACCAGCGGGGGGAGATAAGGTCCAGAGCCCTCATGGGAGAGGTTGGGGTTATGGGCAGAGCAACACCTGTTATTGATCTCGGTGGACCACTTCTCCGAGATCAACAACTCCCAGGCCGACTGGCTCAGCAGGAGCCTAGTTGACCAGGCAGAATGGTCTATTCCTCCTTCTCTATTCAGGGACCTTTCCCTCAGATTCGGAATGCTGGAGGTGGATCTTCTCTATTCCTCAAATTGCCCAGGTCACCAGATTCTTCACCAGGTTTCCTTGCCAGGGAGTGGAGGGGCCCAATGCCCTTCGGTGCAGATGTCCCCAAAGTCTCCTCTATGCCTTTCCCCCGCTCCCATCATTCTGGCAGTAATTCAGAAGATGTTGGAGGAACGAGCGGAGCTCCTCCTCCTGGCACCCTATTGGCCAAGGACGCCCTGGTTTGTGGACCTGGTCAACCTGTTGGTGGCTTCTCGTTGGAGGATCCCAGCCCATCTAATCTCCCTTCATCGTGATTCTGCTCCACCTGGAGCCCCAGTGGCTTAAGTTGACTGTGTGGCACTTGAGCGGCAGTGGCTAGAGGTGGCTGATCTTCCTGAAAGGGTCATCATCACGATCCTGGCATCTCGCAGACCTCCCAAAAGGCGCATCTATGATGCCACCTGGAAGGCCCTTCCCGATGGTGCTTTAGGGAGGGTCTCTGTCTCCCGCTTTAGCCCAATTGGCAGAGATTCTTAGATTCCTTCAGCATGATCTGGAGAAAGGTTTGGCCCCCAACACCTTACGCAGGCAGGTTGAGGCCCTTTCCTTGGTTCTTTCATGGGGTTCGCTTCCTTCCTTATCCTATCACCCTTCAGTCAGGAGGATTTCAAAAGGGGTTTCCAACCTGCACCCTCCGGTGGTTCACAAGTATCCTTCATGGGATCTTCATGTGGTCCTTAATGCCCTTACGAAGCCCCCCTTAGAACAGTGTCTCTCCATTTCCTGACTCTGAAGGTCGTGTTCCCCGTTTCCATCACTTCAGCCAGGCGGGTATCCAAGCTTGCTGCTCTTTCCATCAGACAGGACCTTTGTATCTTTCACAATGATAGGGTTGTCCTCAGTCTGGCCCCCTCATTTATTCCAAGGGTTAACACCTGTTTCACAGGTCCCAGGACATTATGTTGCCTTGCTTCTGCCCCCTCCCGCACCATGACTTAGAGCAGCAGTGGCACTCGCTAAATGTAGGTAGGGATCTTAGAATATACATTAAGTGCACTTCCTCCTTCAGGAAGTCTGAAGCCATTTTGTTTCCTTTTTCCCTTCTCACTTGGAGCACAAAGCCTCTTCTCCTACTATTAGCAGGTGGCTCAAATCTTGCATTGAGCAGGCCTACAAAGCTGCGGCCCTTCCGGTTCCTCAAGGTCTGATGGTGCACTCTACCAGAAATGCAGCCACTTCGGCTGCCTTGGCGACCCAAGCAACCTTGGAGGAGATCTGCCATGCGGCCACGTGGATATCTCCGTCTCCTTTCATCAGATACTACCGTCTGGATGCCTTTGTCTCGGCAACTGCAGCCTTCGGCAGACGGGTGCTTCAATGAATGAGTGGTTCAACAGTCGGTGTGATGAGCCAGACGAGGAGCCACCCGTGGACATGCAAGCTTTGGTATGTCCTATCCTGGGCTCTTGATGCAGCAGGGAGGAGAATGGGCATTGGTAGAAGTTACCCTGAACGCCCTTTCTATCTATGCTGCGAGAGAGCCCAGCCCCTCCCTTGATTCATCCAGAGAGGATAAGTCATATTTCTGTATTTATTTGTGCTTTCAGAGACACCTTTCAGTCTGTCAAGTATCTTCGCCAAAGCTGGGCAAACTTCCGGGGTCTGGCTTTTATATCTTAGTACAGACTCAGCTAAATGATGTCATAGGAAGGAGTCAACCCATCCTGGGCTCTCTCGCAGCATAGATAGAAAGGGTGTTCAGGGTAACTTCTACCAACGCCCATTCTCTGCTGAACTGTAGAAATTTAGTTTTGATAATGGTTGCATGTTGTTGAAGAATTAAATGGTGACTATGTAGGTGAAATTAACAGTTTAGTAAAAACCTGAAAATTGTTTAACAGTAAAATGATCATACAAGAACAGCTTGTCCTTTGTGGGTGAGGATAGATAGATATTCTGTAACAACTGAGGTTTGGGATTGTTATGTTTATAAACTTGCACAACAAAGGATGACCTTTTGAAATAACATTAATAGTTTTTAACCATTCTCTGAAACTCACAATGTACATTTGAATTTGAAAATTACGTGATTTAAAATGCATTTACTTTTGAAGGATAGCTCTTTGTGTATAATTCTGTTTTTATGCAGTCTTTTCTACCTTTGGTAAAATGCTTCATAAACATAATATTGTTGAGCTCATCTATTTATTTCATTCTTATTGAAACGTTTCTGTTCCACTGATCAAATAGTTTGGGAAGAGAGATCCTTGGCCATAGAGTGGCTGAAGGTTAGATACAACAGAACGGCTGACGACAATGAGTTTGGGAAGGAGATAATTGTTTGATTGTTACATGTCATCAAATCACTTTTGACCTGTAGTGACCACATAGATTTTCTCCATGATGATCTGCCCCTTATCTAGTCTTTCAGGGTTTCCAACAGTGCATTCATCACCATTGTAATTCGATACTGGTTATCATCTTTTTCTCTTTCCTTCCAATTTTCCCAGTATTAGAGCCTTTTCCACAGATCTGGTTCTTCGCATAATGTGTCTGAAGTTGGATAATTTCAGCCTGGTCATTTGTTCTCATGTGGAAACTATGGGTTAATTTGTTTAATGATCCATTTTGGGTTTTTTTTGGGTGTCCAAGATATTCTCAGGAGTCTTCCTAACTCCAGAGTTTAAAAATACCATGACTTTTCAAAAAAGAAAATTCAACCACTGATTCTTAATTATATGTTCAAAATATGACATACACTTCACTAGTCATTTTTATTGTTAATACAGAACTACAGAAAGAAAGAAAAAACCCCCAAATCATTTATACATTAGAAATCATTTATTTAATAAATGTCTATGCTGTCTATCTCAGTTGTCATCTTTACTTCTTCTATACCACTTCAGATGTCAAGGGAGATACAAAATTTTGGTTCTTGCTCTTCCAGCAACCTCAACCAGAGGTGGAATTCAGCAGGTTCCGACCAGTTCTGGAGAAATTTTGAGTAGTTTGGAGAACTGGCAAATACCACCTCTAACTGGAGATTTTACAGTATCCTTCCCCTGCCACGCCTACCACAGAACTGGAAGTAAAAAAATTTGAATCCCACCACTGACCTCAACCATTGTTATTTGATGCTGTTGTAGTATGTGACTGATACTGCTAGATTTTAGGTATCTTTTAGATTTCTAATAAATTCACTACTGTAATGAAATGGCATTAATTTTTATTCGCGTTACTTTTTACTGGTTTATGACTAAAAAAAACTTTTGGCGAAGTAACTGTATGCAGAGATATAAATTTGGAAGAAATGATCAAAATGTTGCATAGAAGTTGAATAGAAATTAATAGACATTAAATAGGGATGCTTAAATTCTAGTCTGTTCAAAACAACTAAGCTAAAGTAAAAAGCATTTTTAACACTACAATATCCAAAATGCGGTCTTCTTAGGCTTGTGGGTTTTTGCCTATTAATGCAAAGCCTGATGCCTCTTCAACATCTTTGATTCTCCTTCTTGTATAAGCTAGAAAAATATATCTTCATGATTTAGCTACTTTAATAGGTATGACCATTTAATAGCCAGTTCTCAAAAATTAGACCAGAATAACTAGAAACCCCTATATGTTTTACCCATGATTTCCAAAATAATTGGTAAAATATCCATAAACCCATAGTTTACTAATTCTTACAATGATAAGAATATAACAAATAAGTAGCTTTCGAGAGGACTTTTGGAGAAAAGTGGTTTGATAGCATCTAATTGTTTGTTGTTTTTACAATATACTTATTACATTACTATTTAATTAGCATATTGTATTTGGGTTTTTTTTGTGTGCCTTCAAGTCAGTTTTTGACTCCCAATGACCACCTGGACTAGTCCCTTTACTTTTCTTGGGAGGGTTTTTCTGAAGAGGTTTGCATTGTCTCCTTCCCAAAAGTGAGAGAAGGTGATTGGCCCAAGGTCATCTAGTTGGCTTTGTGCCTAAGTTGGAACTAGAACTCACTGGCTCCAGGTTTCTGATTGGATGCTTTAACATAGAGGTCCCCAAACTTGGCAACTTTAAGATTTGTGGATTTCAACTCCCAGAATGGAGAATTCTGGCTGGAGAATTCTGGGAGTTGAAGTCCATAAGTCTTAAAGTTGCCAACTTTGAGGATCCCTGCTTTAACACTACACTTTGTTTTATACATGCATACTGTGGACATTTTATTTTATGTTTTTTTGTAAAATGGCATGAGTCTGTAGGAGGCAGCAGCATGTTGTGTGAAGGAGGCTGTGGTGTTTAAAACTTATGGCATTAGAAAAAAGAATATAATGTAATGTATAAGTGATCCTTGTAAATTGGACTCACGTTACTAATCCACAAAATAATTTATTAGTTCACAAATCTACATTAATCCTAGAACTGGCCTGCAGTTAATAATTAGCCAAAAATTTGATGTGAGAAACATGATCAAGTTTTTATCGTTTCCTTTAATTGCTAAAAACTTCTAATCTATTGGGGGGGGGGGGGTTAGTTTGGTAAGCATAGCTATAAATAATAGAAATAAAATTATAGCTGAAGACTGTAAACTGCTGTGCAAAGAAATAATTTATGTTTTTAATGGAATGGATGCACCATCTGGTGGCAACTCTGATAAATGCAGGTTTATTATACTCTGGGATCATAGATATTTGATATTCTGATGTATACATTTTAAGAGAGATTAGGAAAGAAATTATTATATGCATAATTGCAGCATTAGATAAATTGTTCTGTATTTCCCTTTCAACGTTCTTACTAATCCCCATGTTTTCTTTGTTTGGAAGACTAAGTGCAAAGAGAGAGAGAGAGAGACGAAGAGTGGTTACTTTATACTAAGGTATTCATAATTGTTTACATATTATAAATAATACCAACATGTTTTAGGCAAGAAAAGAGATAAGATAAACCATCCACCTTCTGAGGGAAGGTAGAATACAGAACTTCTCTAAGTAGGGCAATCTTGCATTTTTTGAAAGTTAGTTTGAATATTTGACTTGACACTTGAATGTAATGTGATTTGATATAAACATAAATTGCCTTCTGTATAAATATGCTTTCCTCTATTTCCTAGCCCTGGCCTGGATCCAAGGAGATCAGAAGCATCTGTTTCTATTTAAAATAAACAGTTTCTTGTTTCCATCCAAAGCAGCCGGGATCAGAAATCACCATGCTTTATGTTGTTATGTAATCAAAATACTATTTAAACCCATTTCTTTGTCCAGTTCATTTAAGACAGAAACAAATGCTTCCATTTCCTTCTTGCAGCCACAACAGTTTAGTATTGTAATATAGGTATATGAGTATTTTCATAGTGTTGAAAATTTAGGCATTGCAAGAATGGACATTTTACACCTAAGTAAAACAAAAGCAAAAACCCAACTATTGGCCACAGGAGTGCTTGTAAGTCAAGGACTGACTATTGCACAATAGTGGAATACTAAAGGGGCATCTTAACACAACATTTTTCAAATTTGATCATTTTAAGACATGTGGACTTTAACTACTAGAATGCCCCAGCCAGCATTTTCAAGTTTGAAAAACACGGTCCTTGCCCAGTCAAATCTATTAATATAGTAATTTAGAAAAAGTTTGTGAGAGCTGAAAAGATGTCCCAAAGGTGCTTTTTCAGGAGGCAACTGGACTTTCTTTTTTTTCCTTGAAGACATTTCACTTCTTATCCAAGAAGCTTCTTCAGTTCTTCTTCAGCTTCTTGGATGAGAAGCAAAACATCTTCAAAAGAAAAAACAAGAAAGTCCAATTGACTCCTGAAAAAAGCACCTTTGGGACAACCATGACCTGGATGACTGAGAATGTCATGCCCCTGTTGGAGCTTGAATCTGAGGAGGAAGATGAACAGCTGATAGGGAGTGGGAGTGTGGCTGTTGGCTGTGGAGGAAACTGGGGAAGGGCGAAGTCCGGCTGGGCAGGGCAGGGGAGAGATAGAACAAGGGAGAGGGAGTTCAGAGGAAGAACCAGGCCCAGCCCCTCTTCATCCTAGGGCACACAGGGGGGAACAGAGAAGAGAGCAATGTGGATTGTGTGGCTTGGAAGGGAGGAAAGGGTCCTGATTCCTTTCATTAGCCACACTTGGGAAGACAGTTGATAAGAAAGGCAGGCTGTGTGCCGCAGACTGTTGGGAGCAAATGTGACTTTGTCCTGTGTTGTCGTGGCTTATCTGTGTTCCTGGCGTCTTCCCAACCGTGTGAGTTTGGCCATGCCTTCAAGTCTGAAATTCTTGCTCCTGCCTTGCCAAACTAATTACTTCATTTTGCGTTCATTAAACTTATAGTTACAGTTTTTGTTGACCACGTTTTGGACTTGATTCTCTGTAGTCAAAGGCTGTTCTCCCATCAGCTGTTCAGAGCATCCAGAAGTGGGAGGTGCTTCAGTCTCTTCTGGAAAGGCTGGGCTTAAAACTCCAGGACGCTTCTCCTCCTCCACGGGACACCTCCTCAATTTTAGCTCAGCCTTCGTGGTAAGAGGTTGTGCACTGCCTGACTGGAACGGTTTCTGATTCAGCTAGTCAAGATTCAGGTTCTTCAGGAGGAGGTGGAATGAGATGACCAGGTTGTTCCCATGGAGGTGGGGTCGATCCATCAGATGGACTTGGAATTGTCAGCGGCTGACTCACTAGAACGAGGAATGTCAGATGACGAAGGCCTCATTCCGGACCAACCTACCTTTTCTGGCCTTTTTCGTCTGCACTTCTTTAAATCTTTACTGTTCAAAGCAAAGAACACCGCTAAACTAGGCACATCAAGCCCTCATCCATTGTCAACAGGGTCTCAGGATGAATCTGAGGATCTAATATTCTCCCATGAGCTGTTCAGAGCATCCAGAAGTGGGAGGTGCTTCAGTCTCTTCTGGAAAGGCTGGGCTTAAAACTCCAGGACGCTCCTCCTCCTCCTCCATGGAACATCTCTGTGTCCCCCAGTTTTAGCTCAGCCTTCGTGGTAAGAGGTTGTGCACTCCCTGACTGGATCGGCTCTTGTCTTCAGGTTTGCTCCTTAAAACCCTTCCCCATCTAATTCGGCTTTTTCAGACTTTCTCCTAGATCGTTTCAGAAAACAAGAATATCAATTAGAATAAAACAGTTTTTCCTTGTAGATAGCGGAACCTGTCACTCTGCAGGCAGCTTGAGGTTACCGCCTCAGGAAACTGCCTTATCTAGCCTTCCGATCATCTGCCTGCAATCAGAACGGAACTCTCCCAGCCGCAGCATTCTTTACCTTGCTGTTTCTTCTGTCAGCAGCCTTCAGATCGCGAGTTAGAGCAGCAGCAGCAGCAGCAGCAAAGGCTCATCAGACGGCTTAGGATTAGCGCCGGTAATTCCGCTTCCGCCCTTTTCAACAGCTGCCTCAATTTCACGCCTAATTGCCACAGCCTCCATTTCTCGCTGGTTTCCCTTGCTGGGGACCGAGAAAGTATTTGCCACAGCCTCCTTCTCTCACTGGTTTCCCTTGCTGGGGACTGAGATATTAACTTTCCATTGTGCCTTCCCTGGATTTAGCTATTCCTCTGGCTAACGTTACACTAACCGGCTGCTCATTAAACATGCATTTCTTTACATTTGCCTTTGGATCTTTTACTCAGACGGAAAGGGCGAGTGACGTTTATATTGCGGAATGTTTATTTCTGACATGCAAGGAGGCATATCAGAGCCTGTAATAGCTGGTTTCCCTTGCTGGGGACCAGAGATCCGGAGTTTTTTTCTCTCACTTGAAGCACTTGGGGGTTTCCCTTGCTGGGGACCCTTAGATACTGTTCACCATTTAGACTGTTCTACCTATAGATATTCAAATATCAACCACAATATTAACAATAATCATAATAATTAAAAAAACTAATCAAATTTACATTCAGAGGCAGACAATCCATCATACACAATGGAACGTGACAACACTTTCGGCTCATGGCCCAGTAAGTCCTGAGACAAGCCAGTGGGCCCTAAAAATATCTCTAAGGCGGCAGATAAGGATGCCCATAGATGGCACCTAGCTTTGGAAAGACAATTGCAAAAAACGAGCCAGGGAGGCAGACAAGATGGCTATGACACAGCAATCTGATCAGAACCCAAATCCATTGATGGGGCCCTTGGATTTATCTACCCAGCCCAGACAGGCTGTTTCTGGACAACCCCCTATAGTCACATCTCCCCCACTGAGCACTGCCTGGCCAATTCCAAAGGCAACTTTCACACCTACGGCCGCCGGCCTAAGACAGGAGGAGGGATTACCTGAGACTATCCCCATTGAAATGAGGCAATGGATGGAGATGGCGATTCAAAGGGGCATTGTGACTGGACTTCAGCAATCCATCCAAACCAGACACTTCTCGACCGCTTCGGATGCGGGATCCCTGTCCGCTCGATCATTTGAGCATACCCAACAACATCAATCTCAGGTATTCCCCAATATTCCGAACTTATCAGGCCAGGGCCTTCGGGAGGAAGTGGATTTTGAGGACCAGGAGGTTTCCATGGAAGTGGGGGTCAATCCATCAGATGGACTAGGGCTGTCAGAGGCTGACCCACTAGAACGGGGAATGACGAAGGCCTCATTCCAGATCACCCTGCTCTTTCTGGCCTTTTTTCATCCATACCTCTTTGAATCTTTACTATTCAAGGCAAAGAACACCACTAAACTAGGCACATCAGAACTTCATCCATTGCCAACAGGGTCTCAGGACGAATCCGAGGACCTTATGTTCTCACAACCGGCTAATATGGCGGAAACTATTCCTGTTCCTTGTATGTTTGCTGAATTATTACAAAGTCAATGGGCATCAGCAGCATCATACCCAGTCCCAACAGGGTATGATAAGCGATATTTCAATTTGGCATCAGAGTTTGCAAATTTTCTAAAACCGCCAGAGGTGGATGAACCCATAGTGGCACTGGCCTCTTCTTCCACCTTTCCTAACGAGGCCAAGGAAGCCCTGAGACCGGAAGACAAGAGAGCAGTGTTAGCACTCCGTAGGGCGCATGTTTCTGATGCCTGGGTTATTAGGGCAGCTACAGCTGCGTCCTTTTTTACACATTCCTCCCTCCGATGGTTCTCCCACCTGAGGGATATATTGCCAGCGTCAAATGTCAGAGCCCACCAGGACACAGCTAAAATTATGCCAGCCGCAGAGTTCTCCGCCGACGCCACATTTAACGCAGTCAAATTCTCATCTAGGGCCACAGCATCTCACGGATCAGCACGGAGACTGCTATGGATCAGACATTGGAAGCGGACACCAAGCATAAACACAAATTGGAATCATCCCCAATATCAGGGGATTAATTATTTGGCAGTGCCTTAGAGCCCCTCCTTATAGAAAATAGAAACAAGAAAAAAGCGCTTCCTCCTCTTTTTCATAGGTCTGAAAACAGAACGTTCCAGTTGTTTCGAAGGGGTTCCCTTCGACCCTACTATCAGGGCTCCTACGTTTTCAGATCGCAAAGAACATCAGGATACAGGCCCAGTTATAGACAGGATAGGCCTGAATCTTCCGATAGAGATCAGCGGGGAGGCCAAAATTGTAGAAATCCCAGAGGCACTAGAAGCCAATTTTTTCGCCGTCCCAAATAAGCCGTTGACATCAGTTCCCTGTTGTAACTATGTATCATTTATGTGTTTGCAACTGTGTATCAATACAACTATGTATCATTCAGGCATTTGCAACATTGTATCATTCACGTGTAATCATTGAGCTTCTGTCTCCTCAGTGACCTTTTACAGGGCACGTACAGAGACACGGAGTCAAGCATTCACTTTGTGATTACATCGTCTGGCATGCAGCTTTGTAAAGAAGGAATGTCTTGATCAAATTGTAGATCGTGCCATCCTGTCTGACTTGGTATTTTGCCTTATCTAAGTCCTGCATATCCTGTCCGACCTGGGCTTGACCTAGGCTCTGAATAAACAATGATAGTGACCCCCCCTTTTGAAGGAGCATAATAAAAGAGCGTGTACCCAGACATTCTGGGCGCACTCATCCCGAGGAACTTCGTCTCCTGTCGTTTCTTTCTCCTTCGCTCCCTATCATGAGACGCCCATCTGATACGGGATAGCAGATACCGCATTCTGGTGACCCCGACGTGATTCCCTAAGGGGGATACGCAGCGACACGCTCATATCTTACTCGCTCGATGGGAGCTGTGCTTCGCCAGGCCTGAAGCGAATTGCACATCATCGGATCTGAAACACGGTCTCGACTTTCGTAAGTATGGGCGGAAACTTTTCTCAACAACAGACAGAGCATCTGAAGGAATTGAGGGAGTTAGTCGCTTCTTCTTCTAAATATTCTGCTAATTTAAAGGGCTCGCCTGTAAAAATTAAACCTATTGCTACATTATTGGCTTATGTGTGGCAACATTGTCCCACTTATCCAGAGAAAGGGTCCTTAAAAATCTCCATTTGGGAAAAAATTGGTGACTATCTCCATAATCCTCCTCGTGCACCTATTAGCATTTTAGTCACTTGGAGGAAAATTATGGAGGCTTTAAAAGTCCATTATAAAATAGAAGCAGAAAGTGTATTAGAATCTCCTCCACCAAGTTATGATAACTTTCCTGTCCTTCAACCGTCCGCTCCCAATGATCAAAAATCCTTACGAGAGCCTCCCTCCATCCAATCCACTTCTTTAAAAGGAGAGCTCTCGTGTCCTCCACCCCCCCCCCCCGAAAGGGGGGGGGTGTTGTAAAAGCCATTCAACAAGCCTTTTCTGAAGGAGAAATGGATGAGGACACCCTTGCAGCTGCCTCCCTTTATCCTATCATACAAATTGGCAATCCTCCAGCTCCTCTGTATAGCCCAATGTCGTACAAAATAATTAAGGATTTAAAAGCAGCTTGCAAGGAAAATGGTATTCAATCTCGCTATGTACAGGGTCTTTTAGGATCAATAGCCCAACCAGGAGCTGACTTGATAAATGCTGATTGGCGTACATTATTTGCCATGATTCTCACGCCTTCACAATTTTTGGTCTGAGAGTCAGAATTTCATAAGCGTACTGCAGCCGCAGCCGCTAGAGGCTTACCGGCAAATGTCACTCTAGATATGCTTAATGGTACTGGCACTATGCTTACCATTGCCCAGCAGACTGCCACAGACGCAGCTGCTTTCCCTATACTACAGGATTGTGCTTTGGCCGCTGCTCAAAAAGTTGACAATGCGGGATGTGTGCCCAAATCTTTCTCTAAAGTTATTCAAGGACCTTCTGAGCCTTTTTCCTCCTTTATAAACCGTCTCACAGAATCCTTAGAGAGACAAATTGATAATGAGGAGGCTTGTAATGAATTACAATTGAAACTTGCCTATGAAAACGCAAACGCTGATTGTCAGAAAGTTTTGCAACCAATAATTAATAAGAAAAATGTTACCCTGGCAGATTATCTTACAGCCTGCCGAATCATAGGAACCTCAGTTCCCATTGGAGGACGGCTAAAATTGTTTGCCGATCAATGGGACTGCTCCATCTCTGATGTGTGGGTCAAGGACATCATTAGGTTTGACTTGGCGCTAGAGTTTCAATCCTCCCCCCCGAACCTTTTCATGAGAGCCCTAGGTCCATGGACCCTATTAAGAGGGTGTTGATGCAGGACGCTATCAATCATTTTCTGCATATTCGGGCCATCAGAGAGGTCCCTTCTGAACAATGGGGTCAAGGCTGTTACTCTCTATTGTTAGTGGTCCCAAAGCGTTCGGGGGGCTGGAGGGCAATTCTGAATGTCAAATGTTTGAATAAATCCTTGGTTTATCAAAAATTCAAGATAACCACTCTCCAGTCCATTCTGCTTAGCATCAGAGAGAACGATGTCCTGACCTCTATAGATCTGACAGAGGCTTATCTCCATATACCAATTATACCTGCTCACCACAGATATCTTGGATTTTGCTATTGTGATCAGCACATGAATATATCGCCCTGCCATTCGGCCTGGCGTTGGTCCATAGGACTTTTACCAAAGTCACCAGAGCCTTGGCTGCCTCACTGAGGATCAAATCTGTTCGCTTACAATGTTATTTGAATGATATTTTAATTTTATCATCTTCCAGACATCAAGCAAATTTGGATACCAAGATTAGTCTGGAGACCCTTCAAGGTCATGGCTTTTCCATAAATTGGGATAAGAGCCATTTGATCCCCTCAACCTAGTAAGTTCATTTAGAGGCAGTGATAGATACCGTGGAGGGCAAGGTTTAAAGAGGGTTTCCCTGGCAGTTCTGTCTCAACTGTTAGGGAAACTGATCTCTTGTATTTCCATTGTGCCTTGGGCTCGATTCCATTCTAGAGAGCTGCAATGGTTCGTGCTACCTTTTCAGCGATCCGGAAGAGCCACTTGCAACATCCGGATAAAGGTACAACACAACATTCTCCGATCACTCCGCTGGTGGTCGGAAAAAACGATAAACAAGGGGTGTCTTTTCAAGGAACCACACAGGGCAACGATCACAACTGATGCCAGCCTGGTAGGATGGGGAGCCCACTCTCAATCCCATACTGCACAGGGAATTTTGACTATCTCTGAACAATCCCAAAGCATCAACCTGTTGGAACTGCGAGCAGTTCATCTGGCCTTACGCGGTTTATACTCCTTTTCCAATCATGGCTCATTCTGGTCTTAACAGACAATATCACAACAAAGGCCCATGTAAACAGACGGGGGTACCCACTCCAAACTTCTGATGCTGGAGACGGCCAAGTTGTTCAAATGGGCAGAGGCCAATCTGTCTTCGCTCAAGGCAGAGCACATGGCAGGGGCCTTAAACACACAAGCGGATTGGCTCAGCAGGGCCTTGATAGATCAGGCAGAGTGGCACCTACACTCGGCTGTCTTCCAGGAAGCAGTGCGGAGGTTTGAGCAACCAGTAGTCGATCTATTTGCCTCTCCTCTCAATGCCCAATTTCCCCAGTATATTTCAAGGTACCCAACTCGGGGTGGAGACCATCAATGCCCTGTGATGTCCGTGGCCTCCTGGTCTTCTATATGTCTTTCCTCCACTCCCGGTAATACCCAGGTTGATCCAGAAGTTATTGGAGGAACGAGCAGAACTGATATTGGTCGCCCCTTACTGGCCCAGGGGAACGTAGTTCGCAGATTTACAGAACCCATCGTGAGAATAACCTTGGAAAATTCCACCATCCAAGGTTTCCCTCTCCCAAGGGCTGATACTTCACCCGAAACCACAATGGCTATGGAGGTTGAGCGGAGCATATGGAGGGTGAGCGGAGCTGTTTAAGGGCCCAACAAATTTCAGACAATGCTATTGCCACTATTCAAGCATCCAGATGGTCCTCAACAAATCGGATACACGAAGCCACGTGATCAGCCTTCTATCGCTGGTGCCAGGGGTGTAATATCGACCCAACTGCTCCATCAATAGGACAATTATTGGACTTCTTACAGGAGCCTTTGACCAAGGACCTATCTCCAAATACTTTATGTGGACAGGTGGCGGCTTCAGCCTCAGTGATAACCTGGGGTGACTTCTGTTCCATAGTGCACCATCCACATGTACCCAGCTTTCTTAAGAGTGCTGCAAACTTACGACCTCCTGTAATCCACCGCTATCCCACCTGGGATCTCAACAAGGTGTTAACCACACTTACAACTGACCCGTTCGAGCCTTTAAGAACCACTAATCTTGAATTCCTGACATATAAGGTAGTCTTCCTAATTGCAATCACATCAGCTAGGAGAATTTCCAAATTGGCAGCATTGTCAATGAAAAAGGATCTGTGCGTGTTTCATGTGAACAGAGTGATTCTCTGATTGGATCCATCGTTCACTCCTAAAGTAAATTCAGCCTTCCACAGAGCGCAGGAGTTGGCCCTTCCAAATTTTTGTCCAAAACCTTCTCATAGACTGGAGCATCAATGGCATTGACTTGACGTCCGAAGGGCCTTAAACATCTATCTAGAACACACAGCGGCATTTCGAAAATCAGAGGCTCTATTCCTATCCTTCAACTCATCCACTTTAGGGCAAAAGGTGTCATCCATGACCATCGGTAGATAGCTGAGAGCCACCATAGCCAAAAGTTACAAATGCCAGTCCATTGCAGTTCCTAAGCCTATTACAGCCCACTCAACAAGGAGTGCAGCAACATCAGCAGCGTGGGCCACACGGGCTTCCACAGACAAAATTTGCAGAGCGGCAGCTTGGGCTTCCCCATCTCCCTTTGTCAGAAATTATAAAATTGATGTCTATGCCTCAGCAGATGCTTCATTTGGCAGAAGAGTCCTGCAGAGGGTCCACAGAGTTTAGGAGTGGATTTTGACCCAGACGGAGTCCTTCCTATGGAAAGGCCAAGCTTTGGTATGTCCCACTTCTAGATGCTCTGAACAGCTCATGGGAGAAAGGGCGTTGGTACTTACCTGATATGCCCGTTCTCTGTGAGCTGTGAAGAGCATCCAGCCCCACCCATTTGTTTCCGTCTGGTGGGGTTCCGTTCCAGTCAGGGATCTAGATTAGACGATGAGTCCCGGAATTTGGCACTCAGTCTTCTCAAAACAGGGGGACGCAGAGAAGGTGTTCCGTGGAGGAGGAAGAGCGTACCGGATTTTTAAAAGGTGATTTTTAAGAGACTGAAGCACCTCCCACTTCTGGATGCTCTTCACAGCTCACAGAGAATGGGAATATCAGGTAAGTACCAATGTCCTTTCTCACAACCGGCTAATGAGGCAGAAACTATTCCTGTCCCTTGTATGTTTGCTGAATTAGTACAATATCAATGGGCATCAGCAGCATCCTACCCAGCCCCAACAGGGTACTATAAACAACATTATAATTTGTTATATATGGAGACTGCTATGGCTCAGACATTGGTAGGTGGATACCAAGCATAAATGCAAGTTGGCATCAGCCCCAATATCGTGGGATAAATTATTTGGCAGTGTCTTGGAGTCCCTGCTTATTGAGAATAGAAACCAGAAAAAAGTGCTTCCCCCTCTTTTTCGGAGGTCTGAAAACAACTCCCCAGTCATTTCGAAGGGGTCCTTTCGGCCCTACTATCAAGGCCCATATGTTCCCAGATCTCAAAGAACATCAGGCTACAGACCCAGTTTTAGACAGGATAGGTCAGAATCTTCCGACAGAGGTCAGTGGGGAATACAAAACAGAAGAAACCCCAGAGGTACCGGCCCAAGTGAGTCCTTGACAGCAGCTCCCATTGAAGGATGGCTAAAATTGTTTGCTGATCAATGGGACAGCTCCACCTCTGATGCGTGGGTCAGGGACTCTGTTAGGTTTGGTTTGGTGCAAGAGTTTCAATCCTCCCCTCCGAACCTTTTCATTAGGAGCCCTAGGTCCACAGACCCCATGAAGAGAGCGTTAATGCAGGAGGCTATCAATCATCTTCTGAATATTCAGGCCATTAGAGAGGTCCCATCTGAACAACAGGGTCAAGGCTGTTACTCTCTATTTTTTGTGGTCCCAAAGCGTTCGGGGGGCTGGAGGGCAATTTTGGGCCTCAAATGTCTGAACAGAACAGGTTTATCGAAAATTCAAAATGACTCTCTTCAGTCCATTCTGCTCAGCCTCAGAGAGAATGATGTCCTGACCTCTTATTATAGAGGCTTATCTACATATACCAATCAGACCTGACCACTACAGATATCTTAGATTTTGCTATTGTGATCGGCACTACAAATATATCGCCCTGCCATTCGGTCTGGCTTTGGCCCCTAGGACTTTTACCAAGGCCCTAGTGGCTTTTGCTGCCTCCCTCAGGATCAAATCTATTTGCTTACAATGTTATCTGGATGATATTTTAATTTTGTCATCTTCCAGACATGAAGCAAATTTGGGTACCAAGATTTCTCTGGTGACCCTTCAAGGTCACGGCTTTTCCATAAATTGGGATAAGAGCCATTTGATCCCTTCAACTAGGTTAGTTCATTTAGGGGCAGTGATAGATACCGTGGAGGGCAAGGTTTTTCTCTCTCAGGACAGGTTGAATAGTATCCAGTCTTTGGCCAGAGAGATCAGAGCCTTAAAGAGGGTTTTCCTGGCAGTTCTGTCTCAACTGTTAGGGAAACTGATCTCTTGTATTTCCATTGTGCCTTG
The DNA here is from genome assembly GCA_015471245.1 of Laticauda colubrina. Classification (NCBI taxonomy): domain Eukaryota; kingdom Metazoa; phylum Chordata; class Lepidosauria; order Squamata; family Elapidae; genus Laticauda; species Laticauda colubrina. Next base: position 29,629,814 of record BLBF01000016.1, on the reverse strand, counting down.
GGCTTGGTTCCATTCCAGAGAGCTGCAATGGTTCGTGCTACCTGTCCAGCGATCTGGAAGAGACACTTCCAACATCTGGATAAAGGTACCGCACAATGTTCTCTGGTCGCTCCGCTGGTGGTCGGAAAACACGATAAACAAGGGGTGTCCTTTCAAGGAATCTTGCAGGGCAACGATCACAACCGATGCCAGCCTGGTAGGATGGGGAGCTCACTTCCAATCCCACACTGCATAGGGAAGTTGGACTATTTCCGAACAATCACAAAGCATCAAACTGGAGCTGTGAGCAGTTCATCTGGCGTTATGCAGTTTTCTACCCCTTTTCCATTCACGCCAGATTCTGGTCTTGACAGACAATATCACAACCAAGGCCCACGTAAACAGACAGGAGGGTACCCACTCCAAATTTCTGATGCTGGAGATGGCCAGGTTGTTCAAGTGGGCCGAGGCCAATCTGTTGTCGCTCAAGGCAGAGCACATAGCAGGGGCCTTAAACACACAAGCGGACTGGCTCAGCAGGGCCTTGATAGATCAGGCAGAGTGGCACCTACACCCGTCTCTTCCAGGAAGCAGTGCAGAGGTTTGGGCAACCGATGATCGATCTATTTGCCTCTCCCCTCAACGCCCAATTTCCCCAGTATATTTCAAGGTACCCGACTCAGGGGGTGGAGGCTGTCAATGCTCTGCGATGTCAGTGGCCTCCCGGACTTCTATATGCGTTTCCTCCACTCCCTGTAATACCCAGGTTGATCCGGAAGTTATTGGAGGAATGAGCGGAACTGATATTGGTCGCCTCTTACTGGCCCAGGCGAACGTGGTTCGCGGACTTACAGGACCTGTTGAGAGAACAATCTTGGAAAATTCCACCGTCGAGGGTTTCCCTCTCGCAAGGGCCGGTACTTCACCCGGACACACAATGGCTTAGCCTAGTCGTATGGAGGTTGAGCGGAACCGTTTAAGGACCCAACAGATTTCAGAGGATACCATTACCACCATACAAGCATCCAGACGGTCTTCTTCAGATCGTATATACGAGGCCACGTGGTCTGCTTTCTGTCGCTGGTGCCGGGGGCCTAAGATCAACTGCCCCATCAATAGGACAATTATTTAACTTTTTATCGGAGCATTTGACCAAGGGCCTATCTCCAAATACTTTACGCAGACACGTGGCAGCCTTAACCTTGGTGATATCCTGGTGTGACCTTTGTTCCATAGCACACGATCCACATGTCCGCAGCTTTCTTAAGGGTGCTGCAATCTTACAACCTCTTGTAATTCACTGCTATCCCACTTGGGAGCTGAACAAGGTGTTAACCGCACTTATAACTATCCCATTCGAGCCTTTAAGAACCGCTGGTCTCATGTTCCTGACATATAAGGTGGTCTTAATTGCGATCACATCAGCAAGGAGGATTTCTGAGTTGGCAGCATTGTCGATGAGAAAGGACCTATGTGTGTTTCATGAGGACAGAGTGGTTCTCAGATTGGATCGTTCATCCCTAAATTAAATTCAGCCTTCCACAGAGCGCAGAAGTTGGTGCTTCCAAATTTTTGTCCAGAACCATCTCATAGACTGGAGCATCAATGGCATCGACTTGACCTTTGAAGGGTGTTAAGCATCTATCTAGTCCACACGGCGTAATTTCAAAAATCTGAGGCTCTATTCCTATCCTTCAAATCATCCACTTTAGGTCACAGGGTGTCGTTGATGACCATTGGCAGATGGTTGAGAGCCACGATAGCTAAAAGTTACGAATGCCAGTCCATCTTAGTTCCTAAGGGCATTACAGCCCACATGACAAGGAGTGCAGCAACATCAGTAGCATGGGCCACTTGGGCTTCCATAGACAAAATCTGCAGAGCGGCGACTTGGGCTTCACCATTGCCCTTTGTCAGAAATTATAAAATTGATGTCTATGCCTTAGCAGATGCTTCATTTGGCAGAAGAGTCCTGTAGAGGGTCCATAGAGTTTAGGAGTGGATTTTGATCCAGACGGAGTCCCTCTCTTAGGACAACCCAAGCTTTGGTATGTCCCACTTCTGGATGCTCTGAACAGTTCATGGGAGAAATGGCGTTGGTACTTACCTGATATGCCCGTTCTCTGTGAGCTGTGAAGAGCATCCAGCCCCACCCATTTGTTTCCGTCTGGTGGGGTTCCGTTCTGGTCAGGGATCTAGATTAGGTAATGAGTTCCAGACTTTGGCACTCAATCTTCGCAAAACAGGGGGATGTTGAGGAGGTGTTCCGTGGAGGAAGAGGAGCATCCCGGAGTTTTAAGTCCAGCCTTTCCATAAGAGACTAAAGCACCTCCCACTTTTGGATGCTCTTCACAGCTCACAGAGAACAGGTGTATCAGGTAAGTACCAACGCCCTTTCTTGGGAGAGTTTTTCTCCAGCCAGACAGTAACCATGACATTGGGGGCAAAGTTCAAGCTAATAAAGGGACTCTTATTGACTGTGTTGCCTTTGTGCCACGCCCTGGATCATCACAGAAGAATCCCTGAAGACTTTTGGGATGCAATTTGGGATGAACATTCTTTGAATGATGTGGGAGTAGGAATGGATTTCCAGAGGAAAAATTGTGGATTACAGGAACTGTTAGCACCACTCAGGTGACCCTGAGGATACAGATAAACCTCCAAGTGCTTCAAGGACTCTCTAAAGCAGGGGTCTCCAACCTTGGCAACTTTAAGATTTATGGACTTCAACTCCCAGAATTCCTCAGCCAGTGGAATTCTGGGAGTCGAAGTCCACAAATCTTAAAGTTGCCAAGGTTAGAGCCCCCTGATCTAAAAGGATGTAAATTACCATCTGTCTGCAAGAAATATAAATCCTTCCATTCTCCAACGTCCTGTCAGAGCTGAAGAAGCTTCTTGGATGCGAAGTGAAACATTTTCAAAAGAAAAAAAACAAGAAAGTCTAGTTGCTTCCTGAAAAAGCACCTTTGGGACAACCATGACTGAGAATCTCTACAGACTTTGAGCTGAAAAGATAGAAGAATGAAAAAATGTCATCATTAGAAAATTTGATTATAAAATTGAAAAAACTTGTGGAAATGGCAAAGTCAAGGAAAAAACAAGGCTTTTAAAAAGATTTGAAGCTTTAAAAAAAAGACTTTTTGAAGGACAAAATTGATGATTTATGAATTTGGGGATTTGATTGCAAGATTGATGTCAGCCTTGTGAGGTAGTCCAGACAGGAAGCAGGACTAGGATTGTTAGGACTACCTTTATTGTATGATTGCATTAACAGAATCTTGCAGGTCTGAAAGTTCTCCTCCCTTCCTTCATTCTTACTCTCCCCCAAATTAGGGAAAGCTCTCTTCTGCTTTCTTCATCCCCATCCTTCCTTTGGAGTCAAATTTCATTTATCCTACTGATCCCTACACTACGAGTCTACCAAGGTCATTTCCCCATATCACTATAGGAAGGTAGAAACTGATTTATAACCAAGATAAGCAAAAGGACTTCATTTTCCAATTTCTGCTGTCTAGGCCAGCTTACTCTAGAACTGAAGTACCTCTAAATGGGTTTTTTCCCTGGTTCTCTCCCTGGGAAGAAAGAATGAACTGAAGATGACAGCAGCAGAATGAAGAGCGAATGAGTAGACAGATTTTGTAATTCCTCTCTAGATAAGGAGAGTACGGATACTCCTGGCAATTGCTCCTCGTAAGGAGACCATGCAACAGCAATCTCTGACAGATTTACAGCTCTGGAAGACAAGGAAATAGCTATCTTGCTCAAATTGCATTCCAAAAGGACATTGGGTTTGCAAACTTCCTTTTCTAATCACTTTTGGAAATTGCTTGTTAATGATTTTTTTTAGCTATTTAGAACCCTGTGTAATCAACAAATTTTATAGCACTTGGTGTACTTCATCTTTAATGAAAGACATTTTAAATAAAGTTTGACTTTTTTTCCTTTTGGAATAAACAGCAAAGTTATTTTTTAAAGTATATTTTTTTTTCTTGCTTCTCTCACTATGCACTGTCTTTTAAGCCAACATTTTGCCAGATAAGATTGCCTTTATCAAGAAGCACCAAACCAGAATTTCTGCTTTCTACTTGTTTATCCCTACTATGCTTGGTAAATGTCTTCATGGTATCTCACACTCCATTATGCAGGAAAGCTTGTACTGAATTTCTTCTAGGGCTAAACATATTTTAAATTTGTTAATCTAATGTTTTCTTTAATATGAGTTCTTTTCCGCAGGACTTTATGGACACAACCATCTAGTTTACTTGACAAAAGTGTAAAACTTATTGGTTATTGCCTTCTTTTGACGATTAGGTTTGTTTGTTTGGGATTAGGCTAATCTAATACTCTCCTGGAAGGCACTAAAGACCTCGTTCTGCCAGCGGGCCTGGGGAACCCAGAGCGAGAGTCCATCAAATGGCTAGTGTGATCTGCTGTCGTTGGGGTGGGAGGTTGGGGGTGATCTTTTATTCCCCCCCCCCCGATTTTGTTCTATTGTACTTTATTAATTTATTTGATTTGTTTTGTTAGTTTTTATTAGTTTTATTTTTTGAAGTATGGTTTTACACTGTGTACGCCGCCTCGAGTCGCCATGGATGAACAGGCGGCAATATACATTCAATCAATCAATCAATCTGATTTAAGGCTTGGAATATCCCAGTGGTCTCCCATCAGAGTCTGACCTATCTTAATTTTTCAAGATCAAAAGTACCTAAAGGCTACCATATGCAGTCTTTTCATGACTACCTCTTGTTTGTTTTATTTATATGAATGCAACATCAACTAATGAGGAAATTACAATTACAAGGCAGAAGCAGGGAACACATGGCCTTATTGTGTGCTGTGACCTGAAAGGACTCTGAAAAGCGTTGTTCTGTTCTATTTCTCTGTTAATAAAACTATGTCCTCCAAATGATGATGACCTATATCAGTTTTTCTTAATTTTGGCAACTTAAAGATGCAAGGACTTCAACTCCAGCCAGCATGAGGAATTCTGGGAGTTGAAGTCCACAAAACTTAAAGTTGTCAAGGATGAAAAACACTGACCTAATTCCAGACATCTTATTCCTGAGATACAGCATGCTGTCTTACTCCTTGGAAAGGTACAATTTCATTTTTTGTATCTGCTATGCTGAATATAGGTTCCCCTTGCTGTCTGAAGGATCCCTTTGTTTTCTGGAATATGTGCCTTTAAAACTATACAGCTTTTATCAAAGTGTCAAAGAATTGGAAACAGTTCCCCTGTATCTCTATATTTCATGTTTAAACAATAGAGAATGGAACCATAAAAGTACTTCAGCATTTTAATAATCAAAATAGGATATAAGGTATAGTCAGAATTTATTTTTTCATATTTTTTCTGGAATAATAGCTGAAAGGCAATAATTAGATTGTATAATCCCTTGATTCTCTAATTTTTCTTTCCTGTTTGCCTTTTATAAAAAGGAACACAGAGGAAATTATCAGAGGAGAATATAATAGTGTCTAGTTAAAAGACTGAAGCAAATCTTATCTGACACTCTGTAAATAGAAATGTGTTCAAATAATCACTCTAAAATCTTTTGTGTGTGTGTGTGTGGTAGAACAGAACCTATAGAGTTCATTGGATGTGAAGGTTAATATGTTCAGAATTGCAATCTGGGTAAGTTCTAAAATTAAATTTGAAGTAATGGTAGAGTAATAAGAAATCAATGTACATCATTCGTGAAGAATGTTTGAAACTTCCTCCATTTATGCATTCATTTTTATTTTTAAAATTAAAATTCATTAAATTCATTCTCTATTTCATTTCCTATGTATTTTAATAATTATAGTTGATGGTTTTTATATATGTGTATATTTGTGTGTGTGTGTGTGTGTGTATTTTTTTAAAAAAAGTTTTCGCAGCTACTTACATGTGTGCTGTTCAGCTTCCTTTGGATATTATCCCACGTCATTGTAGTTGTGCTTTTAAAGTAGCAACATTTCATCAGAATCTCTGCCATCATCAGGCTTCTATATTGAGTTCGTCTGTGAGTCAGGCTATCACAGCCATTAGTTTTAAATTTGAGGCTAGCCTACTGTTGTCCCAGGATGTTTTTTTCTACATCCTGATTGGTTGGGAGTCTTGGTCTGTGTTTATTGGTCTTGGAGTTTGTTTGATTGGTGTTTCTGGTTTCTTCTGTCTGTTTTGTGGCTTTGATTGGCTGGCAACACTGTATTACTGTGTTGGAGGCTTTCAGTGCAGCTTGGCTTCACGTGAAAGGACGGCTATTATCTATTAGGAAGCTAGGTTTCATCTGGGTGTCTGGTTGGGGTGTGTTTGAGCTGGAGGTATCAGGGGGAGTCTGTTTGTGCCCAGGTGTTTGCCTGGCTTGTGGTGTGGAGATCTTTCTATGTGTGTTTTCTTCTGGTATACGGTGTGTCCTAGTGTGCCATCTGTTCTTTTGTAGATTAGTCCATCTAGGAATGGTAGTTGTTTGTTTATTTCCGTTTCCATGGTGAACTTGATTTTGGGGTGTGTGCTGTTTAGGTGTGTTAGGAAATTGTTTAGGTTTTCTTTTCCAT